>OZ035998.1:33068627-33506127 GCA_964035015.1 Corallium rubrum
CAGATATATTACTCATTTTGTTAACCTCATTTATCCTGTGTGAGTAAATGACGTCACAAGTCACCTAATTTACATCCTTCAGAAATCTGAATATCGAGAGAGAGAGAGAGAGAGACAATATATTGAGAAACTGAAAAGGCCGGTCCGGTGTCCCAGGAAATCCGTCCCGCCGTAATATCGCCCCCCTTTAGGAATTTCGCCCTCCCCCTTTTAGTCGCAAAACATTAATCGCCCAAATTGGCAAACATTTATATTGCCAACAACACATGCATTGTGGAAGCCAGTCGAGATAAAACTACTACGGCAACGTGTTTGAACAATTCATTTCGGCAGTTAACCACCTCAGTTTCACTTTAAAATAAAATATAATATGAAAGTATAACAAACTAACCGATGAAAGGAATTTTTTTTCTTCCGAAAGAAATTTTGGCAAAATACACTTTGCCGAAAGGACATTTCACCGAAAGAGCATTCCGTTCTGTGTGCCACGATGAGTCATCGTTGATACAAAGAACGTTTGCAAACGACGTCGGTTCCCAAGAGTAATTTTCACGCCGTCGTGACTCTGTTGACAACGTGAAAAAGCATTTTCACGTTGCATAGACAACGCGGAACCCGAGTCACTACAGAAGCCTTGGGAAAGTTTAACCTTACTTTCGCGACTAACATAGATTGAGCAAGTGTTTTTCCTCAAGAATTTAAGAACAGAATGAGTCCGTGCGATTATGAATGTATAAATCGGAATCGAGAAGGGGGGGCGAAATTCCTAAAGGGGGGCGACATTCCTAGGAAATTCGTTTTACTGAACTTAAAATTAGATACACGATTTTCTCGTCATAGTGCCACTTTAACACTAAATTGCTAACAATTTTGAAAGCAAACGCGTCACGCGTCACGCGCCACGCGCCACACGACGAGCCTGCAGTAATTTTTAATAGCGGAAACAGATTTCCCTGCTGTTTATCAAATTGCAGAAACGTCGCGTTAAGACTGCTCACGTGACAGAGCCATATAATAATATCGAGTATCGGACTAGGCTGGTACCCTGGTCTAATCAAAGAATATGGGGCGGGTAACCACTAAAGACTTATGCTTTCCTATTGGTTAAAATTTTCGAGCGGTTTTATTGGCTATGAGTGAAATTGCAATCGTCATAAGTGGATTTAGCCCTGATGACGCGAGAATGAGATTAGTGGTTGCCTGGCACATATTTCTTTTGAAATTGGGCCAGTTCTCACTTAAGTAAACGTAAAAAAGGAAACCTTTCCCTCATAAAATACATAGAACAACACCCCATCACACTCCCAAATCAAGCACAATTTGTTCTGAACACATCTCTACACACACATGAGTGTAACTTATCCACGGATAGAGAGAGGCTGGATCAGCAATGGATCAGCGGTCTCACAGACAAGAGCTCGAGGAAGAGAGTATACTTTGATTCCAGTATCAGCAAAACTCGTATCTTGTTAGTTGTTAGTTGTTAGTGGGTCTTGTTACAGTATAAATCTAGTAGTAAACGTGGTTACTGATTAGGGTTATTTGGGGTGTTAGCTGATCATCCAAAAATAATGAGACATTCTGTTACGTAGAATAATGATTTTATTTCGAACAACAAGTTTGTGTGAAACCGCTGATCTATCGCTGATTCAGCTTCCCCCCCCCCCCCCCCTCCCCCACGTGGAAGCGTTACTCCCTCTACACGTACCAGGAGGAAGCTGAAAGGGAACTTTGACGGCATCATGGGAAGAATGTTCGAGCTAAAATAAAAAAGACAACAAAACAACTTGATGTTGGTGAAGATTATACATAGAGTAAAAAAAAACCATACTAAAAACTCCCAGTTGAATTCCCATTGAACATTGAATTTCTATTTTACTGCAAATCAAGAAAAGGTTGACATGTGTCACTCTGTGCAACCTATTACTGAGTTGCACATGACGTCACGGCGGCCATGTTGATTAGTAGATACAAAAGAATATTATATTTGATGCTATTGTACCCACTCACCTATATATATATATATATATATATATTTGTTATATAGCTAGAGTTTCACTGGATGCAACGATGACTGTCATTGGTTGGTTTGTGGTCACATGACCTTAGATAAATTTCAATGTCTACCGAGCGGGCAATAATTGAGAACTTATTGCCTGCGCGGTCAATAAGTTTTCAATTGTTGCCCACTTGCCCGCTAGAACTTTGAACTCTTCACGGCATCCTATAAACAAAAGCTTGTTTGGTACGAAAAAAAGAATATTTATAGGCCTTCAAAGCATGTGTGAAGATTAACTGGAGAAAGGTATTGCTGTTCTTTTGTTCTGAGACTCATATTTGTTTGGTTGAAGTGAAATTACGGAGCCAGGCGAAATGTTTTGGTAAGTCTAAGCGTTTGTCTTTCGTGTACTTAGTTTCCCTTGATAAACGTCGAAATTATTCAGCGAAACTCAAGCTATATAACAAAACACTTAATGTCTGATCCCTCGGGAAACAGTTAGTTTTGTTTTCCCTCGAGTCTCGATGTTTCCCTCGGGAGCAGACATTAAGTGTATAATAATATATATATATATATATATATATATATATATATATATATATATATATATATATATATATATATATATAATAAATAAAAGTAGCGTGCTGCGTAGGCAGTGTAGAAACAACAATCGAAATATAGTAAGGTTAGATATACTGCCGAAACAGAGAACGTAGGAGTCTAACGTTTCACCCTTCGTCAGAGAGACCGTTTCTCTCTGACGAAGGGCCTTCGCTCGAAACGTTAGACTCCTACGTTCTCTGTTTCGGCAGTATATCTAACCTTACTATATTTCGATTGTTATATATATATATATATATATATATATATATATATATATATATATATATATATATATATAACTTAACTGGACTGCGTGCTCCTATTACTTTTCAGTTGGAAAAAGTGTGACCAAACATATTTTCAAAACGGCGGCATTTATAGGTCCTTCTGCTAATGGTCAAGGTCGCTGACTGATACTTAAGAACCAGATTGTTGACACAAGTTTTTAAAACTGGATTTTGCTCGGCAATAATTTAGTCGAATTAGATTAGAAGATGAGAAACTCGACCGTCTTAGACGAGAAAATGGTTTTAGACAAGAAACTCGTCAGTCAGGAGTACCCGGAGGAAACCTGTAGTGTTTAAATTGAAAACAAGAAAGCCGGACGACAAACTACAAGACGGTCCAGACTGAGACAGGTCGCTACCATTGGCCGAAGGTCCTATATACAGAACATACCCATAAATGGCCGTGGAATTAATATAATTCTTTTATGTGTATATAAATTACCCCCTGTGAACTCGTTTTCAAGTGCGAAATTCAAAAGAATCTTTACTCTAAAACGAGGTCAGAGGGGCTAATTTATATGCACATAAAAGGATTTTAAATCGTCGGCCATTTATGAATGAGATATATAAATGCCGCCATTTCGAAACTGAAAATAGTCACACATTTTTTAGCAGTACCCGCAGTCCAGTTATATACAGGTCAGTGATAGTACCTAGACGGATTGCTCGTATACTCTCCCACTGTTTATGTTGCAAGTTTCTGGAAGCGCCTATGAGCTGCGATTACATGTTGGGACGCTCCTGAACCTGTACAAACCTTTTGTTTTTCGCCTATTAATATTTAGATCACAAGGCTGAGCGATTGAACATAAACGCTGCTATTGGATGATTGTTACCAAAAATACATTGTCTTCACCGTGCACAAGTTTGCATATAAACTTGAACAAAAAGATAGAACAAAGACGTCCGCCGAATTTCCAGACAATAGATTCTATATATAATAAACCACGGGAACACGTCTAATGGGGAGCTAGCCACTAATCTATGGAAACATGCAACCTAAAATAACCTAATCTAAAGCGGTCTGTGAGCTTATTGCATTGTCTTTTTGTTAAAAAAAGTTGACGTCTTGCTTCCCCCCCCCCCCCGACTCCGCTTTAACGCTTCTGAATTAATTGTGCCTACTAACCAAATGAATGGCCACCGTGTTTTCGTCCTCATAGTTTTAAAAATAATTGTAATATTGCACTAAAAATCATCGTTATAAAAATCGCTGAATGTACGTAACACATAAGAGCCTATTTCATGAGGCAAGTTAGCTTGGTTAACCAGCTAAAATCTCCTCTTGCGGTCGAGGAAGAAAAAATTCGTAACATTGGAGTGGTGAAACAATACAAAATGTTTGAATAAAAAATAGAGATAAATTCCCATTGCATAAATATAGCACACCAATACGACTGCCATTTCATTGTTTCTGTACACCAATGTGGTCGGCGTGACGTCAGATACAAACCATCTATCTTGCTTAACTTAGTATTCAACAAGAAAAACAATCTGCTTCCGATCTGCAGCTCGGAAACATTTTTCGGTTATTTGAGCTTGACTAACCTCAACCAAACGTAAAGCTGATAAAAATAAAAATAAATAAAAGTGTACCACATATACGTACTGGTCTGATTAGCTTGGTGTTTAGAGTATCCATGATATTCATTTCCAAATTTTTCATGTGTAACTGGGTAAGATTACTGCAAAAGAAAATAGGTTGAGTGAAACAGGTCCTATACTGTAAGGAAGTTGCAATTAATATGGTATCCTGACTAGCGCGTGCATAGCAGTGTATTTGTCATTGTGTTAGTTTGCTAACTATAAATAGACCACTTTCATAAAGGGCTTCACTTTAAATCTTCTTTTATGTCCCTCTAAATGAGCCTTTCTGGTCTCGTAATGAAGCAAAGATTCTTTTGAATTGCAAACACACAAACGAGGAGAGACAGGCTTATTAAGATGCACTTTAAAATAGTTTTGAAAGGAAACGAACGAACGAACGAACGAACGAACGAACGAACGAACGAACGAACGAACGAACGAACGAACGAACGAACGAACGAACGAACGAACGAACGAACGAACGAACGAACGAACGAACGAACGAACGAACGAACGAACGAACGAACGAACGAACGAACGAACGAACGAACGAATGAACGAACGAACGAACGAACGAACTAACGAACAGAATATAAAGCGAAACATGGGTACTCAATCAGAGCACCACAATCTTCCCGTGAAAACAATAGAAGTGGAGGTAATCATACGCGGCGCGACTAATATTAAAATTATTCACAGTTAATTCTGTGTACTTATATACCTGAATACAACCAAAACCACTATTTGCCCAGTCACTTGGGGATTGGGTTTCACGTCGTACGTCTGAAACAAAAAAATAGGAAGTGAGAAGTAAAAACCGTATTTCTGAGTTATGTAGTACATCCATTGTTTAAAAAACAGGGGTTACAGGTCTGAGTCTGGTAATAAACTGCCGAGAATAACTTTGATAACGAAATACTGACGTTTCGAGCGTTACCAAAACTATTCTCTGCCTACACAGCACACTTTTTTCTTAGTCTGGTACTAGTAAAAAGATACATAAAAGGATAAACACAAACGATTTTACTCATCAAAGAGAGAACCCATCACCGGGGAAGAGTTGCACGAGTAACGACGTTGCATGGGTTGTCAGTTGTATACTATTATACTTACCAGTCGAATGTATTTATCTTCAGCCAACAATTTGTATCTAGTCGCTTCCTAAAACAATATGAAAGTCGTTCGAATAATTATTGTGGGACAGTGAATTCAGGTGGAGAATAATGATATTAGGTGCTACTCGAAATGACGAACCCCGGTATGGTTTGTCACTCAGAGTAGCACCAAATTATCCCCGGGCCAGGCGGAGGGCCGAAGGCCCGGAGCCTGGTGAGGGTGCTAATCTCGACACGCGTGGAGTTCATTTTACACGCGTGTAGAAAAAGCGAGGGAGACGAAATCTGGGAATAGTTTACACACATGGGATAGAAACCAAACGCCGTATGGTAAACAAAAACTCGATCTGAATTGCAGTGTTTGAGTAACTCTGTGGTCAAAATGTCAAATCATTTTAAAGTTAACGGTAGGATTCTTGTTGTTTTCATGTTTTCGCTTATTAACCTAAACAATATACAGCTTCACGTTTTCGTGCTTTCCCTTTACTCGTCCAAACCATAAATCAGCTTAACTAAAGCTAACTTAAAAGTAAAACACTGCCTTTATATACACCTTTTATTATTAAATACTCTTTTTTGGATGTATTTCCAAATTTTCGACTGAAACGTTGTCTGTTTAATACTTCTTTCTAGAATCCGATTCTACCGAATTGTTTTTATCTCGGACTCTATTATAAATGTAATTTTTGAGCTGTTGACTTTTAATTCTGCCTTTGCAAAACATGCATGTATGTATAGGGAAGCCATTTAAAGCTTGTTAAAATAATCCCTTTTGAAACCTCCTAAAAACATATTTTGAACAACCAGAATTTAATAATGAAATCTAAGTTTTGCTTTGATATGTTAAATCAGTTTAGTCATCTTATCCATAAATTATAGGATTATCTTGAGGATTATCATTTGTTTATATATCTGGGTGTTTATATATCTGGGTATTTATTTTAATCAGGGTGAGGGGGGTGGTTCAAAAAGCATTTAATAAAAGCGGGCGAGGGGTTGTTGCATTCATGTATTTCTAGTTTCATTAAGGGTGTTCAGACATATTTATTTTGACCCGTTGCTAGAGAAAACTTGATTTGACCACAAAGCATCTAGAACTTTACAAATTTGATCCCCATGCTAGAAATGCTAGATATTCTGCACGTAGTATATGTATATATATATATATATATATATATATATATATATATATATATATATATATATAGTTAAAAGCTTCTAGGACAGCGTCGGCCACGGTTGAAATCCAAATATTACCAGGGTTAAGTCACGTTGGCCTGAAAAACAGAGAAAAATCTTCTCGACGTTTCGAGCGAAGGCCCTTCGTCAGGAGAAATTAGTAAACAACTCACATGTGGTCACGCGTATTTATAGCAGAGCTACAATGGGAATCACGTGAACACATGTAAGCCAATAAAAACAAAGTAAACAAATAAATTAATATGTAATTTTAGCCTGTGTGCAGGTGCTGACCCAATTTGTGGGTCAGCTACCTGCAAATAGGCAAAGAAACAGGTTATAAATTACTATTTAAATCATCAGAAAAAGGTTAAGGAAAAGGTGTGGAATATGGTGGTGGAGTGAGCTAAATGAAAGAGAACCACCATATTCCACACCTTTTCCTTAACCTTTTTCTGATGATTTAAATAGTAATTTATAACCTGTTTCTTTGCCTATTTGCAGGTAGCTGACCCACAAATTGGGTCAGCACCTGCACACAGGCTAAAATTACATATTAATTTATTTGTTTACTTTGTTTTTATTGGCTTACATGTGTTCACGTGATTCCCATTGTAGCTCTGCTATAAATACGCGTGACCACATGTGAGTTGTTTACTAATTTCTCCTGACGAAGGGCCTTCGCTCGAAACGTCGAGAAGATTTTTCTCTGTTTTTCAGGCCAACGTGACTTAACCCTGGTAATATTTTATATATATATATATATATATATATATATATATATATATATATATATATACATGTGTGTGTGTGTGTGTGTGTGTGAATGAAGTTCTTTCGTTTGATGACGTCATACAGTGGCGTCATTGTGACGTCATTGAGATAAGAAAAAACCTACAATTTCCGCCAACTTAAAAGTTTTGCTAACTAAAGAAGTTACCAAAAATGTTATGTGCAAAAAAGTACGCATGCGTTTCTCAACTGAGCAAATCTTAATGATTTTATCGCCGTTTTAATGAAATTTTAAGGGATATTTTTAACAAAAAAAAAGAATATGTTTGTGATTTTTGGTTTATTCATAAAATCCATGCGTACTTTTTGGGTGTAAACGAAAGAAAAGTAACGATTTGATAAATACTCGCGGAAATTATAGGAATCTTGTGAGCTCATGTTTTTGCGACTCAATTCCACTCAACCTAGCCTGAACGAATCAGGCGCGAGCCCTCCTCCTGCCTGATTGGAGCTTGCCAGCTAAATTGCGAGTTCAGCCGTGGTTCCAAGCCAAGAATGCTCATAAATTATTTAAGTTCTTATTTCTATTCCGGCAATACGCTTGGGCAATTTTCGGTATTTTCTCCCCCGTGCTCTGCCGCTGACAAAAAGCAGGGAGACTGTGGGAACGAGACTGAGAATTCCCATGCTACGCAGAACAGCAAAAAAAAAGAAGAAATTTCGAGGCTTCTCGGCCAATAAATACAAGTATACTGTTTAAGCAACAGGAATAGTTTTCTTGCATTTTACTTTTAAATACGACAAACAAATATTACCTCTTCCTCTTCTTCCGGATCGCCCAAACTAATCATTGATGGTTCTTCTTTAGGGATGCTAGGTTCTGTGTCTTGTGGTACGGACTCTTCTGGCGTTTTCTTTTTGTCGCGTTTGTGTTTTTTTCCCTTAGTTTTCTTATCTGATTTAGTTTTCTTAGACTACAACGGGAGAGAATATAGTGAGATAGAGAGAAACAAAAATTACCTTAAAGAGTAAACTCAAAACGTTTTTGTACAAACAAGCTTTTAAAATTAGTATTTAACATATTTTTTTATTTTTTAAGTTTCTAACTCTTACAATGAAAATGTAAAGCAGCACTGGACTTATGGACGTGGCGCTATATAAGCTATTTATTATCACTTATCACTTATCACTTATCACTTATCACTTATCACTTACCGCTTACCACTTACCACTTATCACTTATCACTTATCACTTATCACTTATCACTTATCACTTATCACTTATCACTTATCACTTATCACTTATCACTTATCACTGATCACTTATCACATATCACTTATCACTTATCACTGATCAACTATCACTTATCAACTATCACTTATCAACTATCACTTATCAACTATCACTTATCAACTATCACCTATCACCTATCAACCATCACCTATCAACCATCACCTATCACCTATCACCTACCACCTATCACCTATCATGCACCTACCACCTATCACCTGCCACCCATCAACTACCACCTATCAACTACCACCTACCAACTACCACCTACCACCTACCACCTACCACTTACCACTTACCACCTGCCACCTGCCACCTGCCACCTGCCACCTGCCATCTACCAACTACCAACTACCAACTACCAACTACCAACTACCAACTACCAACTACCAACTACCAACTACCAACTACCAACTACCAACTACCAACTACCAACTATCACTATCACTATCACTATCACTATCACTATCACTATCACTATCACTATCACTATCACTATCACTATCACTATCACCATTACTATTACTATTACTATTACTATTATTATGATTATTATGATTATTATGACTATTATGATTATTATGATTATTATTATTATTATTATTATTATTATTTCTTATTTGAAAGAACACTTAAAATGATAGAGCAACATATTTTGAAGTTTTTCGTTTCCTTGCTTCATTCTTGAGATATTTCAGTTTGTTATTTGCCTAATGAGTTATTGAAAACAGTTATATATCTTTGCTATTATCAAACCAAAAGAATTCGAGGGAAGCATATGTGCGTGTATTTCGCCCAGAACACAAAATATTTGACAATAGCAAAGATATATAACGTTTTTCGATAACTCATTACACACGTGTGACGTCCCAACATGCGACATTCACATCAAACAAACTGAAATATCTCAAGGACGAAGCAAGGAAACGAAGTTACTCTATCATTTTAAGTGTTCTTTCAAATGAGACAAACTTAATTTTCGTTTCATAGGCATTTTAATACAGAAGCACTTACTTTGGAGGATTTCGGTTTAGGCGAATCAGCGGTAGGCGGTTCTATGGATAAATCTGTTGAAACTTCCTCTTTCTAAACACGGCAAAAATATTTAAAAGAATCTACTAACATATTTATACAGGGCAAAATTACTTGAATATGATTGGCTAATGAAGAGGACATTTTTCGTAATTCAGGGCAAAATTACTTGCACTTGATTGGTTCCTGGAATCAGCAGTATACTTGTATGTGATTGGTCGCTTTGTTACTTAGCAACAGTGACCTCGGAGGACCTTTTGTTTACTTCGAACTAATTTAAACTATTGAAGGAGTGTAAACTATTAGTGAAAATGAATACACTAGAAAATTTACGAACTTTTGCCTGTATTTACAAAAAGAAAGCACCAGGTACAGCGATAGAGCGAGGAAAATTGGAATGTTGCCGAGCACCGACCGTGATAAAGGTACATGTACTTTGGCATTTTCTGTACATAACATAGCTCTTAAATAATTTTGCCGGCTATATTATTAACACCTAATCGCACGAGTTCTCGTAAAATTAAGGTTTAATTACACTCGTGTTTTCAAAATCTTACAAATTACCATCGTCGCTTCGCGACTGGGGAAATTTTTTAAAGTTTGAAAACACACGTGAAATTAAACTCTAATTTTCCTCGGTCCCATGCGATTACCTATACGAAGTCTCATCCACACGTATCCAGGTTTGTTTTGTTTGTTTTTTAGAAAACGTTTTTACGGATTAATTGACCTTCTGTCCACATGTTAGACTTGGTGCAAGTCTCTCGCTAGTCGGTTCACACGCGTGCGCCCACACAAAGGGCAAGCTAACCTCGTACCCAGAGTCTTCTCTCCTCTCTTTCGCTCGCTTGGAAGAAGAAGCATGCAAACGAAAGAGCGGAAGAAATTTAGTCTCTGGGTACGAGGTTGGGGGCAGGCAAGGGAAAAAGCGAGAGACTTGTAAACCTTGCAAACAAGCGACTTTGCAACGAGGCGTTGCCGATCACTTTTCTGACTTGAGGTTTGTCGATCTATATAAGGTGTTTAAAAATGCTGGAAGTGCGACCAGGATTGAACATGATGATTTTGGAGACGTTCTCTGGTTGAAAATATTTATTTATCACGAGCTTTCGGCTGCCAGACTGCAGCCTTCAACGGGTAGTTACAAAAAACAATGATTGCAGACGACTACGGTTTACAATTACAGACTATACGCCTACGCTACGATTAACAATACAATGACAAACAAATAACTGGATGTGACAGTTCCGCCTATATGATACTCTGTGAACTCTAACGATTGTTCTATTTCTTCAATAAAAAACGGTATTGTTCGGGTAGATGTTTTGAATTATTGTCAGCATTAGTTGTAAGCGCGGTGTGCCAGGATTCCAGTGTAGCTCTGTGGCGGTAGTTTGCTTTGTCAATTATCTTGCTGTTGTTGAAATCAATTTTATGGTCGTAAGACCAAGCATGATTCGGGCTCAAATATTGCGAATCATGCTTGGTCTTACGACCATAAAATTGATTTCAACAACAGCAAGATAATTGACAAAGCAAACTACCGCCACAGAGCTACACTGGAATCCTGGCACACCGCGCTTACAACTAATGCTGACAATAATTCAAAACATCTACCCGAACAATACCGTTTTTTATTGAAGAAATAGAACAATCGTTAGAGTTCACAGAGTATCATAT
This sequence comes from Corallium rubrum, assembly GCA_964035015.1. Classification (NCBI taxonomy): domain Eukaryota; kingdom Metazoa; phylum Cnidaria; class Anthozoa; order Scleralcyonacea; family Coralliidae; genus Corallium; species Corallium rubrum. The sequence goes on from OZ035998.1 coordinate 33,080,136, forward strand.
AGGCGGAACTGTCACATCCAGTTATTTGTTTGTCATTGTATTGTTAATCGTAGCGTAGGCGTATAGTCTGTAATTGTAAACCGTAGTCGTCTGCAATCATTGTTTTTTGTAACTACCCGTTGAAGGCTGCAGTCTGGCAGCCGAAAGCTCGTGATAAATAAATATTTTCAACCAGAGAACGTCTCCAAAATCATCATATATAAGGTGTGTTCATTCGCGGCGTATTTTCTATGCTGAGTGTGATTGAAATTTCGGAATTTATATAAATTCATTGAAAAGCAAGTACGTATAACGCTATTTAAATCATCGCAAGAAACTTTATCAGGATTGGGAATACAGCAAGTGAAAGAACTGTCAAACGCGGATGCCAACAATTCATATCGTTGCAACGTCGACAGACATTTCGCGAACGTTCGTTCACACTTGATTCACTGAAAAGTTGTCAGAAATAAATCGTTATCCGATAAAGAATAGCAACGAATGGCCGCAGAAACGTGCTTAAACGTGACTTCACTAACGAGAAAGTAAGAATGAGCGTTTTCTCAAGTAGTCATCATCAGTAAGTTGTGATAAATATTCTCAGTTAGCGTCGCGACAATTCAGAAATGCTCTGGATCTATTCCCCGATCTATTCAGAGTTCAGTGATCTACATTGCATTTTATAAAGTGAATGTATGGCTTGATCCTTAGAATATAAGTAGATGTGTGTATGGAAGGCAATCGTCAACTTCTTGTAGTTTTGAGAGACTGTTGGTGATGGTGTTGAATAGCGTACGTTTGAACGGGAAAATGAATATACATTTTACTATATAGTATATATATATATATATATATATATATATATATATATATATATATATACGTGCCGTATTCTTTCTAATATCGTTATTATTATTATTATTCTTTATTTAAGGAGGATAAGTTTTTCAGCAGAGCTGGTGGGGTCCTCCATTTACAGCTAAGACCTATAGGTGTTGGTTTTACGGAGGGAGGAACACCGGAGAACCCGGCGAAAAACCCTCGAAGCACAGGAGAGACCAACTAAATTCTACTCACATGAGTCCCCACCCCGAGAACGGGGTTATTCCCAGACGGTCACCCATCCAAGTACTAACCCCGTCTAACCGGGCTTAACTATTGGCGAGAGGCAGCGCCCTAATAGCACACGCCACCCGTGCTCCCCACCCGTGCTCTCGTCTCCTTAATATCGTGATTTTGTAGCGTGTGTATATGAATTTTGAATCAAACGTTACACACACCTCTGGGAAGAAAAGTGATTAATAACGCCCGTCCAAAACGGCCGCCTACAATTAGGCTTGCAAATCTCTCGTTTCATCTCCCGCCTGCGCCCCGCGAGGGCGCGTACCAATAAGCAAGAAACTTGGAGCAAGTCCGTTCACACGTAAACGATGAAACGGTCGTCAAAACACAACTTTCCTCAAGCGGTATCCAAAGTGGAACTTTTTGAAAACGCCGTTTTCCTGTTCTCGTGTGGACGCGATTGTTTTTTAACAATGGAGGAAAAAAGTTGCGTTGTCAAATAAAAACGAATACGTGTGTGGAGAAGGCGTAAAATATATTTATGAAAAATATAGCCCTAAAGTTAGATTCTTTTCAATTAAAAAAAAATTAAAATGTATGAAACCTATTTTATAAATTAAAAATTAAATGTTTATAAATCAAACTAAAAATCTAAAAGTAATAGACGAGAACCTGAGTTGGCGTCTGAGTCGTTTGTGCAGGTGTTGTACTTGGGGTAGATAACCAATACTCGACATCATTCACCTGAAGCAATAGAGAATACCATAGTTAATAGAAAATAAACATGGTTTAGAAACCCGACAAACTTCAAAGCGGTGGGTTGGGATAAAACGCGGAAGCGGAATGGCGGAAAGCGGAACGGCGGAATGGCGGAAATGAGATAAAACGCGGAAATGGGGATAAAACGCGGAAATGGGGATAAAACGCGGAAATGGGGATAAAACGCGGAAATGGGGATAAAACGCGGAAATGGGGATAAAACGCGGAAATGGGGATAAAATGTAAAAAGATATGTTGAGTAAGTGACGTTAAGTTGAAGTAATTTTTAGCACTTTTGTAGAAAGCGGCTGAAAGCTGTACGTAAAACTGGTAACTTGCCGATTTGCCTTTACACTTACAGCGGTTGAAGTACAAATCGCAGTCTCAACATGAAAATCGTGTCGTTAGAACTACAAATACTTATTGCTTATTCCACATCGTTCACTACTAGTCCCAAGACCAAACGCGCGAGATCGGGACTCAAATAATAAAATCAAAAAATCAAATGGTTGGGGGGGGGGGGGGGGGGTGTGCAATCAGTCGGTTTCACTTCATTTGTTTACCACCGTTTCTTAATCTTTAATACTGCTTTTCTCCTAAACATACATGGTGTTATGAGCAGTGGCAGTGGCAAATAATTTATTATGAAAGGCATAGCTTGAGGATTGTATTTGTGATGTCTGTGACGCTCAGGAATGTTTGTGTTTCTCCATCAAAATCAGGGCATGATTATAAAGGCTAACTTTCAATTTTGAAACAAAAGTGTCCACAGACACGCGAGCATGTCTTTTTTGGCAGGCCAAATATAATAAATGGCATGCCATAATTTATTTGATCTGCCAACAAAATGGCAGGTCATTCTTTTTTTTTTCTATTTCCAGCCCTGATACAAGAACTTTTTATTAGAGCTCTTCATTAGATCTTTGACTAGTTTGCTAATGCTATATTTTATATGCATAATTTGGTAAATTTGTTTGCACGCATATATTCAAAGGCGCACGCTAACGTAGTGAAACTACTCAGTTATTGTTTTTAAAAATGAGCCGACTAAAATAATCAGATGAAAATATGTAGAACACCGTCGACATTATTGTGTAAAATACATTTGTCACCTAGGGCGTCAATGACGTCTTGGCGGTGGTTTTCTTAGAGAAAAGTTTCACCCATAATATTTGATATGCACCCTTTCAACGTTCGATAGATCATATGACGTATGACATATATGTATTTCCTATGGGACGAGGTAAACTGTGGCCAATATATGAGAAGATAACACCTCTTGCATATGTTTCGACAAAAGTTCTTCTAAATTCTGATCTACATGGCTTCTGGGCTTGCTTTTCATACTGTGTATGTGTGTCTGTTATGATAAATCGGAGTAAATCAACATTTATCGGCGCCATCATCTTGACGTTTTCAAAAAACGCCTTGTAACGTCCTGAAGTTCTGCCGCGCAGTAAAGATTTAGGATTTAGACTTCTACGTCGTAACACGTTCAGCGAAAATTAAAAAGAACTATACTAGTATGAATATTACAGATTTTTGAGTCCGGATTTGACACAGATGTTTAGGTTTCTCTTCGACACGTACCTTACGCGGTTGCACCTTCAGTCTCACCTGACACTATGAGGTCATCTTACACGCGGTGTCGCTTACGCTAGAAGTCTGCGCACTTGCACTGCATCCTGGCTCTGGAATAGGTGTGCAGTGGTATGGCAGTGTTCAAATTGCCTTCGCTTTCTAAACGAGATAGTAGATTATCGTTAGACATCCCAACATTTTCGTGGAAGGATGTCACCAATAAAGAAGAAATTGGTTCAGGCGCTTTCGGCAACGTATATTACGCGGATTATCGCGAAGGGAAAGTGGTGATCAAGAAGCTTTGGGAAGATGACCGAGACAGCAGGCGTGTGTTTTTGAAAGAAGCTCGCATAACGGAGAAATTGAAAGGGCACGGCAATATTGCCAAGTCCATTGCTTTTTGCGGTGAACCATATGCCATCATGATGGAGTATCTATACTTTGACTTCCAGCCATTTGGAATCGACAAGAAGTGTAGTTCCCTTTCCAATCTGTTGCGGTTCTAGACTGTGGGACTGTGAGAAATAAACGTAGTTTTAATAGTGTGACTTACGTGACTTTATCCCCATTTCCCGCGTTTTATCCCCATTTCCTCGTTTTATCCCCATTTCCTCGTTTTATCCCCATTTCCGCGTTTTATCCCCATTTCCGCGTTTTATCCCCATTTCCGCGTTTTATCCCCATTTCCGCGTTTTATCCCATTTCCGCCATTCCGCCGTTCCGCTTTCCGCCATTCCGCTTCCGCGTTTTATCCCAACCCTCAAAGGGGTTAACAATCAAACTACGATTCATGTTGAAAGGTACATGAATGTGCACAGATCCTTTGTTTTAGGTTTATTAAAAATGAAAAATCGTCAGTCTTTTTTTGATCTAATCATAAAGCACATTTAAAATGAGGAAGAACGGCGCTTGTGGTTTGTAAATAACTCATCTCGTTCAAGAGATATTCACGTTTTTGAAATATGCCAATTATATGGCTGATGACGTCATTTTCTCCAAACGAGCGAAATGAAAATCGTAAAATTAGGAATATCTCTAGAAATAAACAATAGAAAGTGCTCAAATTTTGCATGCTCATAGAATTAAATAAAATACGTTTCACTGTGGAACTTTAGTTGTTTTCGTGGAAACTGCTGGTTCCTGGCCCCCTCCAATGATAAAATTAAATTTTCTTATTTATCAGCAATCAAGTAGCGTTTACTCCAGCGAATAAATGTGACGATTAGGGCTTATGTAGGCATTGTAATTCAAACGTTTAAATCTTTCTATTTTTAAACAATGAAGCAAAAATGATAATTCCCTTTTTACGGTTTAGAGTAACCTGAGAGCATGCGCTTACCATGGCAATCACAAAAGTTCCACAGAGAAGTGTATTTTATTAGATACTATAAGCAAGTTTAAGCACATTCTATTGTTTATTTCCAGAGATATTCCTTATTTTACGATTTTCATTTCGCTCGTTTGGAGAAAATGACGTCATCAGCCATAAATTTGCATATTTCCAAAACGTGAATATCTCCTGAACGAGATGAGATATTGACAAACCACAAACGCCGTTCACCCTCATTTTAAATGTACTTTATGATAAGATAAAAAAAAGACTGACGATTTTTTCATCATAGTGACACTTTAATATTTAAACAGTTCGGTTGAGTGATTGAACCCAAGCGTTGCTATTGGATGATTGCTCATTATACAAAAAACACAATATGTTCAGCAAAACATAAAACAATGACTTTTGTTGAGCTTCCAAACCATGTTTAGTTTCTATTAACTATGAGAATACTATATCTGTTGAACATAACTTACAGATAAAGGTTGTAAATTCATAGTTATACACGTGTGGTCCTAAGCGGTAGGCCTTTGCGCATTATGCTAGCATTTTAGGAAGGAAAAGCATGGGATATAATGTTAGGAATGTTTTCAGGGAATATTAATTCGATAATGATTATTTATACAGACTTATATACATTACTGGTGGTCAAAATTTATGAACTTGAGAAGGGCTCCCTAAAATATTTGAGATTTGAGTTTTTGACGTAATTGAGAACACGTAGACACGACCCTATGACGTGTGACGTCATCAGGAGGGCCCCAAATCGACCTGTGACGTCATCAGGGGCCCCAAATCGATAATTTGCCCCAGGCCCCACAATTTCTCTCAGCGGTTTCTCTCACAATTTCTTTTCCAGCCCTGTCCACAGAAAAGGCAAAGTAAAGTATTTTTTTCAGAATGTCGAGAAAAATCATGTTTAACAATGAAATCTCTAGGATATGCAAGAGCTTTTAGAAGAAACGCGACACTTAAAGTGCTTATATCACTTGTGGGGTTTTAACGTATTTAAATAGAACAGAAAAAATCAGTTAATAAGTTATTTTGTTGTTTTTGATTTAGTCAAATAGTTCCTGACATATTGGCTTCTGAACATGCTAATTCTCAAAAATTTCCGTCGTTCATTTTAACACCTTGGGGGCCTGGGACTCAGGAACGAGTCAATCCGAAACAACTACGTTTCGGCTTATTGATTCACAAAGACACATATATTTGACTGAAAAATCGAAATGTAGAGCTCACACCCGTTTTCCAGTACGCACAAGAGTTCCAACTAAGAAGACGGTCGGCTTAGGTTCTTGAGTCCCAGGCCCCCGTGCTTAAAAATGAACGACGGACATTTTTGGAGAAAAGCCGAATTTGGCATGTTTAAAGGCTTATATCACAGAAACTATTAAAGTAAATCAAAAACAGCAAAATAACTTATTAACTAACTTTTTTTGCTCTATTCAAATACGTTAAACCCCCACAAGTGATATAAGCACTTTAAAGTGGTTTCATCCACCCTTGTTATGTGTTTGCATACAATTGTAAGCACATAACATATTGAAATAGATTAGAAATCAAAATTTTTGTTGTTTTCGTACACTTTGAGATACAGGAATTCGAAGCAAATATATAACTTCTCACGGAACTAAAACTTGGATTCCAGTTTTTTAACACATGCCATGCTTTTGAGACTTAAAAAATTATAAAAGTTGTTCACTGGTCAACGCAGTTCCTTTTGCAGTCCGTGGTCAGTAGTTCGTTTAGGCACTTTCGTTGCCATTTTCTTGACGCCATGTTGATTTACACGATTGAATTATGTATCCGAAAATGGAGAATAATTTATGTGAATTAAAGTTACTGGAATACTGTTTCCGAGTCAGAGTTGTGACATGAACCAAATTGGTTCGTTTATATACGGCAGAAAACAAACCGCGAATTATTTTCGACTATCGCTTTAATCCTGAGCTTATTTTTGTCGCGGCTTACTGATGAATTGACGGTTTATTCAAGCTGTTCACGACATACTTAAACCGCGCGGCTTATATTATCTGCGCCTTATTTTCTGCCGAATAAACGGCCCTATAAAGAGACCTTTAGATCCACGTTTACCGCGAACAACGTACTCCAGTTAGCGGTTTGCTGTTTGGTGTCAGAAATTGAGGTAATCTTTAAATTAAAACCTCTGTGATTATTAATGTAAGAAATACAGAATCTGATCCAAAGCTAATAAATCGCCACCTTTTTGTTACACAAGAAGAAACAAATAGATTTTCTATTTTAATTAGAGAAATAATTATATGTTGAATCCGCCATGTTGGATTTTTTTGTTATATACAGTGTCCATGCTTTCAAACGACGAATTAAGCAAAGAATGCAGATGTAAATGACTTACGTGAAAACGTGTATCTGAAACCGCAAGCGTGTCGCCCCTCAAACGTGGGACAGCGGTTATAGACGTTAACGGTAAAAGGAACACACGTAAATCTAAAAGGTAACTTACGTCAGGTGACTTCTGTGGGGAGTCGTCTTCGACTGCAGGTTCAACCTCGGGCAATACGATCACTTGGGACGTCTCTTCCGGATGTTCTTTCGTCTCTTCTAGAAATCACGAATACAAGAATATTACACGTAAGTAAGCAAGCAAGCAAGCAAGCAAGCAAGCAAGCAAGCAAGCAAGCAAGCAAGCAAGCAAGCAAGCAAGCAAGCAAGCAAGCAAGCAAGCAAGCAAGCAAGCAAGCAAGCAAGCAAGCAAGCAAGCAAGCAAGCAAGCAAGCAAGCAAGCAAGCAAGCAAGCAAGCAAGCAAGCAAGCAAGCAAGCAAGCAAGCAAGCAAGCAAGCAAGCAAGCAAGCAAGCAAGCAAGCAAGCAAGCAAGCAAGCAAGCAAGCAAGCAAGCAAGCAAGTAAGTAAGTAAGTAAGTAAGTAAGTAAGTAACAGAGATATATACAATTTCCTCCCACTAGAATTGAATACCATCACCACCTATGGCATACCGTGCGTATGGTGTTTTTTCCTTTTTCCATCTTTCCCGTGTTTCTTGTTGTTGTGGTGGTGGTGGTGGTGGTGGTGCTAGAACAGAAAACAACACAAAACCAATTGACTCTTTTGGATATCAGTAATTTAATTAGTTTCTTTTTTATTATGCAAACTAGTGTATTACAAGGTATAAACGTTTTTCAAAATTTGTATACATAGTACTTGCCTTCTTTCACTATCAAAACCACGATCACGAGCCCTGGTCCTATCATGCACCATCACCACATCACACCATCACCAGATCACACCACCATCATATCATATCATCACAAAAAACATATCACAACATCACCATCACAAAAACCATATCACACCATCACCATATCACACCACCATCACCATTTCATACCATCACCACACCATATCACACCACCATCACAAACACCATAATTATCACAGCATCACACTATTACAATGTCACACTGTCACCATATCTAACAATCACAATCGTCATCTTCTTATTGCTATTCTTACTCCTGTTCTTGTTATTATTATAAAACGTGATCATATATATCCAGTTAGAAATAATCGTTATAAAGAAACACAAACATACTTTTTCGTCGTCCTTATGGGACTTTTTCTTATGTTTAAGACTTCCTTTCTTCTTTTTCTTTTTCTTTTGCTGCTTCAATAAAAACAAAATATATACAAAGGTAAATAGGTCGAAGAAACGATAAGCGACAATTAACCAAATAGAAGAAATAAAGATAAAATTAAAGGACAATGGCAACAAAAAATAAGTTTGTCTAATGTGAAAGAACTCATAGAATTGTAATAGAAGATCTTTTACATTTTTTTCGTATCTTTCTTCGTTTTCAAGATAATTCAATTTGTTTACTATGTAAATGAGATGGTCTCTGACGTCAGGAGCAGGGTACAGTATTTTCACACGTAGTAAAATCAGTTATATCTCTAAATTTGTTCAACGAAATCATTGAAAACGCCTTGTGGCACTGAACATTTCATAACTGATATCTTGAAAACGAAGAAAGACACGAAAAAGTTGTAATAGATCTTCTATTACAATTTCACGAGTTCTTTCACATTAAACAAACTTAATTTCTATTGCCAATACCCTTTAATACAAAAAAATCATTGAATGCTCTAACCAGTCAACCCGACTGCCTGCCTGCCTACCACAAAAATGCGATTGCCAACATCAACGTGCCAACATGCGACTTGACAAGAACGTCAGGAAAGCGTGCGCGTGTTTATTCGCCTAAATCAACACGTAATATTGCTAACACGTCACTTCCAAAGTTTACTGAAAAAGCGCGAGAACATGGGACTTGATGAGAATGTCGGAAATTTCTGTCTCGTAAACAGTCGTTGCCAACCCAAACGGTCGATGGCAACCCAATGTTCTTGTACTGCTCAAGATTCCTCTCAGCACTCTAAGCCAGTAATTTAGTGGTTAGTGGTAAAATATTGTTTTTAACCCTTTCAGTATCAAGCATGTACTTTAGTATTTTACTCCGGCTAATTAACGCCAAACGATTTTACTCGTCAATTCTTAGGTTTCAATCACGTGACGTTTTACTTGAGATTTCATTTCTGATTTACAGATGGTGGTCAGGCAAAATGAAAGTAGATTGATTTGTACGGCTTAGCGCAGTGCAAGTGTACGGCATTTTCCAACGTAAACAACTCTTGAGTATCAATATCATGTAAATATTTTGAAATAATAATTGACCTTGCCATTTGACATCACGTTGAATTCAGAAATAGGAAAACCTGTGCTTGGAACTTTGATACGGTCGGACCTTTTACTATTTTTTTAACTTTTACATATTTTTTTACTTTGTAGTTGAACTTTCATTTTTTTCGTCTCAGTAGATCTTAATTTTGTTTGGAGTTAAAGGTTTCGTAAAAATGTTAGAATTAAGGTTAAAGAGCTACTTGTGGGTCATATTAGCGTACACGCCAGGCGGTATAAAACGCGCTAGTGGATCTGGTTAGCATATAAGCTAGTCGGTAAACCAGGTTTCTGAAAGTCATGATAAAAAACACACCTAAAAACCAAAAATATTGTTTTCATTGTCCGTTTCGTTAAAGGCACAGCGTCAGGTATTAAATTACCGCTTAATTAATAGTTTCGTGCGAGACAAAAATTATATTTGTGTGCAAAGAAAAGGAGAAATACATAACGTCAAGTCATTAGTGCATTTTCTTACGGACTATTTAGTCCAAGTTTTGACGTGTGTGATATTCACCATAATTTTAATCATGTGAACTTGAATTTGTCCACGAAGTTTTTCAGGTTTGCGTCATGGCGACACTGTGCCTTTAATCCGACGGTCAGACTTAATCAGGGTGTAGAAGGTGCACTTGGGGAAGCTAGGGTGATTGGGGAAGCCAGCTGGGGCATTGACCGTTTACGAGACGGGAAATTGCTTCGCCCATGCCCCAACCTGCCAACATGCATGCAACTTCACAGGAATGTTGGACTAAAAGCGTGGCCACGAGGTTTATTAGCCTACACTAACGTGCTAACATGTAACTTCAAAGGAATGTTGAAAAAACCGCCTGCATGTGAAATTTATTCGCCTACGCACAAAATGCTTTACATCATTACATGCGACTTCATATAAGACTGTTGGAAAAGCTGCCTGTGCGGTTTATTCGGCTACACCAACATGCTTATATGTGATTTCATAGGAATGTTAGAAAAGCGTGCCATGCACGAGGTTTATTCGCCTACAACAACCTGCTAACGTGCGACTTCATAGAAATGTTGGAAATGTCTGCCTGCATGTAAGGTTTATTCGCCTACGCTAACATGCTGACATGCAATTTTATAGAAATGTTGGAAACGCGTGCCCATGAGGTTTATTCCCCTACACCAACATGTGACTTTATAGGAATGTTGGAAAAGAGCGCGCGTAAGATCTAACTGCGTGCCCACATCAAAGTACTACATGCAACTACACGAAAAGTCGAGAACGTTGAAATACTGTAGCGTGTGTGCGACTTTTATCCACTACATACATATATACATACATACATATATGCTTTTTCCAATATTTGGAATAAAAATACTCACCTCTTCTGATTCATCTGGCTCCTCCGTTTTAGATTGGGGCGAGGTAACACGATGTGTGCGTACAGGTAACCGCTCACTATCCTCCAGCGGTCTATCAGGAGAAAAAAGTTCAAATAATAAGCTTTATTAATTATAATAATTAATTAATTAATTAATTTATAATTATAATAATAAGCATTGCTTTAAAACAATTACTAGTGGTGGAAGCAACAAGTAATATATACGTTATTTGCGTTCGAATTATCTGTGCATTCTCATCAACAATCTTTAAAGAGTCTATACTATGGTTGGGGATTTTACATATTTAGGATATTTGGAACCTTCTGAGAAGATTTGTAATATATCTTTCTTTTCTAAAGTTTCATTTTCATGGCTGTTAAAGGCGACGGAAGTGACGTCAAAGGAGGAATTTGTCTATATAAAAACAGATTCCTCCTTTGACGTCACTGCCGTCAACTTTAACAGCAAAAAAAGTCCATAAAGATGAAATTTTAGAAAAGGAAGATATATTACAAATCTTCTCAGAAGGTTCTAACTATTTTAAATATATAAAATCCCCAATTAGGCTGAGAAAATCGACCGGAAAGTTTCTGCATTATGTATCCAATTTACAACATCTGATTAAACATTTATTTCTTTTGAATTTTCTTCATAAATAATTAATAAATTCGATTACAGAAAAACATGAGCAACCGATTTTTATCACACAGGCGCAAGCCAAAACCTACTTAAGAACTGATGCATAGAAATGATCATTTTTATCGCCTATTTTAAAAATACAAACTGTTTTAGCTGAGAAAATCAACGATGTAAATCACGACGATTCTCTTGCCGATTTACAGATATTGATTAAATAATATTTCCCTTCGAATATTCTTCATGAATTTTTAATTTTAATGATTTTTTTGAGTGTGAAAAACCTACCTACCCTGCGAGTCAGAGCCCTACAAAAGCTTCGGGGGAAAGTGGGCTCTGCCAACAAACTCGATCTTCGCCCCAAGTTTGGGGTGAGTCAGTCAGGTTTTAAACTGGTCAAACAAGTTCTCGTTTACGAACACGCGTAAGCAGGAAAATAGGAAGTGACGCGTTAGAGCCTGGGCCCGAAATAGTATCTTGGCAACCGTTCACGCATGCTCAAAAACAAATATCGAGTTTGTTGGCACAGCTCACTTTCCCCCGAAGCCTGCGTAGGTCGGAAAGGGACTCTGACTCGCAGGGTAAAACCTACCCTGCATGGTTAAGAGATTTTCTTTCTTTTATAAGTTACGCGATGGAGGGTGAGGAAAAACAACATCTCTTGTACAAAGCGGTATGAACCTCACTTTCATGCACTTCATGCTATGTTTGGTGGTAAATCTCATACACTAATTAACAAATATATTCCATTTTGCCGTTGTCTGTTCAGTCAGATGCAGAGATGACGTCACAACGTTGGTAAGACAAAAAATTGGCCCACGAGACGCAGTTCTTACCACATTGTGACGTCCTCTGTGCATCTATAACTGAACAGACAACAAAAAAAATGGAATCTATTTGTTTTATACAAAACGGGGTATTGAAAAAGATAAAATCACTTCATCTGACGTGATCCGTAATCTATACAAATCAAGCAACTTCACTAGCTCGTGAAGTATTATTCAAATTATTGTATAATCTAATATAGGTTCGACCAATCGTATCACTCTATTTAAGGAATATCCAATCATTTTGAACTAGCTACAATGCTATTGACGTGGTTTGTTCAATCAGCATCCCGCTTCCCGCCAGAACTTCTCTCTCCTCCGGGTCCCCCGCTCCATCACGTAACTTATAGCGTGAAAATCCTTTTAAAATGATATAATAGTGACATTCACAACTTTTCCATATCTTACTTTGGTTTAAAAATACTAAAATTTGTTTAATATATTTAAAGTACCTATGAAACGAAAATTAAATTTGTCTTAAAATTATAAGAACACTTAAAATTATAGAATAACAACTTTGGCAGTTTTTCGTTTCCTTGCTTTGTTCTTGAGATATTTCAGTTTGTTTGATATGTAAATTGAACATTTTGGCGTCGTAGGTGCATAATGAGCTATCGGAAAAAGTTAGATATCTTTTCTATTATCAAACCAAATTAATTCTGCCTTTTCCGGATGTTGAGCCTATGTTTATTACGTCACCTTAATTTTCATTGGTTCGCCGTTCTAATTAATTATTCTCACATGTAAATAACTTATATATAGATAGATAGAATTTCACACTTGTCAATTATTATTCTGAAGATGTTGCAAGATTAGCAACGAAACGTTAGTAAACTTATTTTAAAATGTTTTGACTTTGTTATTCATGGCTTTGCATTTAAGAATTTTGAGCTGGGCTCTTATCTTTATAATTCGAAGGAAGAATGTGGATGTGTTTCGCCCACAACACTAAACATGCATATCTTCAAGGATTATTATATTTGATAATAGCAAAGATATACAACTTTCTCGATAACTTATTATGCACGTATCAAACAAATTAAAATATCTCAACAACGAAGCAAGGAAGCGAAAAACTGTAAAATATGTTACTCTATCATTTTAAGTGTTCTTTCAAATAAGACAATAGGCACTGAGAACATCACTTCTTGAAAACCCCTTGCATGTCTTCGGAATAGACCTTTTCGATAATTACGTCACGCTGCATGAAAACGAGGCTCCCAGGCCAAAGTTTCACAATTTTGATTATCATAGTAATCTGCTGTATTTGTTTATGGAAGAAGATGGCTAATAACGTCCAAACTATATATATGGTAGAAACACATCGTGTACGTATGTTGTTAGGCATTTTGTAAGCTTTCATTTGATGTATCTTTTAAGTTTTTGTGACGTGTGTAACTTTTTAAAATGTCCAAAATGTTCGCACCATTGCTCGTCAAGTAATAATAATGGAGTCCCACAACTGTTGTAGAATTTCGGATATTGTTCTTAAAATACATAACGCACAACTTTGAAACATATATCAAACGGAAGATACTGTAAAACGCTATTTGTGGTACAACTTTCAGGTTTCTAGTTTAAGAGAAAGTATTTTAAAACTGATGGGAAAACGTACTATTATCTTGGTCTGAGTTGTAAACAAAACACATCAGACCAAGATAATATTAATTTTTCTCATTTTTAAGATACTTCCCCTTAAGCTAGAAACTTGAAAGTTCTACCACAAATAGCATTTTACAGTATCTTCTGTTTGATATACATTTCAAAGTTGTATGTTAAATATTTTAAAAACGGTATTCGAAATTCTACAACAGTTGTGAGAAATCCATATCATATTTATTACTTGACGAGCAATGGTGCGAACATTTTGGACATTTTAAAAAGTTACACAGAACACAGAAACTTAAAATATACATCAAATGAAAGCTTATGAAATGCCTAACAACATACGTACACGATGTATTTCTACCATATATAGTTTGGACGTTATTAGCCATCTTCTTCCATAAACAAATATGGCAGGTTACTATGATTATCAAAATTGTGAAACTTTGGCCTGGGAGCCTCGTTTTCATGCAGCGTGACGTAATTATCGAAAAGGTCTATTACAACAAACTCACTTGAAACGTTGGTTGTTTGTGTTGATTGTGTGATACGAAACGTACAAATTTCCATGTGATTTAACATAAATCAAAGATTACGCGGTTTTCATGTAATATATCAACGAGTTGGCGTGTTTCATCAAAGGATCCAAACACGAGGAAACATGATGAAAACACGAAGACGAAATTATTTGGATTCCCCTAATAAAACACGATAAACGAGTTGTTGATATGACGTCTCAATCGAACGATTTTAATTAGATAATGCAATTAAAATAGATCCTCTAGAGATTCTAGTGTAAAATTTGCTCATACACCAACTTGTTTATCTTATATTTATCATAGATAACTGAAATCTAAGAAATTACATGAACACCGATTTTCATCCAATATCTGAGATGGTATACAATTTTAGGTATATTTTTGGTGTTCAATCAGGTGATTGAATGAACTAACGTAATTGGCTGATTATTCATAAATTATTAATAAGTTTGAGATCATACTATAGTGCATGTGACGTCGAAGTTCGATAGAACGACGTTAAATATGGAGATTTTCAAAATGCAAGTTTTACGTCAAATCGAGTTAAAAAAATGTAGCACAGCGAAGAGCAGGTGAACTATCGGGACTTTTAGGAACGAAATACTGACGTTTCGAGCCGAGCCCTTTAAGCCGGTTTTCCACTAGGCGACGTTTTTCGCGCGAAGCGACTTTTTCTTTTGTCTCATGAGCTCTGAGCTGGAACTAATCAGAAATCTATTGAATTCGAACAAAAAAAGGTCGCTTCGCGCGAAAAATAATCGCCTAGTGGAAAACCAGCTTTACTCTGACAAAGAGCTCTCCTCGCAACGTCAGTATAACCTTCCTAAAAATCTCGGCAGTTCGCCAGCTTTTTGCTTTGCTATATTCAAAACACTACCCATGCACGAAGCATTTAACAATTATTCGCCTCAGGCTCAGTGAATATCGGTGAATAATAACCTCGACTTCGTCTCGGTTATTATTCACCGATATTCACTGAGCATGAGGCGAATAATTGTTTTAGAATAAATACACATTTTCGTACTTTTAGGAACAACATTTTCTTTAAAATTGTTAATTTCCTCGTCTGTCACATTGACAACTTGGCTGGCGGCCATTTCGGATGAACGCTGTAGGTGATTATCGAGAATTAATCCGAAGTAGCTCGACCAATCAGCGCGCGCGATTTTCTACAATCACCTGCATGTATTTATACTAATAAACATTTTTTACATTCTTGCGCAAACGTAAAGGTAGAGAATAATGATAATAAGTGCTGCGAGTCACGAACCATACCGTGGGCAAGTAGAGAAAACATACCCGACCGCGGCTGAAATTCAAACCCGCGACCTTCGGTTTACTAGTCCGACGCTCTGTCAACTAACCTACATGGTCAAGTTGGGAGGAGATCGTGGAAATAATGGTACTTTTTATATTTGGTATTTCAAAACTGAACTCTACTTTCTTCAATATCGAGAGACTTAAATCTTCATCTTGTGTTGTTGGAATAGCTTATGTGCGACAGCGAACTCAGATGTGTCAGTCGGTAGAGCGTCGGTCTAGTAAACCAAAGATCGGGGGTTCGAATCTCAGCCGCGGTAAAGTTGAGTTTTTTCTATTTACCCGGTACGGTTCGCTACTCGGAGTAGCACCTAATATCATTAGTACTAGAAGTTACTATCGCAAGTGAAGTGCTGCCTCAAATGGGACAACAACCTTTAATTCATTAGTATGAAATAGTCTATTTTTCACTACATATACAGTTTGATATATTTTTTTACAATACTCAACACCCATTATTAATATCTGCGAAAAAAAGATGAAATAAATGAGCATGAAATTAAAGGATTACTTACTTCTCAAGATCAACATTCAAAAGACTATGAGGATCATTTGTGTTCAACGTTGGTTTCTCCTTTTCATCATCGTCAGAAACACGAGCATTCTATCGTAAAGAATTGGAAGTCTGACTAAAAAAATCTGAGTGGCTTCCGTCGTGTATTTAAAAAACTATCAAAGCAACACATATAAACGCAGTGAGGGCATGCATAAAAAGGACTCCGATCCCCTGCTACCGACCTACAATTTGTTGCCATAAATCGAGTTTCAAGCACGAGTTAATTTGAACAATCAATAAATCTATCAAACAATTCCACGTTGGTTTCAAATGATGTTTGAAGGCCACGTGGAGCTTTGTCTTTAACAATTTTATTAAGCATAACAAACGACCACAACATCGAGGCTGTCATCATCAGAGCCCAGCTGCGCTACTAAGACATTCAGAAAAGTGAAAGGAGAGCTGCAGTTCAGAAAAGGGGTCAAGATCTTGGCAGAGACCGTCACTTGGTCCAAAACAAACAGAGGAGGAAAGCTCAACAACAAGATCCACACCCTAGCACATACTCTTGCCCAAACTGCCTGAAAGGATCGGTGCCTCAAGGATTGGCTTGCTCAGCCACTAAAGAACTCGGAACCAAGCAAGGCGTTTTTATTATTGTATCAATAATCATCATCACTATCATGCACCATAACTATCGCCACCACCATTCCCATTACTGGTTATTGCCATTACCATTTGCACCACCATTACCTCATCATCGCCATCACCATCACCACAACCATCATTACCATTATCATCACCAACACCATAACTACCATTACCATTATCATCACCATTACAATCATCATCGCCATTAATGGTCATTGCCACTACCATCACCATCACCATCACCATTACCACAACCATGATTACCATTACCATCACCATTACAATCATCATCGCCATTACCACTACCACCACCATCACCACAACCATCATCACCATTATCAACACCATTATGATCACCATTACAATCATCATCGCCATTACTGGTCAGTACCACTACCATCTCCATTACCATCACATTCATCATCACCATCACCAACACTATCACCACTAATATCACTACCATGGAGCAATCATATCAGCATCAACATAATCATCGTCATTGTTGTCATGAAACTGGAAAAGGCGGTCATAGCTATCACTGAGTGACACCAACGACAATAGCATATTGTTTGCACATAATTATTTGATAAAGACTATCCGCATCGTCAATTTATAGCGTAACTATATTTACTTGTACGCTATAGATATCCGTCACTCCAAAGTAACCACATAACTAATGATTGGTTGTTGGTAGTACGATAATTTAGAACATTCGAATCCAGTTTCTCTCAAACTCGAAGCATGCATACTTACGTCAGGCATTTCTCCTTCAAAAGTCTTGAGCACCTCATAAACAGGGCGAGATTCGTTGTCAGAATCAGAACCGCCCTTTCGTCCCTTTTTGCCTGCAAAATACGACAGTTTAATGTTCATGGCAAGATACAACATAAAGAACGTTTTTCCCAAGGATAGACAACGTTTGTCTTCAGATAGTGAAACAAAAGTAGACTGCTGTGTAGGCAGTGTTGAAACAACAATCGAAATATAGTTTAGGTTAGATATACTGCCGAAACAGAGAACGTAGGAGCCTAACGTTTTGAGCGAAGGCCCTTCTCTGAAGAAGGGCCTTCGCTCAAAACGTTAGGCTAGACTCCTACTTTGTCTTCAGAGACCGCCTGATCAGCATAAATATGGCGAGCGGAACTACATACAGGAATGGTTTCAATCTCGTTCCCAGAGCCCACGTTCCCCACCCGGGAAACGAGAGACTCCGGGATAATCCGTTTCACATCGATATTTCATTGGCTGATGAACACAGTGAACTCTATAAAACTCTTCTTCCGGATAACAAGAATCCTGTGATGGCGTGAACGGATTATCCCAGAGCCTCTCGTTTCCCGCCCATTGGGTAAGGGAACGTGGGCTCTGGGAACGAGATTGGAATGGTTTAGTAATGAGAGAAATCATTACTTTATACACTTAAGGTGGCTCCCTACGGTAATTTTAAGAAACGACTGGTAACGAGTATGACGTCCGCACATGCGTAAATAGCTATTTTGTCCAGTTGATATTCTGTCACGTCAGCAGTCGTCCCAGCGATACAAATGCTCAAATATCACACAGTTGCTTCGGTAAAATTCTTTACAATTTTGTACAAAAGACATAACTTTTTTTATCCATTAAGTTTATGGCGAAAAATCTGTCGTGACAATTTTCCCTAATATTTCGCTGTGGTATTCTATGTGGAGAAAACTGACTAAATAACAATTTTTAGAAATTTTGACCGACGAAAACTGGAGATATGCGTCTAAATAGACAAAAACCGTGAAAATTTGATAAATTTCAAACGCCATTATTACAATGGTATAGATATTAGCACTATTCAACAAATACTTCATATAAGTGTGGTTCTTCAGTTCAGTATACAGAATAGTTATGTAATACTGTAGTTATTTCATAGACAGCAATAACCATAGACTATAGACCACTTTCATAATAGCGATTAATTTGAATATTCTTTTGTGTGCATTTTATTAAGCCTTTCTGGCCTCGTTTGTGTGTCTGCAATTCAAAAGAATCTTTGCTTGATAACGAGGCCAAGAAGGGTCATTTAGATGCACATAAAAGAATATTTAAAGCGTCGGCCATTATGAAAGTGGTCTATGACTGAACGTAACAAGTCATGAAAAAACTAAAACTCTAGGGAGTCACCTTAACATACAAAATCATTCATGTCGAGAATTTAGATTATGTTTTTGTGATTTTTTCTTTGATCTACGAAAGTAAAAAAACACGTCTGCATATAGCAGGTTATGATAACTTTCTTCCTGAAACGCGATCTAAGAAAGGAAAACAAAAAATAGGCGAAGTAGGACACTTTTTTCAATAAGCACGAAAAGTGCACAACACAGAATACCTTTTCTTCTTTTGCTCCTGGACTTCTTGGAAGACTTTTCGGTTCCTTTAAATTGAGAAACAGTTGTAAGCATAGCAAAATCCAGACACTTGCTAAAACTAGAATATACATTCTTAAACATGCCAAAAAAAATACTCCTGCGAAATCGTAAAAGAAACCTACAGTTGAGACTTCTATTGAAGCAACAGGGCCGTTTATACGAGAGCCGAAAGACGCGACTTACATAAGACGCGACACATTCGTATAAATGATACAAAAAATTAATATGTTCGCGTCTTACACAAGCCGATGCTTGTTGAAAAACG
The DNA here is from genome assembly GCA_964035015.1 of Corallium rubrum. NCBI lineage: Eukaryota > Metazoa > Cnidaria > Anthozoa > Scleralcyonacea > Coralliidae > Corallium > Corallium rubrum. Next base: position 33,099,650 of record OZ035998.1, read on the forward strand.
CCGTATAAATGGGTTAGTTCGCGCCCCTATTGTTTTATAAACAATGAAACTTTCATTAACCCTTTAACACAGCCAAGTTTCTGCAGTGAAGTCGATGTAAGTTAAAATCTGATACTTGGAACGCTAACGCGTAAACCAAAAGATGAGGCAAAAAGTTCCAGGCCCCCGCGGTTTGCAGGTAGGTTTCAGTCTCCCACAAAATGTTTCTTACACGGTTGCCTGTCTTGAACGAACTGCAAAGGCTCGAAAAAAGGTTTGAAAAAATTATTTATCAAACATTTTGTCAGGCTAAACGTGCATTTAATGGTTTCCCATTGTTGTGTAGTGCTGTTGTTGTTTTATTTACTGTATAGCAGTCCAAAACTATACAGTAAATTAAGCGAGGGATGAAAATAGGCTGAGAAAACAGACGTCCCAGTTTTGCTGGCTAAGGATGAAAACAGCCAGCTGAATATGTGAGAACAAGGGTGAGAAAACTATTCTTGTACGAGTTTGAAGACGTATCGATACTTGATATTTCATAATATACATCTAATGTCATTTTCTTATTTCTGCTCCTTTAACGGAATTATGATATTTTAAGAAATAACTGACAACTAGATAGTTTATTTTTCAGGTTTGCTCATGGCTAGTTGTTGTTTTCGGTACGAATGCGGAATGCTTTTTAAAGAAAACGACACTGATGAAACTGGTACTAACGACATATTCTATACTAAGTTTGTATTGATTTCTTGTATCCTCTTCGGAGTGACGAAACTCTAATATATGGTTTATAATATAACGAAAAGTTTGATTTAATTTCTTCACTGACAAACTTCGTGCATGTTTTGTAAAGACAATGACTTTTACCATAGCAACAAATAAACAATCACTGCATAATTAGTTCGGTAGCATAGCACAACCAATCAAAATTTAAAATCGAAATATAGTAAGGTTAGATATACTGCCGAAACAGAGAACGTAGGAGTCTAACGTTTCGAGCGAAGGCCCTTCGTCAGAGAGAAAGGGCCTTCGCTCGAAACGTTAGACTCCTACGTTCTCTGTTTCGGCAGTATATCTAACCTTACCATATTTCGATTGTTGTTTCTACACTGCCTACGCAGCACGCTACTTTTATTACAAAATTTAAAATGCACGTTTAGCAAAGCGTGATAAAATGATTTAATAAACAATTTTTCAAACCTTTTCGAGCCTTCCCGGTGACCGTGTAAAAAAACACATTTTGTGGGAGACTGAAATCTACCTGCAAACCGCGCAGGGGCCTGGAGCTTTGCTTCACTTTTTGCCCCACGAATGACTGGACGTTAACGTTCCAGGTATCAGATTTTAACTTTCATCGAGTTCACTGAGTTTATGTAAGAGTAACATCATCTGGTGTTAGCCAGTGTAAAAGATATAGGGACAAAATGTACGATTGCCTGTTTCCTGTTAAAGGGTTAAAGGAGATAGTTTATTAACCCTTTAACAGACAAGTTTCTGCAAGAGGTTCCTATAATTTAAGAGTAAAAACTTCTCGCCTGGCGTTAGCCAGAGTAAAATAGTCTGGCGTTAGCCAGAGGCATTTAAAAAATAGTTATTATTAAGGTCCTTGCAGGATAATCACGAGGTTAACCCTATGTAAAGCAGTAAAGATCCCCGAAGATCTATAGGTGTTGATTTTATGGTGAGATAAAAACTGGAGTATCCTGCGAAAAACCCTCGAAGCACGGGAGAGATTAATTAACAAATCTGTTCACTTGAGTCTCAAGCTTAAGAAACAACACTTATTTCAGAGGGTCACCCATGCATGCACACACCAGTTGTTAGTACTAACTCCGTCTGATCATTCAGCGGTGAGAAGCGGTGCGTTGACTGCACACACCAACCACGCTATCTGCATTTCCATCAAGCAAAAATACAGAAAATCAATACGGTAGAAGAGAGTTTGAAATTAAAGGAAGATTTTATATAAATGAGGTCAACTTTCATATCAATTTCCTCGCGAAGACTTTCTTGAGATGAAAGTTCAAATACTCGAAAAGAGTTCGTCCTCCGACTCAGAAGATTTAGAGGAGAATGTATCTAGAAGGAATGTACAAGAAAGAAAGCATGCAGGGTAGCGCGTTGTCTCTCGCCGTTGAAGACCGAAGTTAAGCCCGGTTAGACAGGGTTAGTACTTGAATGTGTGAGCGCATGTCCGAGCTTGAGACTCGTGTGAATGGGGTTGTTAGTTCTCTCTTGTGTTTCCAAAGGGAATTCATCATAGTCAATCGAGATATGGTCTGGAAACTCCGCTAAAGTCTTTGGTCTATCTTTTTGTTCGCCTTTATGCACGGTGCACGGTCACTGAACACATTGTATTTTAGTATAATGAACGAATTGTCCAATAGCAACGTTTCAGTTCAATCACTCAACCGTGCTATTTAAATATTAATAAACCTAAAACAAAGGATGTGCACGGTGTGAGGTACGGTTCAACATAAAATCACACTTCATTATAGGCGCTTTGAAGTTTGCCGAGTTTCCAGACCATATCTCGATTGACTATGAATTCATTAATCGATCTTAGCTGGTGAATTCAAGGTATCACGGTAATTGGTCCGTAACTGTTCTGGTGTGCCCGCCGAATAGGCTGAGCTATAAATATCTAAAATATGTTTAAATCAATCGAGTACCCAATTCATGACCTTTTCGCGTTCAATTGCAGTGACAAAACCTATCTGTGGCTATTGTCTAACTGTGACTATTGATTACCTGTACCTGTAACTTACTTTATAAAAAAAAACCCCACCAAAATTCAAAGTATCTTATAATTGTTATTTTTCCAGTAACATGTTAGCAGTTCTAGCACAAATTCAAAGAAAGGTACCTTCTATGTGAAGAGAAACAGGTAGTTCTAAGGATGCTACCGGAATGTCGTCGACGTGAACTTGTTGGTAACTCTAAAAGTGTTTGAAGAAATGATGTAGATTAGTTGTACATAGTTCGCAGTGGAACAGACAGACAGACAGACAGACAGACAGACAGACAGACGGACGGACGGACGGACGGACGGACGGACGGACGGACGGACGGACGGACGGACGGACGGACGGACGGACGGACGGACGGACGGACGGACGGACGGACGGACGGACGGACGGACGGACGGACGGACGGACGGACGGACGGACGGACGGACGGACAGACAAACAGACAGTGAAATGACTACACGGACAGACAGACAATGATTACACTATTAAAATAGAATTAAATTAGCACTAACCACAATTTTTAACCACAATCTTTATACTAATTAATATTATAAAATGTTTTGACTCTGGGTCCCATAATAGCCTTACATATAATAATTTTGAGTTGGAATCAAGTATTGATGCTATAGAGCGTTTTCACTCACGTGATCGGTGGCCCATTGGGGTGGTGAAACAATACGAAATATTTGAATAAGAAAGAGCTAATTTCCATACCGTACACCAATATGGCCGCAATTTCATTGTTTTGGTACACCAATATGGCCGCCGTGACGTAAGATGAAAACGCTCTATTGAATATCGAAAGTATCGAAAATCGAAACCATCAAGTATCGAAGGCAAACATCTAACAATGTAAAACTAATGACAGAGTAACATCAAGGGCAGTTTTTGTTCCTTGCTTCGTTGTCGGGTTGCTTGATATACAAATAGAACATTTTGACGTCACATGTGCATAATGACTTATCGGGGAAGGTTATATATCGTTATATATTCTCAAACCAAATGCAAATGAAGCGTGTTGGTGTGTTTGCCCCACAAAATAACATTAAACATGTAGAATTTTAGAGTGACTATATTTTATAAAAGCAAATATATATATAACCTTCTCCGATAATTCATTATGTACATGTGACGTAAGAATGTTTAATTTGCATATCAAACTGAAACATGTCAACAACCATAGTCAATCGAGATATGGTCTGGAAACTCGGCAAACTTCAAAGCGCCTATAATGAGCTGGGATTTTATGTTGAACCGTACCTTACACCGTGCACATCCTTTGTATTAGGTTTATTAATATTTAAATAGCACGGTTGAGTGATTGAAGTGAAACGTTGCTATTGGACAATTCGTTCATTATACTAAAATACAATGTGTTCAGTGACCGTGCACCGTGCACAAAACTGCATAAAGGCGAACAAAAAGATAGACCAAAGACTTTAGCTGAGTTTCCAGATCATATCTCGATTGACTATGCAACAACGGAGCAAGGAAAAGAAAAATTGCAAAATATGTTACCCTGTCATTTTAAGTATTCCTTCAACTAAGCCAGACTTAATTATCGTTATATAAGTACTTGTAAACAGCGCAATAATTCAAGAAATCAGTCTCACTATGCCTTATATATAGTCTCAACATACCCTTATCTTGCTGGGAGTATCACCTTTCAAATAATGCGGGTTGAGTAATTGTTCCTCTCGTCTCTTCTCTCTTCGCTACAAATTAAAAAAAAAAAAGAAAACAGTGATGTTATATGACTGGACGGCATTTTTACGTTACGTTTGTCACCAATCCAAACGTTACTGGTATACTCGTTTATTATATTCTAATTTTAATCATATTTTTTCACTCATATCTTTAAACTGCATATAAACCCAAATTTTTTATCGTCTGAATACGTTCTACATAGAGCAAACAGTTGTTCAGTGAAACATTTTTTTGATTGGAGCTATTCTTCAACGTTTTTTGGTGATTCGCATTTCTAGTATGGTAATGAGATGACGTCTATGTAGGCATTTGACTTTCTTTCTCTTTTTGGCAAGATAAACTACCTGAGAATTTATGTGGAAGAATTGGGTCATGTCACTCGTGCAAATGAATATTGTACAGATAATGATGACTACTTTGGCGTCATCTCATTACCATTTTGAAAACAAAAATCTCTATTAAAGCAAGAAAGGTTGCTCCAATCTAAAAAATATTTCGTTGTTCAACTATTTGCCAAAGATAGAACGCATTTAGATGATAAAAAAGTTGGGGTTATATGCACTTTAAGCGGTTTTTCATACGAAATGGAAGAGAGAAACACAAACGTCTACTTTGACGTCATCCTCATTACAGTTTTAAACAAAATACAAAACTCAATATAACAATAAATAGAAACTCAAATCAAAAATATTTTGCATTAAATTGTTCACATTGTATATAATTCATACCAGTAATAACGTATGTAGGTTTACAGGTATTTTAACTGCAATGTACATTTTTTTATACAGAACTTATGACACATTGGGGAGTATTCCAGTCGACAAACCGATAAACGAACGAACGCTAAAGGGCAGAGGGGCGTGACCCCCCTAAAAATTGCTGAGAAATAGTATCACAAAGGATGGGAACAAAACGTTTTCCTAACAAGCAATTTCTACATCTGAACCCAGCAGTCCAAATACAATCCAACTATAACCCTAATTTCGGATTGAGTTGCAATGTATGACGCATATTATGCATCTTTTGCTCTTATTTAAGATGCTTTATACGTAAATCTTTATGCAACCTTGACATTTCATGTTCAACATGGTGGACCGCGTCGTCATTTCACACCCAGCCCCAACATTAATTAATTACGCCTGTTATTCAAATTACCCTTCACAATATTTCTTAAAAATGATAAAATGCGCTATTAAAAAGTTTGCTTAAAAGCGCTGTCAGAATGCGGGAAATGGAGTCTTAGAGACTCAAATTTCAATTTAGATGCGGACCCAAAACAATTTGACTATTAAATTTATAAAAATTCAAAAATTACCCCCCCCCCCCCCCCCCCCTCGGCACTTGACCCCTCGCCACAGGCCAGTAATTGCCGGCAAAACGCTAAAAGATATGCAACGGTAGTGGTCATATAGATACGGTAGTTCAGCGAGCTTGGCAATCGGTTATGTGGCGATCGAAAGGGCCGAATAATATTGGTTTCGAAATAAGAAATTTACTATAAAATGCAAAAATCGACGACGTTTCGTTTCGTTTTTCTCCGTTTCAATACACGAAACTGGCTTTCTTTAAGGAGGACTTTTATGCCCAAGCTTCCATAAGATGCTTGCCAAGCGCCGAGTTCTTGTGTTCAACAATACGTTGGTGAAGATGTCGGGCTGTATAGCTAACATGAAAGATCACATGAAAATAGATATACAATGCACTGTTGATTTGCGATTGGCCGCTTGATTTCTTTCGGCAGGCTTAAGATCTTGTTCCAATTTCTTATTGAAAAATACTGGCTGTAGGCTTATGCCAATCTTCTGACTAAGATAACGCGTTTGTCTTCTGACTGCATTGGCCGATAGATCGGTAAGAAATAAGAAATATTTTAAAAATACAGGGGGGTGGACAAAAAAAAAGGGCCATCATTTAAAATATGGTTAATGAGGAATAACTATTATTCGAGAAAAGGAAAATATGTAAAGTGATATATTTTATAATGCATGCGTCAATATCTGCTCAAATATGATATACAATTCTAATTTTGTTATTGGTTTAAAAAAAACATTAACTTTGAAAGCATGCCACGCTGTGAAGCTTTAGTGAAATCACGTGAAATGGCAACAAAATATCTAACTATTTTGCTGTTATAACACTTTCATTAGTACACAAACTCCATTAATCATTTTGAAGACCAACTGGAATAGTCGAACTAAGATCCACTTCATTTGTTACAAGATTGAAAATCATGAAAAATTAATATTTTTTAAATCAATAGATAAAATTAGAATTTGATATCATATTTGAGCAGATCTTGACGCATGCATTCTAAAAATATAACTTTACATATTTTTCTGTACTCTAATAAAAGTTATACAATGCACATTAATCATACTTTCAATGATGGCCACTTTTTTTGTCCACCCCTGTAAATATAAAATAATTTACTGTCATGACGTCGAAACAATAAAACCAATAAGGTCCTTTTTGAAAATCATGTAAATGAAAAAGTTTTCCTGATTACATATTATTATTATTATAAACCCACAAACAGTGTTTCCTTGTTACAGTTAGTCGTCTTTTGATGAGAGCAAGTAGAATGAAAATCGCCAAATTCATTGATTGCGGCGTGATTGCGGCGATTATATGGAAACTAGGTTTAACTTTGTAACTATAGTACTTATTAGATTAAAACCAATGAGTTCACGCCCGGTGTGTTGGTGATCATAATAACTCTTCGAATCGCATGGCCTCACCTGACACTGGACGCCATCTTGGTTGATTTCAAGTTAATTTCAAAAACTTGTGCCAAAACAAACATGGTGGTCAGCGGTTTGTCAACAGTGTTTTTTGATCGGAAAATCAAGCAAGATGGCGAACGTGACGTGTCTTCAAATTATCGTAACAGATATAGTCTGTATTTACCCTGAAATATCGTAACTGCGTCATTACCTTCTCTAATTCTTTCTCGTCAACTTTAGGTTGCTCTTTTTTCCACGAAGGCTCAGACCTGTAGAGGTAAATATTCAAACAATGCGGCGTTAAGGGGAAGACATGCCTTCGATATTAGAATGATGATGTCACTGCATGTGTAATACTCGCTCTCATTTGGAAAGAATAAAACATAACGCAGCAAGCCATATATCGTTTGAAAGCTCATCTTCTGCTCTATCGAAATATCGCCTTTTCATTTCATATATTTCAATACGTAAATTAATGAACAAGAGTCTTGATCTTGAAGGAGCATGTTTTCAGATGGTTGTTTTTTCAATATCAGAGACAAACTCTGTGATAACGAACTCAGTATCTCAGGCAACCTGGGTGATCTTGAACTAAGTAGGTTACCTCAACCTAGTTACCTCGGGTTCAGTAACTAACCTATACTTAATTGTTATTAAAAAAGATATTCAAAGTACGCACTTTTCAGTATCAAAGAACATGGTTTCTAAGTCGTCGTCGTCTTCTTGTTCCTCTTCGGAACTCTCGGGAGGGTCGTTGATCCATTTGTCAAGGTCAAGCCTATCAACGCACATGAAATAAACAGATAGAGTTATTACAATGCCAAAAAATATTACGTTTTTATATTATGAAAACACATTCTATTTTCCCCGGGCCGCAATCCTTTGAAATAATGCTTTCTGATTGGCTAGCGAACGGTTCCGAATTCTAGAGTACGGACCCTGCAGGCTAAAACTGCCCGAAAAAGGAGTAATCCACAACAATAATCAATAGGGTTGTTTAGTAATATTGTGCAATAATAGGCATATTTGCGGATTAACATCATGTTGTATTTAAAAGTTCTGAGCTTTCGGTCCGTGACCTCAGACCGCCTTCAGAGAAGTTACGTTAAACGTTTGCGCATACAGTAAACACCCACGTATAAGAACCTAGTGAATTAAGAACCTACAGGCTGAAATTTGGAAATTAGACCCTCATTATATAAGAAAGCATTCAGCCTGACATTTAAAACAGGTTCTTATTTGTGAGATCAGCCCAATTATACTTAATTCAAAAAGCAGGCATTGTATGAGTAAAATGTACTTTAAGGTTACAGTTCATGTTCGCGGGCCTTTTTTGGGTCAAAAAATACTTTAGCGCTAAGCATTGTAGGACAGTAGAACTTTCAACATCGTAAACAAACTGCGGAAATGTATTATATTTCCCTAGATATTTAATGATTTTGTAGTTTCTGTGACACGACTGAATTAATCGCCTTAAAGTACTATTCTGAACAGTAGCAAACAGTTTAAACCCCTGAATAAAATAAGAATCTAATTAAGAACAGCCTGATTTCCCACTAAGCACCCGATATATAAGAACCTATTCAGGCTGACTTGTAAAAATGTAGGTTCTTAATATGCGTGGGTGTTTACTGTATTGCGTTGCTCTAGTTGTATGCACACGTCATATTTAAACTAGCAGAATAGTACAAATTGTTCTAATAGTACAATTTGTTCTAACCTGAAACTTTAGCTTAAAAGAACACACAAAATGACATAATTATCATGAAGAACAAAAAAGTGTCGACCAAGTGTCATTTACAGGTTGCAATTCCCTTCTTGAAACATTGTTCGATGTTTAACAATTTACGGTACCGATAAAGATGGCGGTGGTACATTTAACCACAATGCTTTGCGACCTCAAATCAGCTCAAATAAGAACTAAACATTGTTAATCATGCTAAGATGGATTAAGTGGGCAAGAACTTCATTCCTACCAAAGTTGATCGTTTTAAAACCATATCTTGCAAGAAACAACATTTACTGCAAAGAATTGTGGTTAAATGTACAAGTCGCCATCTTTTTCGGTACTGTCAATTTCAATTGTCTCTCTTTTTTGCCTTGAAAAATAGTTGTTCACATTAGCGTAGATTCCTTCCACTTGATTAATCAACAGGGTTGTTCCACCGTATTTTTTTAATAACGGCCGGACGGCAACCAATCGTAACTCTCATCACGGGCTTCTCTTGCCTGAATAAAATTGTCTGGTGTTAGCCAGAATAAACCCGTCAATTCAAAAATAGGGACCTTAAGATCTACGATGGCAACTTCAACGACGACGTCCTCCAAATAAAAGAATTCTAGTTATAAAAAAAAGAGAATGAATAATTTGTAGTCCCAGGAGTAATCTCAACACCGTCCTCGTTCTTTGTACAACGCCACTTAGAGCATTTTCACGTCTTCAGGACGACGTCAACTCGCCAAGAGATGACAACTGTCTCTTGACATTGACCCCAATACAAACACTACAATCATTTTAGCAGTACTGGGACGTTTTAAAAGTCATTTAAGTGCCACCGTCGTCGTATCATCTTAAGGTCCCTAATCATATTGGTGAACGAAAGGATAATGGAGAGTGGAAACAAATTCTGACTGCGAGGTTGGTAACTAGCCTGCATGGAAAACTTACCCTTCCGGAACAGGTACTTTTTTCTGGGCTTTGGACGCGACAGGATTGAGCTCGCCGTTGAATAATAGCGACACATCAGAAGAACATTGAACTCCTAGATTAAAAACATTTAATATATGGCACGGATTACTTCCGGTAAAATCACGCGCTGTGATTGGTTGCTGACGTGGCGAGATTTCTCCGCAATGCCTGCGGGCATTATGAAAATTGTTAATGCCCTACGATTGGAAACAAACAAAAAATCTTAATAAGAAACTTTTATCGCCGAAAAACGACAAAAATATATGAAATAAACGACAAACATTTTAGGGAAATTCTCATATAAGGAAATTCTAGTATCCAGACGAGAAATAAACAGCAGAAAATAACGCTAGCCCGGTGTTTTGACGAAGTTAAAGGAAGCAAAGACCAAGAAATACAAGATTGATTTTGAAATAAAAGTGACATATAATAAACTACTTGATAATCTCGACCGCTCGGTCTTTACGGTAAAATATTAAACCTCGGTCTTGAACGTATTAACCTCGCTATCGTTCGGTCAATACAGAAAGACCTCGGTTTAATAATTTACCGTAAAGACCTCACTCTCGGTTATTAAGTAGTTATTAACAAAATAATAAATTAAGTAAAAGTCACGTAACACGAAGACAAAACTCATGACGTTTTTATGGAAATCAACACACTATTACTCTATTAATTTTATCAACTACCAGTGAGCCGTCCACAGTATTTTGACTCAACTAAGGTAAATTATAAAACACATGTATTTTAGATTGGGTAACTAAGATAAAATAATAGAGTAATATATTGACCAATTCCATACATGACCTAACGTCAGTCGTCGCTTTCTTTTAGCACAACCTTCCTTTAGCACAACCTTCTTTTACCACAACCTTGTTTTACCACAACCTTCCGTTACCACAACCTTCCTTTACCACAAACGTCCTTCGCCATAATCATCCTTCACCACAACCTCCCTTTACCATAACCTCCCTTTACCACAACTTCCCTTCACCACAACCTTCCTTTACCACAACCTTCCTTTACCACAACCTTCCTTTACCACAAACTTCCTTTACCACAACATTCCTTCACCACAACCTTCCTTTACCACAACCTTCATTCACCAAAACCTTTCTTCATCAAAACCTTCCTTCACCAAAACCTTCCTTCACCAAAACCTTCCTTCACCAAAACCTTCCTTCACCATAATCTTCCTTCACTACAATACAACCTTCCTTTACCACAACCTTCCTTTACCATAACCTTCCTTCACCAAAACCTTCCTTTACTACAACCTTCCTTTACCACAACCTTCCTTTACCACAACATTCCTTTACCACAACATTCCTTCACCACAACCTTCCTCTACGACAACCTTCCTTTAACCTTCCTTTACCACAACCTTCCTTTACGACAACCTTCATTCACCAAAACCTTTCTTCACCAAAACCTTCCTTCACCAAAACCTTCCTTCACCATAATCTTCCTTCACTACAACCTTCCTTTACCACAACCTTCCTTTACGACAACCTTCATTCACCAAAACCTTTCTTCACCAAAACCTTCCTTCACCAAAACCTTCCTTCACCATAATCTTCCTTCACTACAACCTTCCTTTACCACAACCTTCCTTTACCATAACCTTCCTCCACCAAAACCTTCCTTTACTATAACATTCCCTTACCACAACCTTCCTTTACCACAACCTTCCTTTACCACAACCTTCCTTTACCACAAACTTCCTTTACCATAACCTTCCTTTACCATAACCTTCCTTCACCAAAACCTTCCTTTACTACAACCTTCCTTTACCACAACCTTCCTTTACCACAACATTCCTTTACCACAACATTCCTTCACCACAACCTTCCTCTACGACAACCTTCCTTTAACCTTCCTTTACCACAACCTTCCTTTACGACAACCTTCATTCACCAAAACCTTTCTTCACCAAAACCTTCCTTCACCAAAACCTTCCTTCACCATAATCTTCCTTCACTACAACCTTCCTTTACCACAACCTTCCTTTACCATAACCTTCCTCCACCAAAACCTTCCTTTACTATAACATTCCCTTACCACAACCTTCCTTTACCACAACCTTCCTTTACCACAACCTTCCTTTACCACAAACTTCATTCACCAAAACCTTTCTTCACCAAAACCTTCCTTCACCAAAACCTTCCTTCACCATAATCTTCCTTCACTACAACCTTCCTTTACCACAACCTTCCTTTACCATAACCTTCCCTTACCACAACGTTCCTTTACCACAACCTTTCTTTACCACAACCTTCCTTTACCATAACTTTCTTTTACTACAACCTTCCTTTACCATTAGCTTTCTTTACCACAACCTTCCTTTACAACAACCTTCCTTTACCACAAATTTCCTTTACCACAACCTTCTTTTATCACAACCCTCCTTTACCACAACCTTCCTTTACCACAACCTTCCTTTACCACAAACTTCCTTCACCAAAATCGTCCTTGACCACAGCCTTCCTTGACCACAACCTCCCTTTACCACAACCTCCCTTTACCACAACCTCCCTTTACCACAACCTTCCTTGACCACAACCTCCCTTTACCACAACCTTCCTTTACCACAACTTCCCTTGACCACAACTTCCCTTTACCATGATCTGCCTTTACCACAAACTTCCTTCACCATAATCGTCCTTTACCAGAACTTTCCTTTACCACAAGCTTCATTCACCACAACCTTCCTTTACCACAACTTCCCTTTACCATAACCTTCCTTAATCCTTTACCACAACCTTCCTTTACCATAACTTTCCTTTACCACAAGCTTCAATCACTACAACCTTCTTTTACCACAACTTTCGTTCACCAAAACCCTCCTTTACCACAATCTTCCTTCACAACAATATTTACCTTTGGCTTGTAATTTTAAGATGTATTTAATGAGTTGAAGACCAACACACGCCTAACAAATACAAAAATATTTAATGAACTTTCTCCTAAAGGTATTCCTTGATTAGGCCTGTTGCGACATAACGACATAAAACAAATGTCGTTTAAAATGTTTCAGTGCATATGAGATAATCAGCAGCTAAGTTGAATTTATAGTTGAGTTTACATACACAGCAAAAAATGATTTTCTTATTAAGAATTTTTTTTCTTATTTTAAGAAAATTTTTCTTAAAACAAGAAAATCATTTTCTTAGAAAGAAAGAAATTCTTAAAATAAGAAAATCATTTTCTCAGTAAGAAAAAAAATTCTTAAAATAAGAAAATCATTTTCACCATTTTCCTAGTAAGAAAAAACATTCTTAAAATAAGAAAATTACTTTCTTAGTAAGAAAAAAAAATTCTTAAAATGAGAAAAAAGTTTTTTGCAAGGATCGAGATTTACTAGTATCTTAAAACAAGAAAATATTTTATACGAATGAGAAAACCAGTTTCTTAAAATGAGAAATATTTTCAAGCATATGTTCAACGTTTTTCATTTTCTCAAAACAAGAAAACATTTTCTTAAAATGAGAAAACCATTTTTCTACAATAACAAATATATTTTCTTAGAACATGCCGAACATTTTTCATTTTCTTAAAACAAAAAAACCCAGTTTCTCTCAATAAAAATATTTTCTAGCACATGCATGCATATATGTGCCACTAGAATATTCTATTCGATTTTTTATTCATCTCTATAAGTTATAACATTGAGCTTCAAATGCTTTTCCAAGTTTACCATTTGTCATATTTTGTTTATATTTTTTTTAAGTGTTTCACAAATATTTCCACCAAACTTTAACTATATACCTTTCATATCTTCAAAATTCCTCTGCTAACAGATATTTAGTGCAGCATGCTACACACTATTTGATTAGACACAAAACTTGTCAAAGGACCTAAATATACTAGCCCATAAAGTTGAATTAAAAAGTAGAAATATTAATTTGTAAAACTCATGCAATGTATGGCTTTCGACTTTCGAGTGACTATGGGCGAATTTACATAAACGTTTTGTGCTGCCTTAAGACCACGCGAGGCTAACGCGGGATTATTATCCCATGATGACACGGGAACCGGGTGACGCGTTCATTTTCGAATATTTGGAAGTTCGTTGGTGATTGCAATACATTTGCATGCCTTTTGTATAGGTAATCGCATGGGGCCGAGGAAAATTACGGTTTAATTTCACGAGTGTTTTCAAAATTTTACAAAATTGCCCGAGTCGCGAAGCGACGAGGGTAATTTGTAAGATTTTGAAAACACGAGTGAAATTAAACCTTAATTTTACGAGAACTCATGCGATTATGTGTTAATAATATAGCTGGCAAAATTATTTAAGAGCTATGTTATGTCCAGAAAATGTCGAAGTACAACGTACCTTATCACGGTCGACGCTCGGCAACATTCAAATTTCCCTCGCTCTATCGCTGTGCATGTAGCTTTCTTTTTGTAAACACAGGCAAAAGTTCGTAAATTTTCTACTGTATTCATTTTCACTAATAGTTTACACTCCTTCAATAGTTCAAATCAGTTCAAAGTAAACAAAAAAGCCTTTTCAGACCTAAAAACCTTGCAGATTTGTTGAAAACATTGTCAGTCCTCTGAGGTTCACTGTTGCTAAGTAACCAAGCAACCAATCACATGCAAGGACTGCTGATCAAGGAACCAATCAAGTGCAAGTAATTTTGCCCTGAATTACAAAAAAATGCCCTCTTCATTAGCCAATCATATTCGAGAAATTTTGCCCTCTATATTATTAGCTTTGTAATTTATTGCTTCTGGTTTATAAATGGTTCTTCGCTGGACGTATGCAGACGATGGATGCGATCATATTATTGAAGGTAAGTCATAGATTCTTTAATCAGCAATTTTGTATACTGATTTGTATGTATTAAATTTGAAATAGTCGGCAAGGTATACTTGGGGTATTTTATGTTTATTCGCCACAGAATGCTCTTAATTTATTCGCTAGAAATGTTCGTAATTGTTGGAACACAAACGATTTGCAGTTTGATTCTTACAAAATATGTTTATTTTCGTAGTTTATAAGTATTACAATTACATAAAGGATTTATGGAATTGACAAATTGTTTTGTGTTGATCAATAACGGCGGCAATTTTGAATATATATATACCCCCTACATACTATAGGTGATTCATTTACAAAAAGTCGACCATTTGATTCCCTTTTTGATGTATACAACTGTTATGTTTCAATATTTAATTTAAGAAAAGGCTTTACTGTGTCAACAACATTGCTTGAAAAGTAGATATTCCTAGACAGCAATGTTCTCAGTGTGGGGTGAACTTATGCATGTATGCTATATACCAGACTACAAAGAATATTAAACATTTTTCAAAGAATATTAAAATTTAAACATGGACTGGGCTGGCCCGGTTAACCGGTTGTGACAACCGGGATCCAGGCAAACTGGGCTAACTCACTTGCCATGTAATTGTAATGTTGAAAAGACATACAATTTATGTAGGACGGCTAGCCTGGTCCATGTCATCACCCCCTTAGTTTGCTGCTGTTCAGAGTTAAACAAATGTTCAGCAGTTAATGTCAGCACATTTCTTAATAAAAAAGTTAATCATACTGTAGTGATGAAACCACATTTTAATTAGAGGTGCTATTGCTGACACCACATTTCAGCCAAAATCTCTAGTGTTGAAAGATTATTAGATCTTTATTCAAGAATTTTCACACCATAGAGCTTTTTCTTTAAAAATTGAATCTAAAAAGGTTTCCATAATTAAAGTTATAATTATACCTGGACTTAAGTTAAGTATGTTTGTTGTATGATAGACTGGAGTATCACTTTTATATATTTAGGGACCAATCATTTTACTTATGGTAATATGTGATCATAACTGGGTCAGGTAGAATTGAGTCCATGCTGGATTCTAAATTTATGGGTGACTGTGTTGCCTGCTTGCTCGATGAAGTCGAATCATTGCCATTCACCTTCCATTCCATACAACAAGTACAAGTGTGATGTGTGTAGTGCAAAAGGAAGTTACATGTATATATTTTCGACCTAGCATGTTTCTCTGAAATTAATTATGCAATTATGTTTACTCTCTGCATACCAGCATGGCCTGGTGGTGTAGCTCTGTCCCAACACCACACAAGAGTCTGGGGGTGAGACAGCGTGCTGTATGTGCTCCACTAAGAAAATGTTTTTATTAATAGATGGATTTCGTTACTTTATTTTGAAATTAACAGATGCCAAAGTCATGTATCTATTGAAATACTTGCCAACAATATTTGGAAGACAGAAGACATCGAAAAAAAAAGTGGAGCTTTTACATGAATTGAAGGTGAGATGCTTGAAATTTAAATATTTTCTTGTTACTGTTTGTCTGTTAGGCACATGCAGGTACATGTATGTTTACATGTAAGAAATAGTTTCTTGATCCTTGTTTGCTGAGGCTATATTAATTTTCAGGAAAACGAAGACCCAGATGTTTGGATTAAAAAGTATGTATAAAATATGCCAATGCATGATGATAGTGGAAAAAGAAAATATTTATGTTGTTGTGTACTGGATGGATGCCAAGAAAATGGATGAAGCTGTGGTTGGGTTTTTGGCATGTTTTTATCTGCTGGACTACAACTATCCAAAGCAACATGAAGTAGGCATGAACATCTTACAATACTATGTTTTTGAGGGCAAAACAATTCCTGAGGATATTGCAGCTTTGTTTAACAGCCAACTTTCTCAGTATAAATGCTACAAAGCTGAATCTGTTTAGCTTATAACATTTTCCCTTAATTTTATTATTATATACTGTATTGGTAAAAAGATATGGAAAAAGTAAATGCAGTCAACTGTTTCTTTTTTAGAAAGGTTTAATGAGTTTAGCTTTCGTCATACTACAACATCATCAGAACTTTCTGAGTTCTGATGAGTTCAGAGTTCTGATGATGTCATAGCACAGCGAAAGCTAAACTCATTAAACCTTTTTTAAAACAGTAACAGTTGGCTGCATTTGCTTTCTCCATATCCTTTTATCTATACTGTATGTTACTGAAGGATATATGTTTATTGGACTTAAAAATTATATATTGGTGTTTAATTGAAAGGTATATTTTTATCACTTTTCAGCTTATTAACATTGTTATTAGTTAAAATTAGACATGCATGCATGCAGAATTATTGTGTTAAATATAATTATATATATATTTTAGTAAGAAAATCCTTTTAAATTACATTATTAGATTCTAATAGAATATAATATAATCTAGATAATTATTCATATAATTCTTATATAATAATTTATTGCATGCATGTGACTTCTTTCAAGAGTTTCTCTATAAGAAAATATATTCTTATTTTAAGAAAATATGGTAACCCTTTTAAATGTATTCGTCAAAGAAAGAAATATGGCATGCAGTGCATGAGTTAAAATAACATAATTTTAATCTCGTTTTATGAAATATTTTCTTGGCAAGAAAAAAAAACATAACTTTTTTCTTGTTTTAAGAAATATTTTTCATGGATTTTCTTCCTAAGAAAAAAATTTCTTGCTATTCTCCCAAATAAGAAATTTCTCATTTCAAGAAAAAAAAATCTTGAAATAAGTTTTTTTTTTTCTTGGATTAAGATTTCTTTTTCTTAAAACAAGAAAATTATTTTCTTATTTTAAGAAATAATTTTCTTAGATTTTCTTAGTAAGAAAAAATTTCTTGCTATTCTCCCAAATAAGAAATTTCTTATTTTAAGAAAAAAATTTCTTAAAACAAGTTGTTTTTTTCTTGAAACAAGAAAATGATTTTTTGCTGTGTAGTTTAGTTTAGTTGAGTTTGTTGGAGTTAGCCATAATTTCTCTAGATATACAAACGACTACCACTAAAGTTACTCAATGAATCTCACACGTGTAATGCAAAACGTTTTAAAGAGAGGAAAATTGTAATTACCCATGATTCACATTGTTTAAATATCTTAAAATAAGAATCTTGCTTGCACGCGAAAAGCTCAAAGTTAAAGCGTTTAGCCAATTACACGAAGAACAATTGACAACATACCCGTTCCTGGACTTCCAAGTCACTACTTTGAGTGAACATAGGCAACTTCTCGACCAAAATTTGTCCCAGCTCTTGGGCCTTCGTCATATCTCCCTGTATAATAGATTGCATATAAAACACATCAAAAACCAGTCCTGCTGCATGTTCATGATGCAATTAACGTAGTTAGTATAAATCTCGATTTTAATTGGCTGTTGGCATACAGACAATTCGTGATAGCACTGAATCCTGACGTCACGCCTACAGATAGTAAAGTCTCATGCTTGAACAGATGGTCACCCATTCAAGTACTTAAAGGCATGCCAAAGTGATATCAAAGTGAAATCGATCTTATTATGCTTCTCTCCCGAAGATAACCTGCACTTTCTATTCAATTTCAAGCTCTAAATACTGACAGAAAGGTTTAGAAATTTGGTTTCAAAATAACGTCACGGTTTCTGAGCGTACGATAGGCCGAGTTTAGGTTTAGGCTCGGATTTTTCTTCTTCCTTTTTGGGTGTCACGATTTTGCATTTTTATACATTTTACTTCCGCTATTACTCATGCTTCCGGTGAGTTGTTAGCCGTGTGACTGAGTGACGTCGTAAGGCATGTTGTAAGTTCTTTGCTCCTTTCGCTTTTTGACTTAGGCAAAAAGTTGAACATCTTTGCCTTTTAATCAAGCTGTTCTGGCACGTTGTTGGTAGACTTTGAAAGTGGTTGGCTTTCAAAAGACTGGCTGGCTTTGTAGTTTAACAGTGATCAGATGTAGCTGACAACTGTCTTGATCGTAAATATGTTCTTCACCTGTGGTAAGTATGCACCACATTCAGCCATCGATTTAGGCTCCACATACTTGCCAGTAGCCCGAGTGAACACCTGACCTAGGCGTCTTGTTATAAGATAGAGGAAAGCGTGTTCTTGAGGGGGGTCAAATTTCTGAAGAGGAGGGCATACTTCCTAGGAAATTTGGCCCGGAGGGACAATTTTTTTTTTTTGGGGGGGGGGGGGGGGGGACAACTTTCCTGTGACACTTGTACCGTGTGAGCGCAACGGCGTTTTGTGACTTTTTGGTGCCGTTTTCAACTCGCACTGAACTAGTTTGTCGTTTATCTTTTCCATGTTACCTCGTCCTCAGCCTTGGCCATTATATATGAATACAGTTTAAGAATGTTTTGAACATAAACACTCTGAATGTGTCCAGGAAGGGATGCAACTCTGGGCTTCAGCATAAACATCAAAACAGTTTTCTGGTCTGGAAGCAAACTACATATAAAAAACACACACACAGAAAAATCGACATTAAAATACACGTCTTTAAGAAGAGTGGGGCAAATGCAAGTTTCAACCTCAAAAAGTGCTGATGAATATTTCATTAAATAATGAACTAAATCAGTGAATGAAATAATTTTCAGGGCATCAAATACTGTTAATATATAGAATAGCTTGGAAATTCATATATTAAAGGGCATTGGCAATAAAAATTAAGTTTATTCGAATTAAAAAAAACTCGTGGAATTGTAACAGAAGATCTTTTACAGCTTTTTCGTATCTTCCTTCGTTTTCAAGATATTTCAATTTGTTTCATATGTAAATGAGATAGTCTCTGATGTCAAAAGCAGGGTACGGTATTTTAACACAAAACAAAATCACTTACATATCCATGATTGCTCAACATAAAATGTTCATGGTCACAAGGCGTATTTATATGTGCACAGTTTCATGTGATTTCGTTGAACAAACTTAGAGATATAACTGGTTTTGCTACCTGTGAAAATACTGTACCCTGCAAATGACGTCAGAGACCATCTCATTTACATATCAAACAAATTGAAATATCTTGAAAACGAAGAAAGATACGAAAAAGTTGTAAACGATCTTCTATTACAATTTTATGTGTTCTTTCAAATTAGACAAACTTAATTTTTGTTGCCAATGTGCTTTAACCCTTTATCACCCAACGATGTCTTTAGTATTTTACTCTGGCTAACGCCAGACCGATTTTACTCGTCAATGGAGTAGCTACTGGGCGATAAAGGGTTAACCATGTGGCTATGGTCTTAGCCAGCCGTATTTTGGACGGCCATTTGAAAAAAACACGACTTTTTCACGGCTCTTGAACTCTGCTCAATTATAACAGTGTACCTTTCATACATTTGCTTAGAGAAGCTTGCAGGATGCACAGTAAAGTTCAATACGTCACCTTGACGCGGTCATCGGAAGATGGCGGCCTCATTCTCGGTCGTTTAGTACATTCCGAATACGATTCTTGCTGACACTTTGACTATCCTTGAACCTTATCTCTTAGCAATGGCCAAAAGAAGTGCTAGGCAGATAAGGAATAAGTGTTTTGTTTTTCTTTTTTACTTTATTTCATAGTTTGACTTCCAAAGTAAAATTTAGATTTCGAATGATAATTGTGGGACAGTGAACTCGGGTGGAGAATAATAATGTTAATAATAATGTGTTACTCGGAGTGACGAATCATACCTGGGATTCAAACCCGCGACGTTCGGTTTACTAATCCGATGCTCTACCAACTGAGCTATAAGGTCAAGTTGGGAGCTGAAGGTCAAATGAATAGTAAGTCTACTTGTCCGGTATGGTTCGTCGCTCGGAGTAACACCTTAATATTATTATTATTCTCCACCCGAGTTCACAGTCCCACAATTATCATCCAAAATCGTCATGTATGTTGGCTAGATATTGAAGAAACTAGTCTGTTTCGGAATATCAAATAGTCCAAGTACTATTCATTCGACCTTCAGCTACACCAAAGCACACATTGCAGATGTAATCAGACCATACCCTAAGGAAAATCTCCAACGTTTGATTCAGTTTAGATAAAACCAATCCAAAGATATGACTGATTTTCCGTTTTCTCCCACATACATGAACGTGTGACGTCTATGCTCAGATTGCAAAACTCAAGAACGGGATAAGATTTGAAAGGCATGTAAAAGTCATTTTTCATTATCTTAGGTGTTCTTCTAAATACAATCTTAAAAAGCTGGGGGGGGGGGGGGGGGGGTTACTTAAACAATATTTGAACTTTACATAAAAATAAGGCTTGGTTTAGACGTCGAAGTTCCGTCGCATTTAATTCGTCGCATTTAATGCGACGATTATGCGACAGAATTTACACAGTTCGGTTTAGACGTCGAATTTAATGTGTCGCATTTAATGTTACGGTTGAAATTTAACGCCAAATAGCTCTTAACGTTGGTGTTTCGAGTTTCGAATTACCGCGCGTTGCAATTTGCATGGCACCCAGCTGTTAAGAGAAACGCCATGTTTTTATCTTCAAGTGGGTATATCAAAAAGCTAAAACACAGAGAAGACCTTCAGAGGCTCTCTGTGTTTCAACATGTGTCGTTGGTCGCCCGTTTGGCGTTAGTGAATGTATAAGCTTTCGCTTAAAGCTCTCTCATTCTTAAAACTCGATTAAGGTGTTGCTTTCGGCTAGTTCGACAGTTTTCTTCAGCCGAAAACTCCAATACCTTTAGCAAGTAACCCTTTATTGCCATCCAACTTCATACTAATTGTTTTCGTCCGTCACAAAACATTCTGGACGATACAAACAAGTAAAACATGTTGAAAATGA
Organism: Corallium rubrum; assembly: GCA_964035015.1. Classification (NCBI taxonomy): domain Eukaryota; kingdom Metazoa; phylum Cnidaria; class Anthozoa; order Scleralcyonacea; family Coralliidae; genus Corallium; species Corallium rubrum. Next base: position 33,121,077 of record OZ035998.1, read on the forward strand.
TCTTCGTGGGGCCCACGAACTGTAAAATTGTTGGGATTATAATAATTTATGCATTTTATTCGACTGCATTTTATGCGACGTCTAAATCAACGTCGCATTTCCGTCGAATTATGCGACACAGCTCTTCGCATAATTCGACAGCGTCGCATTAAATGCGACGCGTCGAATAAAATCAGTTTAGACGTTGCATTTCCGTCGGATAAAATTGGTCGCATTAAATGCGACGAATTAAATGCGACGGAACTTCGACGCCTAAACCAGGCCTAAGACACAATAAGATAAATATACAGCCACGAAGAAGAACTAAAATACATAGAAACATACGTCAGATACATACAAAGAAATAAACAAAAAGGTAGACTAGCAACTTACTCGGCAAATTCACCACAAATCCACGCAGCAGCATGAAGAACTTCACACATGCCATGTTTCTGTATGGATCCACTCAGTAAATCGGAACTGTCCAGTAGAAAAGACTAAAAACGTAAGAGTAATACGATATTCTAAGAAGAGATGTAGATTACCTCATGCGTACATATTCATTCACATGTTGTAATAAACAATTATTGGATGAGACTTTTTTTATATCAAGAATTATCAAGGGTGAAGTCTGTGTTACCTGCCGAAGCCGAAGGCTGATGCGTCTGAGACCTTGATAACTCTTGATATCAAAAAAGTCGAATTCAATAATTGTTTTATTATACATTTCAGTTGAAAATGTAAAGAAAATCACTCCCTCAGAACCAAAAAAATGCAACTCAAAGACAGTTGCTTTTTTCCCGCGCTTTTCTTCGGTTTGTCAGCTCGTCAGTGGCGTCACGTCAGCACATGCATGATAAGTCTTTTTTCCTACAGATCAATACCTCCAGAAACTACAGATAATAGCATTGTGTGTAACGATTACAGCGGCAAATACAACTACGTACAGATATCAAGAATTCTTACCAAGTTTCTGACCAATTATAATCAAGGATTCGAAGAAAATGTATAATGTAACTTATCAAGCATGAGAAAGCGTTCTTTAGCACGTATCCAAACAAATAACAAGTTAAAAAACGAGACGAAATCAGGGTTACATATATAACCGAGGTTTTTAACCAACTTCGAGATGTTTTGATATCGTGGTAAAGAACAATGTCGAGTGACTGATATAGCATCTCAAACCAGTCGGTATTTGACTATGGAGGTTCTTTACAAGAATATTAAGACGGGTAATTATGGTCAAAGATTTATAATTTTTTCCGCTTCTCTTTCCCGTCGGTGAGTTTTCCCTATCCTGCGAGTCAGAGCCACTTTCCGACCGCAGGCTTCGGGGGGAAAGTGGGCTCTGCCAACAAAGTGGATATTTCTTTTTCAGCTTGCGTGAACGGTTTCCAAGATACTATTTTGGGGCCAGGCACTAACGCGTTATTTGCTATATTCCTGCTTACGTGTGTTCATAAACTAGAACTTGTTTGACCAGTTTAAAACCTGACTGACTCACCCCAAACTTGGGGCGAAAATCGGGTTTGTTGGCGGCAGAGCCCACTTTCCCCCAAAGCCTGCGTAGGTCGAAAAGGGGCTCTGACTCGCAGGGTAGGTTTTCCCAGGTAGGTTAGCCAAAGTAAAATACAGAAAGAGTTAATCAGTTCTGACTCGTACCAATAGACGAAATCGGAGTTTTGACTGCGCATACAATCTGAGTCGGGATAAAACGTATAGTTCATTTATAACATGAGACTGAAGCAGCCGTAGTAAACATAACATTTCTGATTTCAAAAACTTTTTAATGTTTAGGTATTCTATAAGGATAAACTTTGCTTATCGATTATCCCTGACAATAATCCTAAACCTAGTGTCCAAAAATAATGAACTCAAAACATGAAAAAACAGTCCCAGCCTGTTATCTTCCCGTTATACGCTTCAATAGACACGATGTAATTATTTTTGGCAGAGATGTGAAAAGGCATATTTTGATGTCCGGGTATTTAACCCCTATGCCTCTACACATCGAAACTGGAGCCTCGCCAGTGCCTTCAACGACAATGAGAGGGAAAAGAAGCGACACTACAATCAACGTATCATTGAGATTGAGCATGGGTCCTTCACACCACTTGTTTTCAGTGCTTTTGGCGGGTGTGGAAGAGAAACTCAACATTTCCTTTCCTCGCTGGCAGACAAGATTGCTTTGAAGAAGCACTTTGAGCAAAGTACGGTGATGAGTTGGCTGCGGAAGAAAATATCCTTTGCCCTGCTGCGAGCTCAAGTCCTTTGCATGGTGACTTACCAAACACTGTACAGCATATGATCTGATAGCTTTAACACGAATCGGGACGTCTAACAATTGAGAAGCGATAAGTTTGCCATGTCTTGTTCCTTCGATTTTTGTGAGTTGAACCAATACGTCTATATACCTATAAAAGATAGGTAGGTATTTTTTAACATTTGAATTAAGGAGAATGTTTTTAATTTGTACCAAATTTAAGTATGAGTGAGTTGGTTGAAAAGACTCAAAGATATACGTGGTCCACCAATAGGCGAATTTCAAGGTATTGCGCGCGCATCATTTTGCAAAGGAATTGGCGGGCTCTTGGCGGGCTCCCCACAAAGTAAGCAATGGCAAACAGACTTGCTAGCGAGCCAGAAACTGTATCTATATTTTGTTTATTTTAAACAGTATATTTACTTTGAGTGGAGTTGGCCAGTTTTTTGGAAAAAATGATGCGCACGCAACACCCTGAAACTCGTTTATTGTTAAAACTGAATGCTGTGGACATGGCCATGCAGGGGGAAAGCCGCTGATTAACCATTTTGAGTTAACAAATGCAAAAGTGAGTTATTTTATTCTTGCGGAAAATTTCCGTATTTTTTGGCTTTGTTGAGTCCAATTATGCTAGGAGCTTTATCGACAAATCCGCAGATGGTTTTTCAAGCTTTCGGCACTACGACAAACACGCCCACAATGTTCAATCGGGCAAAGATGCACAACAGAAGTTGATGTAAAATAAACTTCCAACGCACACACGTGAAGAATCAGACATAGTTTTACGCTATTCTAGCCTGCGTGCGGACGCTCTGTCCCAGATCCCAAACGTCCCAGGGATTGGTTTTAATTAAACACCGTCTATGCGTAGGCTAACGCTATTCTGGCTAAAAAGGTTTTTGAACGTAGCTTAAAAAGTTACTGCTCATGATCCAACGTTTCGACACTCCGATCTAGTGTCTATCTATCGACAAGATGTAAATAGGCTTTCGGCAATACACCGCCGTCATCACGATTTAATGGAGCGTGGGCATGAAGACACTAGATCGGAGTGTCGAAAGGTTGGGTCATGAACAGTAACTTTTTAAGCTACGTTCAAAAAACTTTTAAGCCAGAGTAGCGTTAAACCATGTCTGAGAAGTTGATATGTCGGCAGTTGACGACGAAGCTGAAGGTTGGCCGTTCTCTATTTGGGTCGAGTCAAGTGTCTTTTTGTTTACAATCGTTGGGATGACTTGCTTATCGGAAAAGCTCTGTAGTTATTGTTGATGCATTTCTTTTATTCTGTAAGTGTCGATTGCATGGCGTCATTCTTGTTGCTGATGCTGTCGTCTTCTTCATCCTCGTCGCCTTCCTCGTTGTTGGGGTCGTCTCCTTCGTTACATTTAATTTTTTAAAAAATAAGTTTTATCTTCACCAATTGCAATTCACCCTATATAATATGTTTTAACCCCGACTGTTAAGAACGTTTTTGTAAGGAGTAAATCCTTAACAAATAACAAATAGAACCCGCTTTTATCTTTTGAAATTTTGTAATTCGGACTAAATATTTGCATATATCGAGTTGTGAAACTTCTTACCTAAATGGAAAAGTATTCATGTTTAACATGCTTTATCGATTGCTAAGTAAACCCAATCTTATAAAAACAATAGGTTTTTAATCAACTATCACTCAATCTTAATTAACTAAATTCTAATGCTTCAAAGGGTTCTTTCGTCATCGCTCTTCACGATATTTTCCAACGCCATTTTGAATCTAATTATATTTTTCAATTTGACGCATGCGCAGTCGTTTTCCCCCCTGTCGATGCCGTGTAGACGTCATAATTTATTTAATTTGTATATCTAACAATTAAGTTGCAACAGTTCAATAACAAAGTGAGATATGGAAGAACGAACGCACGAAGCTCAACGGTCAAGACAACACCAACAAAGTAGACTAAAGTTACGTTTCTGTTAAGGTGGCTCGACATAGTAATTTCATCAAATTCCGTTATTTTTTGCTTTTGAAAAATATTACAGATTTTTTTTTATAATCTTTCTATTGATTGTTTATGCTTGAAGAAAAAGTTTGCAAGAAAAAAATTGGGGGTCACCGTGCTTATTTTTCAAATACACGAGGTAATAGGCCATTTCGAAGGGAATTTGTTGCGTCTGTGTTGCCATGGCAACTGACTCAATGTTACTGAAAATAACGGAATTCAAAATTAGAAATATTAATTGATCTATATGAAACAGTATCTGTCGAATGAAGCTCAAACATGCAAAATCTGACAGTGTCAAACTGATATACGTCTAAATTTTAAAAACAACTGTATCGAGCCACCTTAAAGAAAATTTCGAATGTTAGAATATACATATTTCAAAACTAAACCAGAAACAGTTGCAGAAATGCAAATGTAGCGCTCGAAACATATCTATAAAACATGTAGTTTCATCGAATGAAATGCCAAATGTTACAAGGAAAATCGTTTGTATGTTACTTACCACTCAAAGTTTGTCACATGGTGATAATCAGATTGACTGCATATCAAAACTATTTTTGATATAAGCTCATCTCTGTAACCTATGAATAAAAGTAAAAGTAAAGTAAAAGTAAAACCTACGTCAAACCGTTTAGTAATCGAAAAGTGTAGTCGATCACCCGTACAAGGCAACAGATTGATAGAAAGTTTAAGGGGGCCTTAACACGAGCCCGGGTTGAGTGCCAGCCCGGGTCAGCTCGCCAACCCCCTGGTTATTTTTTTTCGTGTTTACATGAACCCGGGTTGGCTGCTTTTTTTTCCCAACCTGGGTCAACTTTTCTCAACACAAATTATCATATTGCCAACTCTTTACACGAGCCCGGGTCAAGTCAACCTGGGCTCGTGTAAAGGCCCCCTAAGTCACAGCATATCAAATGGGGCAACCACATAAAACAAGTCACCTTATATCAACTTGCACACAATCACAAAATTATAAATGAGCTATGTAACGCTAATTTTAACCAAAACTGTCTATATTCAAATTCAAACAATCAAATTCAGCAAACTTATAAATTAAAAATTAAGACTGCACATACATTATATGAAATTATATGAAATTCAAATTAATCATATTATTAGAACTATTTCATTATATGAAATAATGAGTCATCTAACAACTAAGGAGAATTTCTCAAAACCAGCAGGTTTTCACACAAATTGACCTAAACTTAATTTCATCCGGGTCAACAGAAATCAGGTAGGCTTTCCATTTGCACGGTTAGATCGGTTTGTCCGGTAGATTGGAACACGATACATTTGATGCTGGTGCTGTTATTTGGAATTCATTACATGAACAGACTAAACTATTAAGAATAACAGCTTTCAAAAATAAACTCAAAAAAGATTTTATTGCTTCCTACTAATCTTATACATAGTATATTAAATTATATTGATTTTCTTCTAGTTCATATCACCCATTATCTTCCAGTTTTTGTTATTGATTGTGAATTTTGTATTTTTACTAGTTGACATCGGTCTTATTTATCTGATCTATTTATACCTTTTGTTTGACCGCAATCAATCTATTATAGTTAAAATGGAAATGCCTTCCCGCTTCTTGTGTGGTTCACTGTTTTTTGTTTCTTCAGTTGGGCTGCTGAGTTTGAAAGTGGGAAGCTATTTCCAGTTTCACTGTAACAATATTATACTTTGTGTTGCCTAGCTCGATTAGCTTTCCACTTATTCTAGGGAACCAATACCTATAATATCTAACATTCATTCTTTTGTCATATTTAATCTTTTGCATGTAAGGTATGAATAAAGTTTTTTGTCTCGTCTCGTCTCGTCTCGTCTCGTCTCGTCTCGTCTCGTCTCGTCTCGTCTTGAGGCTTGTGGTTGTCAGAAGCTTGGCTTGCTATCAAAAGCAAGTTCAGTCTGGCCAGACTGACCGGTCTGACCTTGTAAATTGGAAAGCGTCCCAAGATGTCATAGTTGAATCCTTTTCAACTTTGCTCAATCTTCACCATCCGTCCTATTCACGCAAGTTTCTAGTATTACCTTTGTGTATTTATATCTTTTAACCCGTTGTAACCTCATATGTAATTTTAGGGCAATTTTATTTGTGTAAGAATCGCTAAAACAGCGTGACATAGCCCCTTTACTAAAAACACACTGCCAGAGAAGAAAAAATATTCTACCAGAACTCTCGCATTTCTCAGTTTGATGAATAAGCTTTTTCACAATATCCATTAAATTTTTCTTGGTAATCTAAAACCAAACAAATAAAACAATGAAACCATGCAGTCAAACTAAAATAATAAACACAAAACAAGCACGGAAAAAAGAATACGGGAGAATAAGGGAGTGTTCATTGTGTAGCGCTAGGGTTGCATGGTACAAAAAAGAAATAAACTCTCTCATTGTCCCCAACCCCCGCGCTACTCGTGAGAACAGACGTCTGTAAAGGAGGCTAAGTCACTGTGGAAACAATTTTTATTATATTATATCTATAACTTACCATTCCAACAATCAAATCAAGCGCTCTCCTTCGAATAAACTCGTCTTTGTCTTCAAGACACTGCAGAATGATGTCTCTACGTAAGTCAAATAATAAATTTTACCAAAAAGCTAAACGAGATTTTAACAATAAAATGTAACCATGCTATCTCGAACTTTCAAGAAAGATAAAGAATAGTTTGCGATGACCAAAAGGGTTGAGGTTCAAAGGGTTGACTCAAAAAGAGCAGTCTAGTTTTTTCGCGGCTTTTCCAAAATATGTTGTCAAATTTATTTTTCTAAATATAACTATATTTTCTAAATATCAACGTGTAGTATATAGTATCAACCAACTAGTGGACTATTACAAATCCGCCATTTTGTTTGGATGAGCTACTAGCGTTATCCAATGACAAACCTTTTTATAACTGCAATATTCCTATTATAATCAATCAGAAGCCACGACATACTCACGCCGCAAGCAAAACCTGGAAACTAGACTAAAAAATCAAACATGGCGTCTGCTAAAATTTTTGTACGAGTGAAGAAAACATTGGGTCGAAAGTAATGGGAATTCATTTGACAGTTTGACAAGATAACGAGGGGTAAATTACACTGAAGAACAATGAAGAAATATGAGGAAAACAACTCTTGTTTAAGCAGCGAAATTTTCGAATTCGAGATTCCGAGGTTCTACTGTAATAAATAATATTATAAGAATTTTATTGGGCATTGTGTATGTATTTTGCGGGCTAAAATTCAGGTTTAGCCAGCCGATCTGAGCCTATCAGTTTCAACTATTAGTTTGTTGTTTATGAAATAGCGTACCGTCGAGCTATTATTTATAGCACCAAATGCGGACAAACAAACCAAACTTGACTTTCAGATGATTGCAAATGAGCCACATACTTTTCTCATCAATACTTTGGAGCAAAGATTGTTTTGCGAGTGCAAGTGGTCTATAAAAGTATCGAAAAAATTGAAATAGTCTTATAATAAACGATATATTAACTTCGGTCATTTTTGTACGAACTTCGTCTGCGGCTCGGTCGGTACTGTCAAGAGATTGGTCTGATGTTTTCTTCTGTACAGACCTTCGTTCTACATTAATAATATCTTATTATTCTCTACAAGCAATGTCTGCAGTCAATACTAACTTTAAGGGCATCACTGCCTTTGGGTGAACCTTTAATATCTTCGACATTGCCAACAACCCAAGGTATTTCACTATAAAAATAAGAAAAACACTATAATAAGGTAGCTCGATCCAGTTTTTTAAAATTTAGATTTATAACAGTTTGACACTGTCAGATTTTGCATGTTTAAGCTTCATTCGAAACATACTGTTTATATATATAGATAAATTAATATTTTTAATTTTGAATTCCGTTATTTTTAGTAACATTGAGTCAGTTGCTATGGCAACACAGACGTAACAAATTCCCTTGAAAATGGTCTATTACTTCGTGTATTTGAGAAATAAGTACGGTGACCCTCATTTTTTTTTCTTCCAGACTTTTCCTTCAAGTATAAACAATCATAATTGTCAGTTGTTTGCTGTACAAGCTGTGCTAGTTGGTAATACTCAGAAAAACTCTGAGCTCTAAGGGGGACTCGAACCCACCTTCTGAATGCTAGCCAGACGCTCTAACCATTGAGCCACTAGAACTCAGATAGCGGAGCAAGGTTAATTAAGCTATTTATACCTTAGACTGTGCCCAGTCCTCCAGGAACGAGTCTTAACCGCTCGGTTACAAGTACTTGTTGGTTGTAAGTCGCGTTGTAACAATAAGTTTCCAGTTAAACAATGTTAGTTAGTTTCAGAAATTGCAGCTTGATGTTAGTAATAATTGTCAGTTGTTTGCTGTACAAGCTGTGTTAGTTAGTAAATATACTCAGAAAAACTCTGAGCTCTAAGCGGGACTCGAACCCACAACCTTCTGAATGCTAGCCAGACGCTCTAACCATTGAGCCACTAGAACTCAGATAGCGGAGCAAGGTTAAAGTGCGTTCGAGTCCCGCTTAGAGCTCAGAGTTTTTCTTTCTCAAGATGACGTCAGCAGAAAACATTCTTATGAACACGAATTTATTTATTTATTTATTTATTTATTTATTTATTAACTTTGCCATGATTGTCATATTACAAATATAAATACAGACATTGAGACAACAGGCTGGGCAACCGCAACAGCTAATGCCAATTACTGCGGCCCCGAAACAGATAGAAACACTCACGCAAGTTTTTAATTCTCGTAAGATTTTTCCCGACGCAGTGCACATTCCCCGAATTTGATGAAATTACTATGTCGAGCCACCTTAACCGAGACCATTTTTTATAATATTTTCGAATAAGAAAATGAATTCGCTTATGCCTATGGAGTATATATCTACACCTAATGTAAAGCAAAGTATTTACAATCTCGTTTTTTGTAAGCGATTGTTTACCAAATGCCAATCAAACTACTCTACATTTTGTATATGGGGATCCTTCTCCAAAACAAAATGTAAAACTATCGGAAAATTTGGAACAATGTTTGATAAGACTTTCTTAATACATTAAAGAAAAGTTGTTTATACAAGTGCAAGCCATATAATCTATCGAGTAAAACGTTTTCAACCAATTGGTGTTTGTATTCATTTGTGAAATTTGCCAATATCAGTATAAGTAAATATATAACTCCACAACAGGAGTTATCTGGCATGTTCACTTTTTACTCCAGTTCTGGAGTCATATTAATGCTCTTTTTACTCCAATTCTGGAGTGATATCTATACTCGTATACTATAGGAGTATAGATATTACTAATATAGGAGTTATTGTTACTCCAGTTTTGGAGTTACGCTTACTCCGAAAAAGGAGTTGACTCCACTCTTGGAGTCAAATTAACTCTTTGAAATTAACAGCGTAGCAAAAATATACTCACAATTCTGGTCGCAGTCTTCGATAAAAATCTTTAGTTTCTGAACACATAACTGTGTAAGTAAAATAAAGAAAGCAAATGTCAACCACTTTCATAAACACATCTTACGAGGGACTCGTCAAAGCATCTAAATATGATACAGTACCGTGGTTACACACTGCAAAAGTCAACCGAGACATTAGATAAGTTGAGAGCAATTTGTAAGTTGTAACATGCGTTTGTTTCGACCAGTTATGACAGGGTCAAAACGCGATTTACTTTCCCGCAAATGCCTCGGGAAATTAATTTATTTGACATTTGTCATACCACATATGGTTACTCACAAGTCTAGAAAGAATACCACCACCCTATTGGGTCAGTCACCTGCACTACCCTGTTTTCGTGTACTGCGACAGACATTTCCGGGCTCGGATTGACTTGATCAGCCAGTCATCTTCGAACCCACCTAAGCTCGGAATGATTGGCATTGTGGTCCTCTTCGAGCACGAAGGACGAACATCATCATTTGGGAAACAATTTGATAATTAATTCTAATTGCCAATGTTCATGATGATGTCATCGCCCTATCGATGTCCAATGTGTTTCTTTAATTCAGACAATCAGGAGCAATTGCGACACCTTACCACAACAAGGTTAATTCGCTAGGATTGACTGTAAATAGACTTTGTCGTTTTAAATCAATAATGTTGACTAAATGCAACAAACTATCTGCAGTCAGTATGCAGGGATACTAGCTGGAGTGGAGGATAAACGCAAATCCGAATTTTCGCTTTTTATCAGATGTAAATCAGGAGGATATTTTTATCAAATATAAAACCACGAAGATTTTGAAAACTTTTGCTGGATACCAAAATTTTTGTTAAAAATTGTTTTGTACAGGATTGCAGCAGAACTGTCAACAGAGCACAACTGCCAAAGAGTGGTGGAGAACAGAACAGAATACACCAATATAACACAATATTTTATATAATGTGAAAAGACGCTTAGCATATCTACACATATATCCATACATGATACGCGCCAGGGCGTTAGTAGAAAGGAGCCCCTTGTTAAAATCTCATGTTTTTTGGGTTTTGTTGTTGTTGTTGTTGTTGTTGTTGTTGTTGTTGTTGTTGTTGTTGTTGGGGTTGTTTTGTTTTTTTGGGGGGGGGGGGGGGTCAGTCTACTTGATATATTTTTTACAAATTACAACATCTTAATCATGTTTGTCAGTCCTGAAAAATTAAAGTAGAGACGTTCAGTCTCCAGCAAGGAGTAGTAGTAGTTTAGACAAACCTTCACAATTCTGTAAAATCTCACCCTGAAATGCAGGAAATGGCAAAATGGCATTTCGGGAAGTCTTGGTTTCAATTTTTTCCAGGAGGGTCATAGCACCCAGACGATCGCCTGGCTGAACCCTAGACTTGCGCTGGCCAGTGAACCACTTTGTTATAAGTTCCCACGACTACACCACTGATATACATGTATATACATATGCATGCATGCATGGGCTTATAGACGCACACATCTATACCATCGGTATAAATACAATAATAATACAAACATATGAATAGACAAGCATGTTCGAGATTGATGTAATGTGAGGAACGCTGGGTAGACGTTCGTACGTCTATTCAACTGCACTACGTCATTCCATATGCCGGCTACCAGATAGGAAGCGCGTGCGACGTCTCTCTCTCGCTTTCTCCCCGAGCCTCAACAGCTCAATAACTAGAGCGTTTAATGAACTTGTTGCTATGCTTAACTTCAACATTGTATGAAACGTACCTGCATCGAGGGCGTGTGGTTAGGAACACCTAAAAAATTAAAAAGAACATTATTCCTACGACAATTACCAAAATTTCATGCGCCGTATAAAATATGAGAATTAAGTTCATGAAAAATACGCCGTCTGTAACCATTAAATACGGCAAGTTCATTAAGTTCGACAGTGCCATTAAATACGAGCCCGGTCGTATAATACGACTCAAGTACGGCGTTGATGCAGACAGCGTTCTATTCATGCGCCGAATAAAATGCATAATAATTTACAATATGATAATACATTTTCTACCCACAATTCATGTTTGTAACATCGTTTCCAGACCTACGACTCGACCATAATAGGTATTTTATACGGCGCATGAAAAATGCGCCGTTTGTCACAGGCCTAACTCGCGTTTTAAACCAACGCATTTACATGTTACTTTATGTAACTGCTTTTCAAAGGCTCACCTAATATCATGGTATTCACACACTCGTACAACAACGACATTGCCGATGTGCTAAACAACAAAAGAAAATTATACTTAGTCACATGTACAAGAAATGTTGAAGTGGTTCTCGCCCAACGATGTCTTTATATAGTATTTTACTCTGGCTAACGCCAGACGATTTTACTCGTCAATGGAGTGGCTACTGGGCGATAAAGGGTTACAGTGCCTATCTCACGTTTGGGGATTTTACATATTCGTAATATTTGGGTCTTCCTGGGCAAAATCATAATATATCTTATCAGCCGAAAATTTCATCTTCGTGGACTTTTTTGCTGTCAAAGTTACCGGATGTGATGTCACAAGAGGCATTTTTGTGGCAAGCAACAAAAGAAAACTGGTTTGGAATGCCTCTTGTGACATCACATCTGCTAAATTTGACAGCGAAAAACTCCATGAAGATGAAATTTTCGGCTGACAAGATATATTATGATTTTGCTCAGGAAGACCCAAATATTACGAATATGTAAAATCCCCAAACGTGAGATAGGCACTTTAACCCTTTATCGCCCAGTAGCCACTCCATTGACGAGTAAAATCGTCTGGCGTTAGCCAGAGTAAAATACTAAAGACATCGTTGGGCGATAAAGGGATAAGATTATGCAGAAACATTGCCAAAAATATTTTCATCAGAGAACCACTTTAACCTTGACAAGATATATTATGATTTTGCTCAGGAAGACCCAAATATTACGAATATGTAAAATCCCCAAATGTGAGATAGGCACTTTAAAGATATTAGTAGTAGTTGATAAGAGTTTCATTTCGAAATTCTCAAAAACAAAGTTGTATTTTACGTGTGAAGTTTGTATTTTGGAGCGTCGCCATTAAATTGGCCGTGTTTGAGAAGAATGAGTTGAGGAGAAGTTATGACGTCATAGCTTCAAGAAAAACAAAAGATTACTGTTGTTGTCAACAAAAGGGTCATTGTTGTTATTGAGTCTATGACGTCATAAGCCCTTCGACTCATTCAAGCTTGGCCACTTTAATGGAGGCGCTCCAAAATACAAACTTTACACGTAAAATATCACCTTTTCGTCATCGAACTTTGAAATGAAACTTTGCACGATTACTAACTACTATAACATCTTTAGGACTATACAAAACTGGAACCTTGTCAGGAGCTCTTTAGTAGAGATTAATACTAGAAAACGGGTTTTCGTCACAAAGTCTTCAAAGACTTACGTATGAATCAGATTGGTGAGTGGCTCAATCATTTTCTTGCCCAGTCGTGGCTCTAGTGGACACAGAGCACCAAACTAAAACAGTAGAATGGAAATTTACTTAGGTAGGTAAGTAAGTAGGTAGGAAGGTGGGTAGGTAGGTAGGTAGGTAGGTATAGGTAAGTAGGTAGGAAGGTGGGTAGGTAGGTAGGTATAGGTAAGTAGGTAGGTAGGCACAGTACGCAGGTTAGTAGATAGATAGATAGATATGGCTTTATTTCAGTACGGTAATTACATCAGTTGTATCTTACTGCTTTACATGTAAGCCGTACGTCTATTTTATAAAAAAAAAACAAAAAAAAAAAACAACTAGACTAATTTACACTTTTTTTTTCCAATTTTAAAATATCACGAATATATAAAATAAATACAATAAAAAGATGGAATGAGTACAGTTTTAGCCTACTCTAGCAAAGTCGAAGGTGAGTCTGTGCATAGGTTTATGAGTTTTTTCTTGAAGAGCTTCAAGTTAGAGGCATTTCTAATATCTTTAGGAACCCTGTTCCAAAGTTTCGCCCCATCATATCGAAAGCTTCTTTTCATGTATTCAGTTCTGGGTTTAGGTAAGGATAAATTGATTTCACAATTTCTTAATTTATAAGATTGTGAGAAGTTTCTTTTGATAAATATGTCACATAGATATGCTGGTGTCAAGTTATTCAAACTTTTATACACCCAGCATAACTTATTAATTGTTCTTCTCGTATGAAGATCCAGCCAGCCAAGATTCTTCAGTATATCCTTTGAACGTATAGAGTAATCAGATTGAGTGATAACTCTAGCTGCTCGATTTTGGAGTTTTTGCAAATTATGTAAAAGACCTATAGACAAATTTCCCCATATTACATCACAATAGTCAAAATGGGGTTGAATTAAGGATCTATAAATTGTCATTAGCACTGAAGGCTGAACAAATGGACGTATTTGTTTCATGCCATTGATGGTCGAATTTACTTTTTTCATTGTAAGTTCAACTTGGGCATTCCAAGTAAAAGAGTCATCAATCATGACTCCAAGAGATTTACTCTGAAACACTCTTTTTATTGAGTTATCACCCAAGCTAATTTCCGCTGTTTTTGACAATTGGTCCAACTTGTACCTAGAACCCATTATCATATATTCTGTTTTGGATACATTAATACTTAATTTGTTGGCTATAAGCCATTTTCTGACTTTATCGAGGTCAGAATTTATAAATATTTCTATACTCCTGAGCGATTCTCCTGACCTACTTAAGTTAGTATCATCAGCGAACAATCTTGGCTGTGTATAATTGAGACAACATGGAAGATCATTAATATAAACAAGAAACAATAGCGGGCCAAGGATTGAGCCTTGTGGGATCCAACACTTCACGGTACTAAAGTGAGATTGGCATCCATTTACAAAACAACATTGTTTACGCTCGGATAAATAAGATTTAAACCATTTTAATGATATACCAGTAATTCCATATAATTCAAGCTTTTTGAGAAGAATCGAATGATCAACTGTATCAAATGCTTTAGTTAGATCAAGAAAGACTACGACATTGAGAAGATTATCATCAATATTTAAATACCATTCGGTCGTAGCCTCTAGCAACGCAGTGATCGTCGAATAAAGTGGTCTAGACTGATATTTCGACAACAAATTATTCTCAGTTAAGTACTTCAATAGCTGACTATGTATAACCCTTTCAAACACCTTTGCAACAACTGAGGTTATCGAAATAGGTCTATAATTAGGCTATTTTCAGATTCTCTGTCACCTGATTTATATAAAGGAATTACTCTCGTATATTTTAATTCAGTTGGAAATATCCCGGTCTGCACTGACTTATTGAAAATTTTACAAAGAGAATTTGAAAGTATAGAGGCACCTAATTTTAGAAGTTTAGCTGGTATATTATCTAATCCAGTCGCTTTATCAAGCTTCAAAGAATGAAGTAATTTACTAATATCCTCAACAGTTGCAGCTTCAATTGCAAAAACAGATTTACTTGGAGTAATATACTCTTTAAAATTGAGTATATCTTCGCTTGAATTAATCTTATTTGCCAAATTAGGTCCGACACTAGTAAAGTAATTATTTAGATATTCAGCAATTTTACCCGGTTCACTTAAAATCTCATTACTAATTTCTGATTTAATGCACCGAACTGAACAATTCTTTTCCTTTCGATGCATTAAATTATTTATTGTTTTCCATAACACCTTAGAATTACCTGGATTTTGTTGAATTTGATTTTTATAATATAATTCTTTGGCCTTCCGAACTGAATTATTTGCTGCATTTCTAGCAGCCTTATAAATATCCCAATCATCTTTGGATTTACTTTGAATTGCCTTCTTTTTTAAATTTATCAATTAACACATTTATGCCGTACTTCACTATTTATCCAAGGAGCCTTTTTACTACGGACCCTCTTGGAACGTGAAGGAGCGTGTTTGTCTGCAACACACAAGAATAAATTCTTCCATGTTGTCCACATAATATTTGGATCTTCATATTTATCTATAATATTCCAATCTACACCCTGCAAATCCTTTGTAAAGTTATCTGCATTAAATTTGCGGTAATTCCGCGTAGTAACAAATTTAGCTCTCTTAAATTCCGATGGGATTGCTACCTTTCGTACAGCGAAAATTAGAGCATGATGAGAAAATGCTACATGATGCACTCCAGCATTGATTACCTTTGCAGGATCATTAGTTAGAATTATATCAATCAAAGTAATATGTAAAGGCCGACAATGAGGACTTAGACCGGGTTTTCAAGTACGAGGAATTCGTTCCAGTCCTCGGCTTCGCCTCGGACTGGAACGAATTCCTCGTACTTGAAAACCGGTCTAGTCCGAATTGGAGGCCTTTACATGACTTCTCAAAATCACTTAGTGTATTCCCAAAATGAATTAGTGCATTAGTAATTAGTGTATGGATGAATAACCGATTGTGTGAAGTAATATTTCAAGCCCAAGGACTTGAAATATTATTTCCAGTCCTTGGACTGGAAATAATATTTCAAGTCCTCTGCCCATAGCCTGTGCATAGCCTGAAATATCCCTGTATTACAATATTAAATATCCCTGTAATACAGGGGTATTTCAGGCTGTGCACAGGCTATCTGCCCAGTACTTCCCTGGTATTTCAAGTCCCTTCACGTGGTGCAATTCAGCGCTTCTGATTGATTGATTATCTCATGAATTATTAATGAGTTTGAGAAAGACTGATCCAATCTAGTTTCATTAATCGCTAGAAGATCTAACTGTTGATCAACCAGCATTACTCGCAGTTCATCTATTTATTTCGTGAGGCTAGTTATATTCAACGAAGCATACTTAAAACCTCTTACTTTAGATAAATTACTGAAGCCATCTGAAGGAGTTTTGGGATTACATGACTCATTGTCAAAACACGACTCACCCTCGATCTGATTTCAGGCAGATTCGCCTATAGCATTAAGAAAGTTTTTAGGGCAGATAGGTAGGTTGGTAGGTAGGTAGGTAGGTAGGTAGGTAGGTAGGTAGGTAGGTAGGTAGGTAGGTAGGTAGGTAGGTAGGTAGGTAGGTAGGTAGGTAGGTAGGTAGGTAGGTAGGTAGGTAGGTAGGTAGGTGGGTACTGTATGTATGTAGGTAGGTAGGTAGGTAGGTAGGTAGGTAGGTAGGTAGGTAGGTAGGTGGGTATGTATGTAGGTAGGTAGGTAGGTAGGTAGGTAGGTAGGTAGGTAGGTAGGTAGGTAGGTAGGTAGGTAGGTAGGTAGGTAGGTAGGTACTGTATGTATGTAGGTAGGTAGGTAGGTAGGTAGGTAGGTAGGTAGGTAGGTAGGTAGGTAGGTAGGTAGGTGGTGGGTACTGTATGTATGTAGGTAGGTAGGTAGGTAGGTAGGTAGGTAGGTAGGTAGGTAGGTAGGTAGGTAGGTAGGTAGGTAGGTAGGTAGGTAGGTAGGTAGGTAGGTAGGTAGGTAGGTAGGTAGGTAGGTAGGTAGGTAGGTAGGTAGGTAGGTAGGTAGGTAGGTAGGTAGGTAGGTAGGTAGGTAGGTAGGTAGGTAGGTAGGTAAGTAGGTAGGTAGGTAGAAATTTTTTTTACCAGTTTGATTATTTTGATTAATGTCCAGTTGTTCGTTGAGCTATTCATGAGTTTGAAGAACAGCGGCGCCAAAGACAAGTAGTTCCTCGGATTTTTCCGAGCCAGTTCACAAATGACGTTTACAGCAGCAGATTGAACTCCTGAAATATGAACAAAATACCACTACTATACACAGCCAAATTTAATAATACCATGCTGTCTGACTGGATTTCTTGTTTCTATAGCTAGTCTCGTTGACAGCTAATATCACTCATTAAAATATATTTCTAGTATCTAAACAAACGTCAAACGATTTTACCGCGAACAAAACAGCCTGAAAACGTCATCACTGTGACTGCAGACTACGAATGAACTACTTAGTAAGAACACAGCTTGCTTTTTAACGCACGGTTCTGCCTCCTCTGCAGGCCCTCGCTGCATCATGGACAGGGCACACACGCCGAATTTAGGGCCTGCAAGATCCTGTAAAAAATTTGGCAAAACTTGGCACGGAATAAATTTGCATAATTCAAGTACCCATTGTTAATAGTCATGGCTATATCCAAAGATTTTGAAGGCTATTGAAGATTTGTGACATACGAATCCTAGCTTTAAAATGAAGGAATTGTTGAAAAAACAATTACGGTTGAACTTTGTCAACTTTCGGTCAGAATAATCAACGAAAATGCACTTTAGTCTACCCAGAGACTCTTGGGTTTACAGTTTTTCGGTTTCCACAACAACTGAAACTTGAATTACGCTACACTATAGCCTACAATTTAACAAAATTAAATCTCATTAACTCTTGGTCAGTTGACAGTCTTAAAGCTAAATAAACCAAAAAAACAATAAGAAAAACCTGTACTTTCCTGACCGTCGAATTTGCTTTTGTTCGGCATATATTACTTTATTACAATTATTTTTTTGTCGCTAAAAATTTTATTGGCAGAAGGTCGGTAATTATAAAACATATTGGTTTCTTCATTGTCATGATCTGTAAGAAAGTTTAGACCGAATTTCCTGGTGGGTCACAGTGTTAAAAGAACTTGGACGTACGTTTGTCGAACAGCGACCAGGAAAAATATGCAGGCCCTCTCGAAACTATCGTCTCTATGGCCTAGTCTCGCTGTGCTTAATGGGATCAGTCCCCATTTCGTTTACAGGATCTGGCAGGCCCTCTCAAAAGTGTGACCTGCCCATGATGCAACGAAGGCCTGCGAAGGAGGCAGCGCACGGCTCTGAAATGTTCGCTACCATGTTTCAAATTAGATTTTCAATTTTGGGAAGTTGGTTGCTAAGTTCGATTCGAAGTTCAAATGTTCGATTCAAATTCAACTTTCGTCATTTTTATTTTTTTAAAAAACAACTTTATTGGATACTTTACAATGTATATGAAGATATCCAAACGGCAAGAGCGCGAATGGGACTCGAGGACCCATGTGAGGCACTCCCCCGTAGGAATTAAAATACATAAATATAAAAAACTAGAAATAGACCAACTACATAAATTCGTTTGAAATTTATCGGTATCGTAGATTGAAGGATTTCAAGGCATAATATGTCCCGATTATTTAGTTTCAGAAATTTTTTCCAGGTTATTTAAATAACCCACGAATAATAACTTTACTTGACTTCAAGTCACTTGACGTTAATACGTAGATGGGTAACAAAAACAGGTAGCGGAGAAGTGTTTCGGCATGAATAGTTATCGGTAGATTCATCAGTAGTTAGTTTTGAAGGAGTTTGTTGCTGCAGAAATATCGGGAGAAATAAAAACATTCATTGGCTGAGCTAATTTAATTATTCGGAACCGTAAGCTGATGAATTACATGTTTTTCTAAATGAACTGTACAAAGGAAGAGTAAGTCTGATCGACAACAGATAAGCTAGTAGAGAATTGATCCCTGATGAATCGCATGTTTTCCTGAAAAAATTGCCACAAAAACCAGTATAACACTAAAGTTTATAAAATAGAGGACTTTATATAATAAACTTTATAAAATAACATTTTGAAAAGAAGCGCGGCAATTGGTTGAAAGCCGTGTTTCTATAACTTTATGGAAACAAGGCAAGGTCCACATCATTCAATACGCCATCATTATTATATGGCAGCAGCGCTGAGAGGTCCGAATACGGAAATCCTGTAATTTGATTGGTTCATAAGCGGTCGGATATTTCCCGTATCCGCCCGCTCAGAGCGGAATCTGCCGTTCGGGACCGTAAGTTTTATAAACAAAATGGCAGTCATGTGAGTATATGCAACAAGATGGATTATAATTTCAGAACTACTCATTGTTGAAATATATCGTACAGGTATGTTGTTAGAAATTTTATAAGCTTTCATTTGATGTATAGTTCGAGTTTCCACGTTTTGTGAAAGTTTTTAAAATGTCCAAAACGTTCGTAACATTGTTCGTAATAATAATGTAACATTTACTTCTCACAAGTATTAGAATTTCAGATGATTTTTTATTCAACTACTTAACGTACGATCTTGAGCAATATGTCAAACAAAAGCAATTGAAACATACTATTTGGGGTAGAAAGTTCAGGATTCTAGCTCAACGGAAAGTACTTTAAAAATGTGAAAATGTCTGCCATTTTCGTTTAGTTCGCAAGAAAGATGGGTCGAGTTTTCACAGAACGTTCACAACATTTATGGCCATATAATAAACTACTTATTGACCTCGCTTGTTCGGTCTGTACTAGTGAAATATCGGACCTCTGTTTTTTGCACAGACCTCAACTCGCTGCGCTCGTCTCGGTCCGTACTAAAAAATCATCGGTCCGATATTTCACTAGTACAGACCTCACGCTCGGTCAATAAGTAGTTATTATGGTGTAGGATACGCCATTATACGCCATCCAGTACGCCATCATACGCCATTATGAAGAGTAAGGAGAATTTACGCTTTGATACAGTGATTATTTTTACATTCTATACTGTACCTATTTTCGACAGGTTATTTTATAAAGGAAATAGAAAACATTTTTTCCGTGTTCCCATACAGTTATAGAAACACTGGAACTACAATTTCTTGTTCTCCCAAACTTCCACTCGTGTTTCTGTAACTCTATGGAAACAAGGAAAATGTTTTCTATTTCTTACATATAAAATAGGAGCGTCTTACGCACGCTGTGGTTGGTCAGTTACCGTGTTTATATATCAAGCTGTGCAAACACGTTGTGACATCACGACACATTTCTTAGTGTTATTTCATAAAAGAATTAGAAAACAGACGCTCTGTGTTTATATAACTGTTAATGCAAACTTGAGTAAGTTTGGAGAATCCAATCAAACAATATAAACACAGCCGGTCATTTTCTATTTCTTAAAGAAACCATACATGTAATGCACAGTATTCAACAATGAAATTTTAAAAGGAAGTAAAGCAAAAACAACATTTCAGCACTTCTTGTTCATATCATACATACTGACCCGGTTCTGCGTCTTCTAGCTTGTCCTTTAATCGGGGAAATGCTGGTCGTAATGACTCAGGAAACTGTCATGAAGAGACAACACATAACGTTATGAACAACAGTGAGAAACTAAACACATGGTAAACACAACGTAAACACATAGTAAACACACGGTAAACACAGAGTAAACACACAGTAAACACACGATAAACACACAGTAAACACACAGTAAACACACAGTAAACACATAGTAAACGCATAGTAAACACATAGTAAACACACAGTAAACACATAGTAAACATATAGTAAACACATAGTATAAACACACAGTAAACACACAGTAAACACACAGTAAACACATAGTAAACACACAGTAAACACATAGTAAACAGAGTAAACACACTGCAAACACACAGTAAACACACGATAAACACACGGTAAACACACAGTAAACACAGAGTAAACACACAGTAAACACATGGCAAACACAGAGTAACACATAGTAAACACATGGTAAGCACAGAGTAAACGCATATTAAACACACAGTAAACACATAGTAAATACATAGTAAACACATAGTAAACACACCGTAAACACATGGTAAACACATGGTAAACACAGAGTAAACGCATATTAAACACATAGTAAACACACAGTAAACACATAGTAAATACATAGTAAACACATAGTAAACACATAGTAAACACATGGTAAACACAGAGTAAACGCATATTAAACACATAGTAAACACACAGTAAACACATAGTAAATACATAGTAAACACATAGTAAACACATGGTAAACACAGAGTAAACACATAGTGAACACATAACACTTTAAGCTTACATGCATAACAGAGTAAAAAAATGTTAATTGCAATTGAACAAATAAAACATAAAGCTCCGTGCATATGTACTCTTATAAAGGTTCATTTGACAAGTTGAGTAGAGGCACGAGGCGATAGCCTTATTTTATAAAAGGTTTTGACATACCTTTAAAAAGATTTTAAACAGCAATAAAATTCCTCTTTTACGTATGTATGGTCGAGTCGCTACAAGCTAAAATAAAGCAGTGATAAATAAGGGTTAAACAATGGTCACGAGTGTGATAAAGAAGCTTAAAGTGCTTATATCACTTGTGGGTGAGGTTTTAATGTATTTAAATAGAGCAGAAAAAATCAAGAAATTTTGCCGTTCTTGATTTAGTCAAATAGTTCCTGACATATTGGCTTCTGAACATGCCAATTCTCAAAAATTTCCGTCGTTCGTTTTAACACCTTGGGGGCCTGGGACTCAGGAACCTAAGCCGACTGTTTTCTTAGTTGGAACTCTCGTGCGTACTGGAAAACGGGTGTGAGCTCGACATTTCGATTTTTCAGTAAAATATATGTGTTTTTGTGAATCAATAAGCCGAAACGTAGTTGTTTTGGATTGACTCTTCCTTGAGTCTCAGGCCCCACGGTGTTAAAATGAACGACGGAAATTCTTGGCGAAAAGTCGAAATTGGCATGTTTAAAGGCTTATATCTCAGAAACTATTAAAGTAAATCAAAAACGCAAAGTAACTTACTAACTAACTTTTTTGCTCTATTCAAATACGTTAAAACCCCACAAGAGACATAAGCACTTTAACGGTCACGAGAAGCCGCAGGGCCCGAATGAACGTTAAAGCTTCACGAGTTAGAAATCAAAATACTCTTCAAGAGTTAGTCTGCGATAAACCGTGTAATAATAAAGTGGTTATCACACTCGTTTCAATTCAATGACCATTTGATAACCATTTGTGGCTAATGATTTTCCTGGCAGAAAACGTATTATATTTGTATTAAACGTATTATAATTTTTTATATATTTATATTTGTATTTCTATTGTATTTGGGGCAAACTTGGCGCCATTTACATACGCGTATCTCAAAAAGTCATGGGAGTTTCGCCTCTGACGCAAAAGAAACTACCAACCACTTAGTGTAATAAAAGTAGCGTGCTGCA
Organism: Corallium rubrum; assembly: GCA_964035015.1. NCBI lineage: Eukaryota > Metazoa > Cnidaria > Anthozoa > Scleralcyonacea > Coralliidae > Corallium > Corallium rubrum. The sequence goes on from OZ035998.1 coordinate 33,143,628, forward strand.
CAGGCAGTGTAGAAAAACAATCGAAATATAGTAAGGTTAGATATACTGCCGAAACAGAGAACGTAGGGGTCTAACGTTTCGAGCGAAGGCCCTTCGTCAGAGAGAAACGTAAAGAGTGTAAACAAACAATGAGCTTATATACGAAAGGTAATCATGTGACCAAAAATAAGCCAATCAGATAAAAATGACAATAACAAATTGATAATGAGATGCGAAAAATTAGCCAATCAAATCAAAATAAAAATAACAAATCGATAATGAGATGCGAAAGACATTTGCTATTCATACAGTCGATGAGCAAGGAGGGGGTGTAAAAAGGATGAGCGAGAGTAAAAATAGATAAATAAATAAAGTGAAAACGCTGTTTATGTCCGCCCTTGCTAGACAGAAACAATGTCTTCAGAGGTGTTAAATAAAAGAAAAACGTTCGTTAAGTCCGACTTAGCCAACCACTTAGCCTTGCTTTCAAGCACATTCTGTTAAAACGCTACACCCTGTTTCCGACGATTTTTCTATAATCTCTTCTTCTCGTTCTTCTAATTTTGAACTACTCGTCCGAGAAAGTTTACTCATTTCTAAACCTAAATCTGCTTTGAACGAAAACATCTCCTCTATTTCTCTTTCCTTATTTTAACTCTGTTTTCTTTCGGATGGTGAGCCACTGACTGTTTACACGTCACCTTGTACTGTTCTAATTAATTATTCTCACATGTTAATGAGTGGATAGTAGGACACGTAAATTAATACTCTGAATATGTTACTATACTATTTTCGGGTTTCACTCACGTGATCGGTGGCCCCGTTGGGGTGGTGAAACAATACGAAATGTTTGAATAAGAATAGAGTTAAATTCCCATAGGATAAGGTTGTGCACCAACATGGCCGCCATTTCATTGTTTCTGTGCACCAAGATGGCCGCTGTGACGTCGATGAAAACCAAGAATAGCGACGAAACGTTAGTAAACTTATTTGCATTTTGAAACCATTTTAGATGCACTGGAAAAGATTATTATTTAAACAATTTAATTTTGTTGTTTGGAACAAAAAATTGAAGGTTGATCTTATAGCAATCCCCCTTCTCCAAAACGTGTGATGTACGCCTCCTCATAGCATATTGACATGCACCCATGACTCCGTCAACTTCGAAGAAAGTTGTGAATACATTTAAGAATTTTGAGCTGGGCTCTTATCTTTATACCTTGATAACTTTTATCACACTGTATCCATACCAATCAGTCGAATAAATTATTTAACGAAAAATTTAGCGAATGTACAATCTTTCTGCCGTGGTAGTCAACGAGGCGAAGCCGAATAATCTGCTCGTAGAAAACGAGGGCGAGTTGTTCAATTGTTTTAGTATCAACAACTTATAAACAACTTTTCCTTAACGTAAAGAAGTCTTATCAAACATTGTTCCAAATTTTCAGATAGTTTTACCTTTTCGTTTGCAGAAGTCACCCCATGCAAAATGTAGAGTAGTTCGATGGCATATGGTAAACAATCGCTCACAAAAAGCGAGATTGTAATACAGTAATTACTTTGCTTCAAATTTGGTGTAGATATACTCCGTAGGCATAAGTAATCACTCGCTTAAAGATTTTAGCGAAACCCATGTTTGATTTTTTAGCATGGTTTCCAGGTTTTGCTTGCGATGTGAATACGTCGTAGCTTCTGATTGGTCAGAGTAGGAATATTCCAGTTATATAAGGTTTGTCACTGGATAACGCTACTAGAGGTCTATCACTAATAGACCATTAGTAGCTAAGCGAATGAGAATGGCGGGTTTGTAAACGCCCGTTTACACTGGCAATTTTTGGTGCGATTTTTCTCATTCTGACGCATGTGATTGAATGGATGTCACACGAATGTACTGAACCAGGATAGCTTTGTACAAATGTCCAATGCATTCGTAAGTCAATCCATTCGATCGCATCAGTCAGGAGGAGAAAAATTGCTTGTGTAAACGAGCCTTAGTAGACCACTACTGCAGTATACTAATGCAGGATATCCCGCGATGCAAGAGCCAATCGCATTGCGTAAAAAGCACTATTCACCTGCGAGGTACATGTATATGCTAAATATTTTTACTATACAAAATTCTGAATTACATAGTATTAGATACTAAATAGGTAAAGCATGGTACTACTCACTAAATTAGTAACATCATTTGCCAAGTCCCGCGCTAAGTCTGCAGTCACAAAACAAGCAAGGCCATTTAGGGCAACTCCAGCATCGTACATATTTTGACTGGCCAGATCCTACAAATGACAAATTTTCAAATTCATAAACAATAATTCTATTACGATTTCAGTTTTCTAGTGAAGATGTAAGTACTCGGGGGTAGGGGGGGGGGGGGGGGAACCGAACCCGCAACCCAGCCCAGTGCACTCTATATAAACCTTGAAGGCTGGCTATTAATCAAAAAGTAGGGCCGAAAATGGAGGACACGAGGCCTTTTTGGACATCAGTTTTAAGCCTCTACGCGGCCAAATACAGTAACACACTGCTGCAAAAATTCTAAACAACCAAGAACCACCGCAAAAACAGCCGAATCTCTATTCTTACACAGGATACGAAATAGAACAAGTGCTTTGTACGGTATATAAGATGAAGTCTCCAACCTACTGTACGAGCTACACTAAACTGTCAAACACATTTCAAATGATTAAAAATGATGTTTAAACTGACGTTTTTTAAACTTTTTTACACTTTTTTCAAACTTTTTGCTCTATTTGCTCTATTTAGTCAAGTCTAGCCACTCATTTTCTACAAACTACCTTCTTCAAAGCTTCTGAAAATATTTAAAGTATTAAGAAGAGTTGTTACATAATTTCGCTGAAAAGCGCTCAAAACCCAAAACGTTTTGGCGTAAAGCTGAAGTTTCATTTGCCTTGTGTTTACCTTTCTAACCATATTGGTTGTAAGCATCAAAATATCCAGTTCTTCGTGGAAACACTGTGAAGCGGAGAGATAGCCAATTCGCTACAAAAATGATTTGATCAAAGAAGAACATAAATAACAGTGTAAGAAAACATGTATGTTGAAACTATGTTCAAGAAAAGACATTAAGGTACAAGCAAGGTGAAAGTGAAGTGAAGTGAGGTGAGGTGAGGTGAGGTGAGGTGAGGTGAGGTGAGGTGAAGTGAGGTGAGGTGAGGTGAGGTGAGGTGAGGTGAGGTGAGGTGAGGTGAGGTGAGGTGAGGTGAGGTGAGGTGAGGTGAGGTGAGGTGAGGTGAGGTGAGGTGAGGTGAGGTGAGGTGAGGTGAGGTGAAGTGAGGTGAAGTGAAGTGAAGTGAAGTGAAGTGAAGTGAAGTGAAGTGAAGTGAAGTGAAGTGAAGTGAAGTGAAGTGAAGTGAAGTGAAGTGAAGTGAAGTGAAGTGAAGTGAAGTGAAGTGAAGTGAAGTGAAGTGAAGTGAAGTGAAGTGAAGCGATGTGCGGAGTGCGGTGTGTAGCGGTGCGGTGCGGGTGAGGCTATGATTATTCAAGAGCAGTTTAGCTGTCTCTGCACCTTGATACAAATGCTGTTCATATAGTTTAAGTTACATACCTTGAATGTGAATTTAGATGAACTCATCACTTCTATAATATTAAAAGCAGCCCAACTAATGTCATAGCCCAACATTTGAATCTGAAACAAAAAACAAATGTGAATATAAACAAAATTTACAAGTATTGTGTTTCAATTTTAAGTGCATTCTCGTCGCCAGAGGCTACATAATCCTTTTAGTCAGCACCAAAAGTCAACCCATCTGGCCAGTTCTGATTTTAAGCCCGCAATTCGCCAACATCAACTTCGTATCTCCAAATAAACGGTGTCATCAAGCAACCGCCAACCTGGCAAATGGAGCAAAATTGTAGAACTCTCAACTAAGGATTTATCAAACTTGAAATATATCTTTAGGGGTATGGAGGTTGGTGAGGGTTGATTAACAGTTGACATGACAACATCATATTTCAACAAGACGCATGGACCTGGCGTTCACTTGGGCTACTGGAAAAACGCGGAGGTGCTTGGATAAAAGGTACTGATTGAAGTGTTATTGCAGCAACCATAAAATCGAAGCCTGAATCGAAGGTTGAATGTGGGGTATACTTTTAATACACCAGTGAACATATTTACGATCAAGACAGGGAGGGCTGTGTTCAGCCACATCAATGATAAACTACAAAGTCAGTCAGTCTATTTCAAAATCTACCAACAACGTGCAAGAAAACCTTCATCAAACGATAAAGTCGTCCAACTTTTTATCCAAAAGCGAAATACATCATCTCCTCACCGCTCATAAAGCTTCACCGGAAGCATGAATAGTAGCAACAGTAAATGGTGCAAAATCTGCAAGTTGGCGACAGAGAAACAAACAACAGAAAAGGAGCCGAAACCTAGACTCGGTCTACCATGCATACGCCCGAGTAATAATTTCATTGTGTTAACAACCAATAAGAATTAGTCCTCAGTCAAGTTAGTGAGATTAAGGTTAAGATTTGGTTTGGAATACACGCCTTAAGATTCGAGTCACCAACAACAAACGCCCGTCGTGTACTGTATACTCAGCCCCTTAGGGCCTGTTTATATGGAGGTAATTCGGCCAGGCGAGTTGCTCGGCACCTGGCGAGTTCCCGGTCGGTAGAGCAAACACTGTTTTTCCCACCGCAGTGTTTATATGAGACAGGCGGGTACTGTAACTCGCCCTTGGCTTCTTGGCATTTTTAGCTTTTCTGGTTATTTCAAGAGGCCATTACCCTTTAAAATTTTGATCTGTGCCTTTGTAATGATATGTGTATGTTTATAGGGTTATTAATAAAGCTGTTGTTGTTGTTGGCTAAACTCAGCACTGGCAGCAGAGATCTCGGCAAGGTGGAATAAACATTTCCCCATATATTTATTAAATTTGCCACTTAACGTGTGGTAGGAGAGAGGAACAGAACTTTCGTCCCAATTGACACCAAACTCCTATGTGTAGGCAACTAAGACCTAGGTGTTGATTTTACGGAGGGAGGAAAACCGGAGAACCCGGTGAAAAACCCTCGGAGCACAGAAGAGAACAACTAAACTCTACTCACATAAGTCCCAAGCTGGCGGAGTACGGGGTTATTCCCAAACGGTCACCCATCCAAGTACTAACCCCGTCCGACCGGGCTTAACTATTGGTGAGAGGCAGCGCCCTAACAGCACATGCCACCCGTGCTCCCCTAACACTTTTCCCTGGGTATAGTAACTCAGCATAGCGGGATGAATTTTCTATACTCGTTGTTTATGCTACTTTTGTTGATGCTAATCATCTCAAATATTACAAATGTCCAGGTAACTCGCGTCCATATAAACAGAACGTAAAGTTTATCCCAGGTGACTGGGTAACTCGGCTCCATATAAACAGCCCCTTAGTCAAGGCCAATTCAAACCCAGAACTCTTTAGGTGTGACTAGAGATGAACTACACGTTGCAATTACCAGAATTCTTTAGGTGTGACTAGAGATGAACTACACGTTGCAATTACCAGATTTCTTTAGGTGTGACTAGAGATGAACTACACGTTGCAATTACCAGAATTCTTTAGGTGTGACTAGAGATGAACTACACGTTGCAATTACCAGAATCCTTTAGGCGTGACTAGAGATGAACTACACGTTGCAATTACCAGAATTCTTTAGGTGTGACTAGAGATGAACTACACGTTGCAATTACCAGAATTCGTTAGGTGTGACTAGAGATGAACTACACGTTGCAATTACCAGAATTCTTTAGGTGTGACTAGAGATGAACTACACATTGCAATTACCAGAATTCTTTAGGTGTGACTAGAGATGAACTACACGTTGCAATCACCAGAATTCTTTAGGTGTGACTAGAGATGAACTACACGTTGCAATTACCAGAATTCTTTAGGAGCTGAACTACACGTTGCAATTACCAGAATTCTTTAGGTGTGATTAGAGATGAACTACACGTTGCAATTACCAGAATTCTTTAGGTGTGACTAGAGATGAACTACACGTTGCAATTACCAGAATTCTTTAGGTGTGACTAGAGATGAACTACACGTTGCAATTAAAATATAAAGTTGCCCCACAACAACATAACACCAAAAGGCTTAATCGGGTATCTAATAAAGCAGTATCTGGTATATCCCTATATTCTTACTATAGTGACCATAGTATCTCCTGTAACTACGTACTTACATAAACTAGTTTGGCCACAGCATTAGCCTTAATATTTGCATTCTCCTGCTTCAGCTCCTGCTTGATTTCATCCATACAAGAAGTAATAAATTTGGCCTAAAAGAAAACAAAGTACATGAATGTGTAAGCTGATGCCATATACCGGTATTTTGAAAATTCTCGGTATTTTGATAATTCTCGGCATTTTGGTAGTCCTCGGTATTTCGATAATTATTGGTATTTCTCGGTGGCAACAAAGTCACAACACTGCAACATTTTATTCGCATGGAAACACTGCATGCAAATTTAATTCAAATGACAACACTGTAGCATTTAATTCGAATGGCAACACTGCAACATTTTATTCGCATGGAAACACCACAAATTTAATTGGAATGGCAACACTGCAACATTTAATTCGAATGGCAACACTACATTTTATTCCCATGAAAACACCGCAAATTTAATTCGAATGGCAACACTGCAACATTTACAAAATCGAAGGCAACGCTGCAACATTTACAAAGTCGAATGGCAACACTACAACATTTTATTCCCATGGAAACACCACAAACTTAATCTGAATGGCAACACTGCAACATTTACAAAATCAAAGGCAACGCTGCACATTTACAAAGTCAAATGGCAACACTACAACATTTTATTTCCATGGAAACACCGCAAACTTAATTTGAATGGCAATACTGCAGCATTTACAAAGTCGAATGACAACACTGCAAATTTATACATGTAAAGTCAAATGGCAACACTGCAACATTTATAACGTCGAATGGCAACACTGCAAAATTTACAAAATAGAATGGTAACACCGCAACATTTACAAAGTCGAATTTTTTTTTTATTATTTATTAGGCTTTGCCATTAGCTTTTACATACACATATATATTAGATAATTACATTTTAAAGTATATAAAATGAGTATCTAAGAGTGGCAGGGTAAGTGCAACGGCATGTATACCAATTACTGCGGGCCCATTGACAACACTGCATGCAACATTTACAACGTCAAATGGCAACACTGCAACATTTATAAAGTCGAAGGGCAACACCGCAACATTTATGAAGAAGAATAATTTCAAATGAAGTCGAATCATTGCCGTAGAGAAAAGTTTTCTGACTGCCCCAACCGAGAATCGAACCCAGCGCTCTACCACTGAGCTATTGGGACTCCCAGCTGAGGCAGTCAGAAATATCCATATATTAAATATCGCACACATTACCATGCAGCGTTTATCTCACGACACACCCACAGTTCATTGTTCTAACAGACCGCTTAAATCCTTTACTCAACTGATTAGCATGCAGATGAGTATGCATAGTGGGATAACAAGTTATCTCACTGTTTTGACTGCTTATCGCATGCTAATGAGTATCTTCCTTTCTAACTCTTGAAATTTACAAAATTGAACAGCAACACTGCAACATTTCCAAGTTGAATGGCAACACTGCAACATTTACAACGTCAAATGGCAACACCGCAACATTTAAATATGTAATAGCCAATCAAGTTGTGAACTTTGAAATGAAGTTGTGAACTTGTGAGATTGTGAAGTTCGTTGTTCACGGTATCATTTCAAAGTTTCCTGTTGGACGTATAGAGTAAATATTCGAATAACAACGGATCTTAATACTTTTGGTAGACAAACCTTTAGTGCTGGATTCGGCAGATTCAAGCAATCATTCCAATATAAATTTATTTAAAGTGCCTATGAAATGAAAATTAAGTTTGTTTTATTTGAAAGAACACTTAAAATGATAGAGTAACAACTTTTGCAGTTTTTCGTTGCCTTGCTTCGTTCTTGAGATATTTCAGTTTGTTTGATATGCAAATTAGACATTTTGACGTCGCAGGTACATAATGAGTTATCGAAAAAAGTTATATATCATTGCTATTGTCAAATATAATCACTTGAAAATCTACATGTTTAGTGTTCTGGGCGAAACACATGCACTTACTTCCTACAAATTATTTTGGTTTGATAATAGCAAAGATATATTTTTTCGATAACTCATTATGCTTGTGTAACGTCAAAATGTTTAATTTGTGTATCAAACAAACTGAAATATCTCAAGAACGAAACAAGGAAACGAAAAACTTCAAAAGTTGTTACACAATCATTTTAAGTGTTCTTTCAAATAAGATAGACTTAATTTTCGTTAGGCACTTTAAATTGGACAAACAGAAAATATTTGCATGTACTGTAAACATGTTTTGAAACACATGTCTCCCAAATGTAAATATGACACGCACATGAAATAATTGTAAATCTAAATAATACGAGTAAATCAAACTGATACTAAATCAGTGTTTTCGCTAATGGCTTGCTGCTTAGTCCAACAACTACAAAATGCAAGTAATCAGTACCGAATAATGCCAAAAATATGAATATTTATATGCTTACATGTTTGCATGTCTAGATATCATGTGGGTGTTGTATTACATTGGGAGACGTGCATTTCAAAACATGTTTACATATTTTCTGTTTGCCTGATTTAAATAAATTTCATATCAAAATGATCGCTTGAATCTGCTGAATCCAGCACTATAGGTTTTGTCCCCTGAAAGTATTAAGATCCATTGACTTGTTATTTGAAATTTACTCCAAACATCCAACAGGGAACTTCAAAATGATGCTGTGAACAAGAACTTTGCAATTTCGCAAGTTTGCAACTTCATTTTGAAGTTTGCAACTTGATTGGCTACTACATAATGAATTTGCAAAGTTCAATGCCAACTTTGGAAATAACGAACGAACTTCGGAACACAATTGGCAAAAGTTATGTGAAATCCTCTGTACAGTAAATAGTTGGGCACTTTGGTGCTATACAAATTGCAACACATGATAATTTGAAACTCTTGTTGTGCCATAATGATGTGTGTGGTACTCCTTGGATGAGTAGTCAAAGAAATTCACAGTTGGTGAACACGCAGTTTGATAAAACATGCAAGGGAGAAGAAAAGAGATCGAGAGAAGAATTAAAATCTGACACGTCACTATTCTATTCAAAAAATTTCTACACATTCTAGACTTTGTTTAGCAATTGTTTCTGAGTTGAACCCTTTAGTTTTGTGAATACCAATTGATAGAAATCGATACCAATCAATACCAATCGATCACAATTAGTTCGATTGCTATTGATAGTCAATACCAATTGATAATAATAATAATAATCTTTATTTCCATTCTTATGCTGAGAAATACAAATGGAATTACATCAAATGTTTTTAAAAACTACCTATGTTCTATATACACATTTAAAAAGTTTTGAAAATGACGTTTATGGCAAGTCCGACGTGTTCAAAATAGCCTAAAAATTCACCAAAGTATGCAAATATTTAAAAAAGTGAGGCAGCCCTCCGTATGAAAGAAGATCTATGTCTTTCAGTTCCAGAAAATATTGATACTTTTTTCTTGTTGGACCTAAGATGGTAGTTGTGGCTTATGTGTTTCGGAATTAGGTCTGAGCAAGGATGTGTTCTCATCCATGATACGTTTGAATTCTTGGAGGGTGATGTCATTTCTCCTTTGGGACAAGGATGGTAGATAATCGCTGGGTGAAGCCTAGGATTTTCAAACTTCTTCTCTGAATGCTTTCAATCTCAGCCTCGAGATAGCTAGGAAGACCACCCCAAATTGGAGCCCCATACTTGAGTAGGGGTCTGATCTTAGTTTTGTAGCAGGTAATACCAACTTCATCCAGGAGATGTGCCTGACGACATTCTCTGAGAAAGAATAGTCTCTTGTTCACCTGTTTGGTAATATGCTCAACATGGCTATTCCACTTTAGGTCGTTTTGATGCCAGACGCCAAGTAGTTTAAAAGCTTTCACCCATTCAACTGTGGCTCCATTGATTTAAAGATGGGGTGGTTCAGGAATCAATTGCTTAAAACAAATCCACATGTCTTTGGTCTTTTTAGGATTAAGAGACATTTTGTTTACTTCTGCCCAACTATTCATAGAGTCCAAAACTGCACTGCATATGGCTCTCTTCATCATGGTTAACCTGTTCGTCCTGATTGCAGTCATCTGCATATTTGCAGGTATTTATTTCTAGATACTCGGGCACATAACCATCGAGATCATTAACATGAATGTTAAATAGTGTCGGGGAGATTACGGATCCTTGAGGTACGCCTGTGAGGCAGGATTTTACTGATGAAGCAATACCGGATATTTGTACTTTCTGCGTTCTACCCTCCAAAAAACTCATTCATTGATTGCTCATCGATTATCAATATCAATCGATTAATTGATATTGATTGTTATTGATTGGAATTGATTACTATCGGGTATATCGATTGCATACACCAGGAGTATATATAATATATATATTACATATGTAATAACATATACAGTAATATATGTAGGCAGTAGTTACCAGGGGTGTAGGAACCGCGGGGGAAACAAGGCATGTGCCCACCCCCACCCACCCCACCCCCCCCCCACCCCACCCCCCCCTCCCCCCACTTTGTTATGAAGTGCCCTTTTTGCAACAGAAAAGTGCCCCCATTTATGATAAACATGTGTTTCAAGTGTCCTTTTGAAGTCGTACCCCCTGAACAAAGTGCCCTTTTGAAGCTGTGCCCCTCCAAGATCAATTTGCTTTCTACGCCACTGGTATTCTAAAGTTGTAGCACCGGCCAAATATACTGGAATACAGACTTTAGACCTAATACATGTAGTATTAAAATAAAACTTTATAGAAACGCGTTGCTCAGAAACTACGTGGACAATACCAAGAAAAGTTTTGATGCGAAATCAGGCTAAATAATAATCTATATAACTTAGACTATTCCTTAATTCGTACCTCATTTTCCTTGTGATTTCTCAGTCCACGGACCAAATCTGTTAGATTTCTTTCGAAAACCATGTTTGCTTCAAGTCACACCAATATTAAAAAAATAGAAACGAACTACACAATCACAGAACTACAATTGGATTCTGTCGAAAAGAAAGAACAAAATAAACCAACCAAATATAAACTTTCATTCAGATAAAAGTCATAAGATTCATTGACGTAGCATATAAGGATATTGTGGAATGTTGAGGAGCTAAAGACAAATCCCAAATAATCATACAAGTCCTGAATTATCCCCATGAATCATAGACTTGGCTGACTCACGAGACAGTGATGTAAAGATTTTTTTGTTTAGTTTATTAACTATTTTTATGTCAACAAGTACAACCTTAGCCCAATTGACCTTAGCCTGGCTACAGCCTGAATATACAGCTGTATGTAAAGGTGGATTTCCATTCAGTGCATTTTATAGCGCGATCGCTTTCTTTTGAATTGTGGGTTGTCAAGCGGAACGCATTTCATTAGCTTTGGTTGAATACACACATTTCAAAAGAAAGCGATCGCAAAAAGTCGATCGCGCGATAAAATGCACTGAATGGAAATCCACCTTAATAGACCTTTTCACATAGAGATCATATAAATACTAGAGGGGGCATCCTATCTTAATTTCAGCCAACCACGGGTAACCAATTGAACGCCGCCATCTTGGATTTTTTTGGAGGTAAACATTAGGCGCGTTGGTTGGCAAAGGACTGGGTCTAGTACATTTTCCAACCAATTGACTGAAATATCATAGGTAATGGCGGCCCCCATGTGGTTACCAAATTTTCCCGCCAATGCCCCCTCTAATATTTATATGATCTCTATGCCTTTTCACCAATAGCGGCGCCATCTTGAATTCGCAATGCATTGTGGTCTATCCAGGGTAATAAGCTCCATCAAAAGGGCGATTGCGTAGTGTTGAGACATAATGCGGTAATTTTTTTTGTGGCAACAATATCTAAATAAAGCAACAATTCTCGGACTTGAATAAATGAATAATGAATGAATAAATCGTTTAATAAAATATACATCTCGCAGTCGTACGACTGAATTACATGTCTATGAAAAGTTTACAATTCTAATTTAACAATGATAAAAATTTTAAACTATTTACAGATATGAATATTTGATTCTAGTTTAACAATTGTAAAAATTCTACTATTTAGAGATATGGCTATTTGCGTAATTAACAATAAAAGAATTCTTGTATCTATTTGTTTTACACTTGGTCACGCAAAATGTTCTCTTCGTCCTTAGCTGATTATGAAATTCACTAACTCTTTCCGGTAACAAGTCTACCAGTTTATGATTATTATCCCCTAAAATTTCATTAAATAACTTCTTACAAAGAAAATCACGTCTATCAAATAAAGTTAAAATACCGGCTTTTGCAATGGCGTCACTATATGAGACTCCTGGGAATATAATACCCATGGCTCTTTTTTGGATACGCTCCAGGCAGTCTGATAAATATTTAGGAAGACTAGAATGGAACACTTGGCATGAGTATTCGAGAACTGATCTTACTACAGCACAATAAAAACAAACAAGATCTTTTGTTTGTATGTCGGCCCGTTTAAGTTGTTTGAGTAGATATAAGCGTTTGGCGGCTTCGTGAGTGATATTTTCGACATGATCGTTCCAGTTTAAATCGTTTCTAATTGTAAGTCCAAGAATCTTCACTGCTTGAACTCTTTCAAAGGGTTGATGATTCACTTCCGTAACATTGTACGTTGGAACAATTTTTCTGAAGGAAATGATAATTTCTTTGCATTTTTTCGGATTCAAAATGAGTTGGTTTTCCTTAGACCAAGTAGCAATGTGATCGATTTCCCTCTGTAAAGAACTTTCTTCATCTTGTAAAATAAACTCCGACATAGTGGTGTCATCTGCGAATTTCCACATCGATGTATTTGTCTCTCCCGATGTACTTGTAGGGAAGGATTCATGACAAATGTATCCTTATACGTACAAGAATTTTTGCTTTTACCAATATGACAAGGATCATACAGATATGTTGCCATGAAAGTGTTCATCAAGAAAAAATTACCACATTATGTCTCAACACTAAGCAATCACCCTTTTAATTGAGCTTATTACCCTGGATAGACCACAATGCATTGGGAATTCAAGATGGCGCCGCTATTGGTGTAAAAGTCCATTCAATATGTGAAAACTCGCAGGACAGCCTGTCGACCCCCCGCCTAGCTTCTCAGATCTCAGATCTTTGATTGTCCAAACCACAAGCCCTGTCTTCTTCCGGTTACAATAGGCGAGTTTCAGGGTGTTGCGCGCGCATCTCATTTTGGAAAGGAATTGGCGGGCTCTTGGCGGGCTCTCTACAAAGTAAGCAATGGCAAACAGATTTGCTATCGAGCCAACAACAGCAGAATAATAGTGTTAAATATCCAAAAACTGTATCTATAATTTGTTTATTTTAAATAGTAAAATTGAAAAATGATGCGCGCGCAACACTATGAAACTCGCCTATTGGTTCCAAATGAATTCTCATGAGATCAAATAATCCAATCAAATAAACAATTATGAATCAATGAGTATTAAACCACTCAGAATCTACTTCTCAGAACTGAGAAGCTCAGCGGGGGATCGACATGCTATCGTGCGCGAGTTTTCAAACTGGATTACACGTGTATATCCAAGCTGCATGTGCACAGGAACATGCATTGTAAGCAACTGTTAAAGATAAGTTTATACACTTCATTAGTTGCGCACTAACTGCGGATATATGTTTGTTTCTTATAGTGTAATAAAAGTAGCGTGCTGCGTAGGCAGTGTAAAAACAACAATCGAAATATAGTAAGGTTAGAACAGAGAACGTACAGAGAGAAACATGGGCCTTCGCTCGAAACGTTAGACTCCTACGTTCTCTGTTTCGGCAGTATATCTAACCTTACTATAATTCGATGTTTGTTTCACTTTCTTATGTTTCTATCAAAACGACAACTGATGTTAATTAGACCATATTTGCTTTCAGACGTGTTCATGTAATATATCATACACAAGGAGGAGTGTTTCATCAGGATATCCAAACACCGAGACGTTTGTTGAAAAGCGAGGCGAAGCCGAGGTTTTTGAACAAACTTCGAGGTGTTTGGATATCCTGATGAAACACTCCTCCGAGTGTATGATATAGCATTTCAAACAAATCAGTATTTTAAGAGAAAATCAAGATGAAAGTTTGTTTAATTTATGTAATTTCTTCCTCCGATATCCAAACCACAGACACGGTACTGATTTTCTTTGTGTTTTCCTCATCAATTATTAATGAGTTTGAGATGTACGATGAAAATGCATTACAATACTGAAAAGTATTTAGTATTTAATCTAAAAGACACTACTGCGTAGACTATTAATCAGCAGGAGTCCTCAGGAGTACTCAGTATGGCAAATCATTTATGTCAGAGTGCCAGAAAAGGCTGAAAATTTTTTGCTATGTCGAGGAAGATCATAAAAACTTAAAGTCTTACTATAAGCCGGCTGAAAATTTACTCTAACTCTATGGCCTTTTGTGCAAAACGAACAAACGGTACATTGTAGAATCTACAAATATTCCGCACCCTTTCATTTGCACAGCTTTCCAACGCGTCTTTTCTTGACGACTAAAATGGTCGTCTGCGTTATAGAAAGTAAAAAGATAAAGTTGTCGCACAAAAATGCGAAAGGGTGAATCAACAGTGTGTTTAAAGTGTTTATAAACCCAAATATGATATTACTGAATATGGATTCTATTTAATGTGTATAGTCGAATGCCGAACTATTATTTGATTTTAACTTTTATTTGTTGTTATATTGAGTTTTGTATTTCCAAAATGGTAATGAGGATGACGTCTATGTAGGCATAATTTGCATACACAATCTTCTGTTACACGAGAAATATTACCCAATTCACATGTTAATATGGAATACTTGAATAGTATATTCTGTATTTTATTATTTTTTGCCATTAAAATTCTTCAAGCGGTTTATCATAAGAAAAGAAAAAAACACACATAAATGCCTACATTGACGTCATCCTCATTGCCACTTTGGAAATACAAACCTCAATATAACAACAAATAAACGTTCAAGCCAGGAAATATTTTGGACTTCAACTATTCACTTTATATATAATCCATATCAGTAATGATCTTATTTGAGTTTAAAGCCCCGGTCAAACGAGGATGAGAGTTGATGAGAGTCGATGAGAGTTGCAACTCTCGGTCGCGTTTGACCACCAACCATCATCGACTCTCATGCACTCTTATCAACTCTCATCAACTTTGAGCTGGTTCAAATTTTAATGAGAGTTGATGAGAGTTTTTGCTCGTTTGACCGGTCACTGATGAGAGTTGGCATATGAGAGTTGATGAGAGTTTAGCGGCTAACGGTTTGCACTTTGTAAAAACAGGCTCAACAACTTGATTGTATTCGTGACTTTTCGTGACAAGAAAAGGCAAGAATGTAAAATATAAATATCACCAGGGTTAAGTCACGTTGGCCTGAAAAACAGAGAAAAATCTTCTCGACGTTTCGAGCGAAGGCCCTTCGTCAGGAGAAATTAGTAAACAACTCACACGTGGTCACGCGTATTTATAGCAGAGCTACAATGGGAATCACGTGAACACATGTAAGCCAATAAACACAAAGTAAACAAATAAATTAATATGTAATTTTAGCCTGTGTGCAGGTGCTGACCCAATTTGTGGGTCAGCTACCTGCAAATAGGCAAATCTGTCTATTTATTTGTCCAGTACGAGATTGTAAAAATACGAACTTTGTTTATCTCGAAATTCGTTCCTAGTCTCCCTGCTACGCGCGGTAAATCCTACACCTCTCGTCAGCTCTCATGGTCAACTCTCATCAACTCTCATCAACTCTCATCAACTCTCATCCTCGTTTGACCGGGGCATGAGAGTTGAGAAAACTCTCAGACAAACTCTCGCTTGCCAACTCTCATCAACTCTCATCCTCGTTTGACCGGGGCTTAAAGGTACTTTAACCTTTTCACGCATGGCCTTCCAAGACGCCTCTCCCTAACGAGTAATAAAGTTGTCCCACAACTACAATAATAATAATATTTTCAATTTCGTATAGCGCACTCTCCAAAAATGCCCAAATGCGCTTTACAAATATACATATAGATACAATTATATACAACTTAAAAGCCTAGTAACTAATAATATAAAAATGTTAATAAATTAATAATACGCAAGTCTAAAAAGATGCGTCTTGAGTTTTTGTTTAAAAATATCCACAGTAGGACTACGCCTAATTTCAATTGGCAGATTGTTCCATAGAGCTGGTGCACAAACCGAAAATGCTCTAAAACCATACGACTTAAGGCGATATGATGGCTGAGAGAGAAGCAGCTTGTCTCCAGATCTAAGAGCCCTCCTTGGAACGTAAGGTACCAGCAAGTCACTGAGATAAGATGGTGCTAAACCATTGACTATCTTGTACGTAAACATTAAAATTTTAAAATTAATGCGCTGCTCCACTGGAAGCCAGTGCAGGTCCATAAGCAAAGGCGTAATGTGGTCGGCTTTGCGCGACAAGAATATAATCTTGGCAGCCGCATTGAGCACATACTGCAGACGCTGAATCAAATAGCTAGGCAATCCATACAGCCGAAAGCATTACAATTATCAATTCGTGAGGTAACAAACGCATGAACAAGGGTTTTCGTAGATTCAATACTCAGATATCTTCGAACTTGAGAAATGTTCTTAATGTGGTAAAAGGCTGACTTGCAAATATCGCTGATGTGCTGCTCAAAATTCATTGTATTGTCAAACACAACTCCAATGCAAAAGAAAGGGTTGAAGCTCAACTATTGTGCTCAACGTTAATAAATCTAGCCTAGGAACTAACTAACAAGCTGGTAACTATTTAAATTAGGAGAAATGTTTACACTTTTTCATAGTTAAGACACAGAAATAATGCAAGTGCCAGTGTTTACTTAATGGGGCGTTCTTGTCCCCGTCCGACGGCGGCATCTCGGCTATCGATCATGTCGTCGATACTCTCCAACACTGATGTGCCATCTGTTGTTGAACATGTTCCTTCTCTGATCTCTTTCATCATGACGGCATTAGTATGCGATCTTATGTGCTCGGCACGAGAGGATGCGCTGAAGAAGCGGGTGCGGAACTTACTTCTCACTTCAGTCGAGAGCACAATGTAGAAAATAAAGATGAACCAGCCTTGGAGGGAATTGATAATACAGAAGATGTATTGGAAAATCAATTTTGCCTCCCCGATGGCGAATACTCCAGATATCCAAGTAAGGCCAAGAAACACAGAGATTGCTATTCCACGTCGGGCTTGCTCAACTCCGGATGTCTTGAGTGTCGATGTTACTTTGGTTCCTGACTTCAGTATGGAACGCAAGACGCCAGTGAATGCGACGGTGTTGATAAAGATGCACAGAACCACCGGAATAAAGAAAGCTATTACCATTGGCATTCCTTGGAGAAAACAACTGAAAATAAAAGTAGAACATGCGGGAGTTATGATAGTGTCTGTGTGCATATGAATACGCGGATATAAATTTGCATATTCCAGAGTTCGATTATAATTACTTACTATTCTCCGTTGCTATAGCTGTTGAGGGATAAACCTGCTGTAATACCTACAATGACTGCAGGAATTCCTTAAAATATAAAACTTCTCAATCAGACAGATAAGCCTTTAATTCACTTCACTTCCTTTTGCATTGCTTTGCTTTGCTTTGCCTTGCTTCACTTTATTTTACTTACCCCACCTCACACTTTACTGCGTTTCACTTCACTTCACTTCACTTCACTTCACTTCACTTCACTTCGCTTCACTTCGCTTCGCTTCGCTTCGCTTCGCTTCGCTTCGCTTCGCTTCGCTTCGCTTTACTTCACTTCACTTCACTTCACTTCACTTCACTTCACTTCACTTCACTTCACTTCACTTCACTTCACTTCACTTCACTTCACTTCACTTCGCTTTCGGCTTCGCTTCGCTTGATTCACTTCACTTCACTTCACTTCACTTCACTTCACTTCACTTCACTTCACTTCACTTCACTTCACTTCACTTCACTTCACTTCACTTCACTTCACTTCACTTCACTTCACTTAGCTTCACTCCATTTCGTTTCATTTCATTTACTTCAATTAATCTCACTTTACTTTACTTTGCTTAATTTCACTTCACTTCACTTCACTTCACTTCACTTCACTTCACTTCACTTCACTTCACTTCACTTCACTTCACTTCACTTCACTTCACTTCACTTCACTTCACTTCACTTCACTTCACTTCACTTCACGTCACGTCACTTCACTTCACTTCACTTCACTTCACTTCACTTCACTTCACTTCACTTCACTTCACTTCACTTCACTTCACTTCACTTCACTTCACTTCACTTCACTTCACTTCAAGAAAGAAGAAATGATTCATCATACCAGCAGCTATATAATGGCTATTGCTAAATGTTTTCGATCTTTCAGCAGCGCCAAGAAACACGGCCAGAGCTGCTGCCAGAGCAATGCAAATGTTTAGAAAAATCTTTGAACATCTGTTCGCAAGTAATTCCCTAGAAATTTCAAATTGGAGATAATGAAGAAGAAGAAGAAGAAGAAGAAGAAGAAGAAGAAGAAGAAGAAGAAGAAGAAGAAGAAGAAGAAGAAGAAGAAGAAGAAGAAGAAGAAGAAGAAAAAGAAGGAGAAGGAGGAAAAGGGGAAGGAGAAGGAGGAAAAGGGGAAGGGGAAGGAGAAGGAAAAGGAGAATTAAGGTGTACAGGAAGTAGGAGGAGAAGGAGGAGAAGGAGAAGGGGAAAGAAAAGGAAAAATTGAAGGAAAAAGGGAAGGAGAAGGAGGAGGAGAAGAAGGAGAAAGAGGAGGAGTAGGAGATGGAGAAGGCAAAGGAAAAGGAGAAGGAGAAGAGGAAGTAGAAGGAGAAAATCAACCAATAAAAAGCAAACGTACTTAAAGTAAAACATGGTTGCAACGGTTAACACAATTCCCAGTAAAGACACTGAACATCCAACGTAGCTAATAATACTCAGTGATTTTTGTTCTGATGTTTCATCTGGTTTGACGTTCTGTAAAAAAATTGAACACATATAATAAGCACAAATATATATAATAAAAGATCCATACCTCCCCCTCCCCTCCGCGGATGGCACAAATTTCCCCTGAGGGGGGTAAATCGACTTCTGATAATAGTAAAATGTACTAGGACATCCGAAGGGGGGAGGGGGTCAACTTCACATTTCCTCCGTGGGGGAGGTGTGGGTGTTTTCTGGAATGACCCATTGGTAGTTAAAATGATGAAAAGGGGAAATGCGAATATAACTAGTTAAGGTGGCTCCACACAGTTTCTTGAAAATGGAAAATACAAAGTTTGAGAGTTTGAGAGTTCAAAATACGTGATTAAACAATTCGGAAAAAGAATAAAACTAAATGTTATGCATAGTTAAACAGTCTGACAATCAAAAACTGTTACCAATTTTTTTTGGTGACCCCCAATTTTTTTTTCATTAAAACTTTTCTTTAGGTATGAGTAATCAATAGGCCGATTTTAAAAAAATTCTGTAGAACAAAATTTTTTGAAAATTAAACAAAATCGACCAATTGATTATTCATACTTGCAAGAAAATGATTCATCATACCAGCAGCTATATAATGGCTATTGCTAAATGTTTTCGATCTTTCAGCAGCGCCAAGAAACACGGCCAGAGCTGCTGCCAGAGCAATGCAAATGTTTAGAAAAATCTTTGAACATCTGTTCGCAAGTAATTCCCTAGAAATTTCAAATTGGAGATAATGAAGAAGAAGAAGAAGAAGAAGAAGAAGAAGAAGAAGAAGAAGAAGAAGAAGAAGAAGAAGAAGAAGAAGAAGAAGAAGAAGAAGAAGAAGAAGAAGAAGAAGAAGAAGAAGAAGAAGAAAAAGAAGGAGAAGGAGGAAAAGGGGAAGGAGAAGGAGGAAAAGGGGAAGGGGAAGGAGAAGGAAAAGGAGAATTAAGGTGTACAGGAAGTAGGAGGAGAAGGAGGAGAAGGAGAAGGGGAAAGAAAAGGAAAAATTGAAGGAAAAAGGGAAGGAGAAGGAGGAGGAGAAGAAGGAGAAAGAGGAGGAGTAGGAGATGGAGAAGGCAAAGGAAAAGGAGAAGGAGAAGAGGAAGTAGAAGGAGAAAATCAACCAATAAAAAGCAAACGTACTTAAAGTAAAACATGGTTGCAACGGTTAACACAATTCCCAGTAAAGACACTGAACATCCAACGTAGCTAATAATACTCAGTGATTTTTGTTCTGATGTTTCATCTGGTTTGACGTTCTGTAAAAAAATTGAACACATATAATAAGCACAAATATATATAATAAAAGATCCATACCTCCCCCTCCCCTCCGCGGATGGCACAAATTTCCCCTGAGGGGGGTAAATCGACTTCTGATAATAGTAAAATGTACTAGGACATCCGAAGGGGGGAGGGGGTCAACTTCACATTTCCTCCGTGGGGGAGGTGTGGGTGTTTTCTGGAATGACCCATTGGTAGTTAAAATGATGAAAAGGGGAAATGCGAATATAACTAGTTAAGGTGGCTCCACACAGTTTCTTGAAAATGGAAAATACAAAGTTTGAGAGTTTGAGAGTTCAAAATACGTGATTAAACAATTCGGAAAAAGAATAAAACTAAATGTTATGCATAGTTAAACAGTCTGACAATCAAAAACTGTTACCAATTTTTTTTGGTGACCCCCAATTTTTTTTTCATTAAAACTTTTCTTTAGGTATGAGTAATCAATAGGCCGATTTTAAAAAAATTCTGTAGAACAAAATTTTTTGAAAATTAAACAAAATCGACCAATTGATTATTCATACTTCAAGAAAATTTTTAATGAAAAAAAACTTGGAGGTCACCAAAATTTTTTTCGAATTAAATTAGTTTGAAGGGTAATTGGCAGCCATTTTGAAACGTCATTGTTGCCATAGCAACAACTGTTGCTATTTATTTGGTAACAGTTTTTGATTGTCAGACTGTTTAACTATGCACAACATTTAGTTTTATTCTTTTCTCAAATTGTTTAATCAAGTGTTTTGGACTCTCAAACTTTGTATTTTCCATTTTTCAAGAAACTGTATGGAGCCACCTTAAGTTTGTTGGTCAGTGAGATATTCGGAACAAGCGAGTTGATGAAATTTTTATACTTAAGGGGACAATACACCTGAATTTTGTCAAAAAAAATTTTTTTGTAATTCATTCACAATTTGGACTTTCTTGGACTTTAAATGGGGTTTTTGAAAATTCATATTTTTTGCACATTACAAACTTTGAATTGTTATAACTCCTAAAGTTTTTAACCAATTTATCCGAAATTTTCAGCATTTGTTACTTTACGTATTTGCAGAAAATGATGATGGCACTTTAGGCGGGAGGAGGTAGTTTTTGAAATATTGTCAGTGGAACTCAGAAACTGTATAATTATTTACTTTTTGTTGCTATGGCAACATAGACAAATTCACATCATCATATTTTAGGTTTACCCTAAACAACTTTAAAAAGAGTTTTTGATGAAACTTGGTGGTATGTTTTTGAGGAGTTAAAATTTTGAGAACATATACTGGGTGAGGGCATTTTGACAATTGGTTGCCTCAAATGTAAATTATATTGTAAATAATCCAAGTCAATTTATCTTTAATATATTGCTTAATTCATGTACTTTCAGAAAATATATGGTTGTCCATACTTTGGTTTAAACTATCAGCACCGTAAATAAACATAATTCAGGTGTATTGCCCCCTTAAACTGGAGGATAACTACTTGACAAGTAAAATCGTCTGGCGTCAAACAGAGTAAAATACTCAAGTCTGATTTGTTCATAGGGTAGAGTGCGTAGACAAAGAGTTAAACCTTACCAGTAACATAGCAAAGTTCGTTAAATGATTACAATGACACTCGTCGTATTCGTCACTTTTGAAAAATTTACACCCAGCTGTTGACCAATCTCCACGACGTTGGTTGGCTGCAAAGTCCCAGAAAATACAAAGACCGCGCTGACATTCTTTGGATAACGAATAACAATAGGTGTCTCTAGGTCTTTGATCTCTTTCCCAAGAACAGATGCGGCGATAACGTAGCTTCTGATCTCTGCTTTGTCTTTGCCGTCCACCAGAAAAAAGCCAGTGCTACGGTACAAGATGTACACCACTTTCGACGTTTCCCCATCTTTATTTTCAAAAATTTTCTTGGGCAGTGTCATGGATACGCTGACGTTTCGAGGTTTGGCTAACCGAAAAACATCCGACTGAGCGTAGACGGTGAGGTCAGTTTTGTAATCTACTTTTGCTAAAGAAACGGCAATATTGGGTAAACTAATGTCAGATCCATTCTTTATTGAAAACGACCTTTTCTCGGATAATTCTTTTGCTGCAACAAGCATTCTTTAAAAGAATGGTATTGGAGAAAAGAATAAAATTTAAAAGCAAACAGAAAAATAAAATTATGATTTAAGTAATAGATTTAATATGAAGGAAGGAAGGAAGGAAGGAAGGAAGGAAGGAAGGAAGGAAGGAAGGAAGGAAGGAAGGAAGGAAGGAAGGAAGGAAGGAAGGAAGGAAGGAGGGAAGGAAGGAAGGAAGGAAGGAAGGAAGGAAGGAAGGAAGGAAGGAAGGAAGGAAGGAAGGAAGGAAGGAAGGAAGGAAGGAAGGAAGGAAGGAAGGGAGGGAGGGAAGGGAGGAAGGGAGGAAGGGAGGAAGGGAGGAAGGGAGGAAGGGAGGAAGGGAGGAAGGGAGGAAGGGAGGAAGGAAGGAAGGAAGGAAGGAAGGAAGGAAGGAAGGAAGGAAGGAAGGAAGGAAGGAAGGAAGGAAGGAAGGAAGGAAGGAAGGAAGGAAGGAAGGAGCGAACGAACGAACGAACGAACTAACGAACGAACGAACGAACGAACGAACGAACGAACGAACGAACGAACGAACGAACGAACGAACGAACGAACGAACGAACGAACGAACGAACGAACGAACGAACGAACGAACGAACGAACGAACGAACGAACGAACGAACGAACGAACAAACAAACAAACAAACAAACAAACAAGGGAGAAAACCGGGAAAGGAATGGAAAGTGGAAATAATTACCTGAAGAGGAGTAATTTTATTGCATTGCATACCTGTTGAAGGAGTTGCTCTCTCCATGGCTGGTAAGTAATTTCGTTTCATTGATGTATAGCATGGCGTTAATTATCTTGTAGAAATCGTCAGCTGCCTGTCATGATAGAAAATGTTTAACAATACAATGCAATACAATGCAAAAATACTTTAATACAGTTAATACGACCACCGTCGGGCCAAAAAAATATGGTCGTAATAACGGGGTGGTATTAGTATTACACTACTTAGAATGTATTCAGGCCAGAAAAAAGTGGTCGTAATAACGAGGTGGTCGTATTAACGGGGTGGTCGAATGGCAGTGTTCCACTGTAGAATATATTGCATTATCATACTTTGTCTAAAGGTTGAATAACATTTTTCTTGTCTTGAGTTTGATTTTGAGTAACATTCGCAATATTTGTCAATATCGTTGATATGCTTCCAATTTCATTGGTTTTGAGACTTTCTGTCTCTCTCGTCATATGTGCAACGGTCTGAGTACCAGATACAACGGTGGATTCATTGAATTTGACCTGCAATAAAATATTAGAAAATAAATAAAATACGCAATGTATCCATATATAAACTTATGTATAATTATACAATTATTGCCATGAAAACCTTAAAAAAACTGTGTTTGATTAAAGAGACTTGCCTCTCAAAAGGACAGTAAAACATGGTGCTGGTGATGCTGGTGGTGATTGTGTATTATGTAGTGATGGTGACATGGTAATGGTGATGGTGGTAGTGGTGGTGGTGATTGTGTGGTATATATTGATGGTGATAGTAATGGTAATGGTGATAGTAATGGTGATGGTGAAGGTGGCGGTAATGGTGATGGTAGTCGAAATTCGCAACTTTGCTGTATGTCGTGTAATTTTGTAATAATGATGATGATGATGATATACATGTCTGTTTTTATGATGCAATGAATGAACAGATGAATGGATGGATGGGTGGACAAATAAATAAATAAACGAATAAATAAATGAATTACTAGATAAACGGGCTTGCCTTAGCAAATTCGAGTATTGCAACATTTCTGTTCCAACAGCTTTCTTCATTATGTAGTTTCCATTGTGTATCAGCCGTTTGGTTCCAAGGATAGATACAGTGAACTTCTATCGTCTCACCAGGCGCGCCGTAGTCGCAATCCAATACAACTTTTTTATTGTATTTTGTTTCCTCCAGACGATAGACTCCTCTGTCACTAACACTTCCAAAAGTGTAATTTTTGCACGGATCTATATTTAGTGTAAAAACAAAATCATTATTTGGTTAATTCCTGTCACTTTTTCCCCAACCAAAATAGTGTTTTTGAAAACTTTGCAACGTTTTAATATATTTTTGCTGAAATTTTCGTGGGTTGCTAACTACATACCCTCCTATAAAATATTGTCGGCGAAATTTTGAAAGTCACAATACCATTCACAGTTTTGTAAATTCAAAAACGCGATGACACAAAAAAACCGAACTTATCAAACAACGAAATCAAAAGTAGTGTGCTGCGTAGGCAGTGTTCAAATCATATACCGCCGAAACATGGAACGTATATAGGAGTCTAACGCTTTTAGAGCAAAGGCCTTTCGTTCGATAGAAACGCAAAGAGTGTAAGCAAACAGCTAGCCTGCGTAGCAACCGGCTGCTACGCAGGCTAGCAAACAGCGAACTAAGGCCATGTCCACACTAATCCGTTTTCAAATGAAAACGGAGACCTCGTATCGAAAACGTATCAAAGGTTTTCAGTCTACACTATCGTTTTCGAATCGTTTTCGCCGTTTAGTAAAACGCTAAAAAGATCTACAGGTGTATGAATGAATAGTTCTAGGTGACTGAAATCAAGATAACATTATCGGGACATCATCGTTTCCCAAAAGCTTTGTTTTTGCCGTCCATACTGGTGCAGAGAAAGGGCGTTTTCGAATGTCTCCACTCTGGAGAGCGTTTTCGAAACGCTCCGTTTTCGCGGTCACCGAAGACGCCGGATTATTAGTGTGGCCAAAAGGCCTAGCCGTATCAAAGTCTCCGTTCTCGTTTGAAAACGGATTAATGTGGACAATGGACATGGCCTTAGTGTTCGCTGTTTGTTTACACTCTTTACGTTTCTCTC
This sequence comes from Corallium rubrum, assembly GCA_964035015.1. NCBI lineage: Eukaryota > Metazoa > Cnidaria > Anthozoa > Scleralcyonacea > Coralliidae > Corallium > Corallium rubrum. The sequence goes on from OZ035998.1 coordinate 33,168,879, forward strand.
TTACGAAGGAGGCAAAGTTACGAGTATAGTTTGGCATTTTTTCAATGCATGCACTATTGCACGTTATACTTTTATAAAGCGACTCTATTTATTGAGAGCAACATATCCAGACACAGCAATCTCGTCAAGAGCATTATAGTATTTTAGATACACTGATAACCCAATGGCTCTCTAATTCGTAGAATTAACTGGGTCCCAACTGGGGACTATGGTGTTGATTTTGTGGAAAGGAAAACCGGAGAACCCGGAGGAAAAACTTCGAAGCACAGGAGATCTAAAACCAACAACTCTACTCTGTAAATGCATGAAGCTAACGTATAGTCACCCATCGGAGTATTAAGCCCATTCAACCGGGCTTAACTTCAGCGGTGAGAGGCAGTGCGCTAACTGCTTGCTCTATACCTCCCGTATATAATAATGGGTTTTATTTGTTCAAAATACACTTACCTATACAGAAGATTGACGAGCAGTTGTGACATGTTCATGACAATTACAATATTGCTGCTGCAATTCCTCTCAAATGGTTTGACGGTGTAGTTTACGTGCCAACTCGAATTGTCATTGTAGTCTTCTCCTTCAATCCAGACCCAGGTCGTTTCATCGTCCTGGTTAGTTTCCGTTTCGTTTATAAAAACTCCCAAGAAGATAGTACGGCTTGTTAACGTGTCCTGCTCTATGCTAAGGCGGGGCGCCGGCTCCAAAGCCTCTTCGACGTCTACAGCGAAACCAGTGCAAATTCGTGGATGACTGTGATATGTTTCGTTGGAAATTACCAGTTGGTAACATTTTGCTCCTTCGCCTGACCACAAGTCGGAACAACTTTCTTTGAAGATGTCTAGAAAAACAAAATTAATGAGATGAGAACTCTTAATGCTTGAATATGTTTTGTTCAAAAGTTCTAAGGCTACGCCATCTGGTTTATATTGCCGTATTAATGTTAACACTTTGAAGCCTGACGACGAGTCTTTAAGGTTTATTCTGCATGGCTAACGTCAGACGATTTTATTCAGCACAGGGAGAGGTCCATGCAGGCCTCAACGTATTAAACGTTTGTTGTATTAAGATGGGGGAAATCGATTAAAATCAAGGGAAGAATCGGTTTTTGATAATGGAAATGTTGTGAAAATGTATCGTTCTCCCAAACTTTCACTGACTCGTGTTTCTATATATAAGTTTATGGAAGCACGAAAACTGGTTCCGCTATTTCATAAATATATATATAGAAATGCGAATTGCAAAACGCCAAATCCGACTGACATATACGTATAACACATAAGGCCATGTCCACACGTATGCGTTTTCATAGCGTTTTTATATTGTTCTCGGTCCTCAGGGGAGCAGAAAACAATGGTCTCGCTACCTGAAACAATATGAAAACGCTAGGAAAACGTATACGTGTGGATGTGGTCTAACTAAACAGACTACACTATAAGGATTTCTGGTAAAGGAGAATTTCGAGTGTAGAAATATATATATATATATATATATATATATATATATATATATATATATATATATATATATATATATATATATATATATATATATATATATATATAATATATACGTGTTAAGGTCAAATCCGAACCAGTTGCAAACTGAACGCACGACCAAGACCTTTCGGTTGCACTCGAAAGAGACACGCTGCGCTAGCTTGCGCAGACTATAGAACCTGCGCGACCCTGTGATACTTGCAATATACTGGCCCAATTCTTCACCTATATACAGAACTTGCTAAACACTTGAGTACTTTACCACCGTTTCACTTTGCTCTATTCGAAACACTGCCCACGCAGCACTCTACTTTTTAACCCCCGTGGTTTGTTGAGCATGAGCTCTCTGCAACAGCCTCCAATAACTCAGTGGTCGTGCAGAGCACAAGACTACAGTATCGCAGGTTCGAATCTAGCCGGACGGACTATGGAGTTTTGCAGTTTGGCAACTGGTCTCGGTTTGGTCTTAGGTTTTCCTACACTCCAATTTTTTCTTTACCAAAATCCATACAGTTGCTAGTAAATAAATATTAGCTGGTTATCCACTGACCGTATTTCGTCGTTTTGTCCTGACAAACTTGTGCATGGCAAACCTGAAACACATGTATCAAAAATCGCAGAGTTACAAGTAAAGAAGTATATGTAGTCATCCTGTAGTTATACGGGTGCGTTTAAGCCATGCTTTAATACCTTTCAATAAGTCATCAGACCAATTACTAAAAGAACCACGGGCTGTTTCATGATTTCCTCGGCCCTCCTTTCTTTTGCAGTTTCTCTTTGCTCTTCTGAATTTACAATCTTTTGAAAGCTATCGCAAAGCGATTGCGTGTCTTGGCTTTAACTGGCGCTGCAACGGCTGTGCACTGCATGTATATATTATAGTAGTATGGCGTCAAGTCTAGAACTTTAATTATTAGTGGCGGCCCTATATGACTCGTCTGCTGGTCACCGTATGTTTATTCCGGAAGAGGGTATTTTCTAGTTTTTAAGAGATCGACTTTTTTTGTTCTGTCTTGCCTTTTCTTTTAACAATAAAGATTATTATTGCACTTGTAGTTTTTTACGAGAGAATGATAACTGAATACTGAAAAAAGCGTACGATGTTCGGCTTTATTAAGAACGTCGGTACGTCTACGTTTATCATAATAGAAACGTTGTTTTGCAAAACAATTCGAAAAAACTCTATTTGCTTTTTAGAAGTTAATGTAAACAATCTTGTTAATATTATATCATTGGATAGAGCAAAGTGAAAAGATGATAAACTGTTAAGATTTTTAGAAACCGAAATACTGACGTTTCAAGTGAGCCCTTCATCTTCATTGGTTATAGTGTATTAAGAATATAAGCTTAATAAATACATGTATATTTATAACTTAATTTTAAGAATTAGAAAAAGTTTATTAGAAAAAGGTTTAGCTGAGCGTGTAAATACAATACAATACAATACAATACAATACAATACAATACATTTACTATGTTGCGACTTTAAAGTGAAATATAATATCTGAAAAGGAGACAAGTTTTCAAGAGAGGAAAGGAGATTATTTTCCCGACGGAATACCGCTAAAAAATCATTAAATGTAAAGTATACCATGCAAATGATACTAGAAAACAGCAGCACTGACTATTTGAAAAGAAACAAGCATAAATTAGCAAACTAACGTCCACGGTGTTCAGTGAGCATTGTGGTGATCGAGAACCGTGGACGTGGTAACATTTGTCATGGCAACCGTTGTGTTAAGTTGTATATCTCTAATAATTTTCCGCAAATATTCCGCGTTTTATTGTACTATATATTAGTAATATCGTACTTAATATGATTGCCAATGAAAACCTAGAACAAGTTTCAATAGGTTTTGTCCATTTCTTGCTTTTAATAGACGTTAATATATAGACTTTTAGAATTTCGGATTTTTTAAACCTAGTATCACTTCTCTAATATTTGTTTTTGTGCTGAAATTAAAGAACGCGTACGTTCTACAGCAATTGGTAAAATAATAAAAGGTCCCTACCTCAAATAGCGTTATTACTAATTACGCGCAGAACCCACTAAAGATTGCGCAACTGGCTAACCCATGCAAACACGTTTTAATTCTCGTTTAACGCGACGCCGGTTAATTGAAGAGTGATATTGCACAAGTTATACACTACACATACTTAAATAAATGCGCAATCGAGTGATTGTAAATATATTTAAACTTTGTTTTAGGTAAATCAAGCATTTTTAATTGCATTGCTGATAACGCGCCTATTTTAAACGAAATATGTTTGCAATAATGCGCGCAAAGACGCCTTGAGCAATAAACTGACTTTAAAACAACCAAAACCGCCTATTTAATGGCTTGAAAATGCCCAAAACAATTTTGTTAACAATAAATTGTGAACATTTTTGTCCAATATAACTATTCTTAGAAAAATGACTCACTAGGTAACTAGGTTTATTTTATGAATTAGAAATATTTTCGCGGACAATCAGTGACAAAAGCGTTGGGACACTTCAACCTAAAGGACAATATTTTCAGGTCTAAGTATCCCCCCCCCCCGTTCAATGTTGGTGACCCTTTAGGCGTTCATTTCAACGTTTACTGAGTTCCTTACTTTAAACTCAACATTGAATAGGGAGGGGGAGGGAGGGATACACTTTATTACGAAAACAATTGAAAGAAATATTAGGTTATTACCAACAATGCGAGGTGTCCCAAGGCATTTTGTCACTGATTGTCGGTCTGATATTTCTCCACGTAATGACCGCACTCTCGGTTAATAAGAGGTTAATATCATTAAAAATGTTAAACGATGCACACGCAGTGTAAATATATAAAACTGTCAATTTCTTTTGAATTTATCTTTAATTATATTGCAGAGACGAAAGTTAGTTTTGTCATATGCCAATTCCTTCTTCAAAATGATCGAATTCTAATACGACTCTACTAAAAATACTCTGTCAACCGCAGTTTTATTGTACGCGCCTTTTATTTAGATAAGTTTAATCTAAGAAAATGAATAAAAACATGGTGTAATCCGCAAATTGTGTTATATTTAGGTTTAAGTCTAGCCAAGTACATTGGGTAATGGGATATCTATAAACAGGTTTAATTTATCCAAGTATATATAATACGCAAATCTTATATAGTATACCAAGAGCCATGCAGAGCCATTCGACAATTTAAAGAAAACAGTAATATAAAACATAATCCGAAGATAAACATCTTGAAACCCCAAGATATGGATCAAAAACAAAAACCATTTTCATCATTTTTTCATCATTTTGTCTTGTTTTTGATCCATTTCTCGGGTTTTTAAAGATGTTCTTCCAATTGTTTTTTATATTACTTTTATAAAGTATACATATCATATTTTATACAGAACTCTTTTTGTGTTTCGTTAATTGTCAGTAGTTTGTATATAGAACCGTTAATTATAATCAAGCAATATTTTTAACTAGAATTAAAGAAGCCATCCAATGATAGACGTGGATAATTTGCAAAAGCTTAACCTTTTAACGTTCAGTGTCCGATATATCGGACACCGAACAAAAGAATAAACCGGAGAGAGAATGAGGGGAATGCCAAGAACAAAAGAAATGCATTTTAACCGTTAGAGTTAATCATAACATAAGTAATTACAGTTGTAGGTTGTTGATCATACATACACTGCAAAAAAAAGTATTTTTGCATTTGAGTAAAATAACACAAATATTTGAGTAAAACGTCGGTTTTACTCAATTCTTTTGCAAATTTATGCTAATATCGAGTAAATCTACGCAAAAATTTGAGTAAAGTTTTATGCCCAAACGTTTGAGTAAAATTGTTTTGAGTAAAGACGTTTTTATACTCGATAAGTTGAGTAAACCTACTCACACTGAGTAAACTATCACTTTTAGTTTACTCAAAAGGTTGCAATAACTCAATTTTGCGAGTAAAGTTGATGTTTTACTCAACTACTGAGTAAACTGAACATCTTGTTAATGCGTTTTACTCAAGTACTGAGTAAAGCGAATGTTTGAGTAAAGCGTTTTACTCAAGTGCTGAGTAAGGCGAATGTTTGAGTAAAGCATTTTACTCAAGTCTTCGAGTAAAATAAAAATAAAAGGAATTAATTTTACTCATGCTCTGAGTAAACGGAATTTAAAAATTGGATTTTGGAATTTTGTCCAAATATATAGATCTTATATATGCCAAAATGGTGACATAAGTTGAAAATAGCAAATAAAAATAGCAGATCGATAAACAAATTGAAAATAATACATGGGAATTAAGCTGTTAAATCATTCGCTATGTTTACGGCCGTCAACCAGCAACTATGATAAAGTGGAGGGGAGAAACTACTCAGGAAAACTAGGAATGTATGTGCGTGAAAAGGGGAAAGCGAAAAAGTTGTGAACTGCCGAGGTTTTAAAGAACGAAATCAACGAAATACTGACGATTTGAGCGGAGCCCTTAAACAAACTGATGACGTCCAATAGAGCGGCACCAATAGTCTAGCGAACAGTACTAGTGAATAAGACAACTGATTCTTTATTCCTCAATCCAACATGGCCGACTCCCAAGCTACAATCCTGCGGTCTACCGCTGACCAACAGACCGCTGGCCAACATCTCCCCCTTTTTAACGAAAAAAAAAAAATTGTCTAACATTGTATTAACCAAAAAAAACCTTAAAGGTATACTATAATGTTCTACAGTTTTCCTGTGATACTCCTGGATGATGGTAAATCTTTCTGGAGTTTTGATTTCCCTGCCAGATCTTGTCTGTCTTGCCGAGTTGAGCGTCTCCAGTTGTTATTGAGCCGGAGGTATCTCTTTTGCGAGCCCATCAACAGGGTTTGTTTTACTGATCTTTTCAGCCTGGGAGGACGGGTACTGGCTGTCGTGTATCTGCGGTGCAAGGGAATTGTGAGTGATTTCCATGGGCTGACTAAGCAGGGCTGGTTGAGTGATATATGGTACCGATGTTGGGTATACTCTCATCTGACCCGTGATGGGTGTGTTGCCCGACTTTGGTTGGCCGTCAGCTGGCGGTGGCGCTGCGGGTCTCAGCTGGACTCTGTTTCTCCTGATGTTGATTCCGCGTGGGGTTCGGATTGTGTATGACCTTGCTGTCTCATCTGTCTCGATGACTTCCCCATAGCTCCATGGTTTTTCGCGGTGGGTTGGCCGTGGTTTGGCATATGCATAGTTACCAATGTCAAGTGGTCTTTGCTGTGCTCCTGCTGTCTTGTCATAGTATGCTTTGGTATCACTTCTTTTCTTGATTATTTCCTGCTTTATAACTTGAAAGTTGACCATGGATGGAGCCAGGAGTTGTTCTGTGGTAGGTAGTGTGGTTCTGGTCCGTCTTAAAAGCATGCGCTGAGCTGGCGAGTAGGTGTGACCTTGAGGTGGGGTGTTCCTGTACATCAGCATCGCGTTGTGAAAGTCGTTTGCCTTTTTCAACATTGATTTTGTGACCTTGACAGCAGCTTCAGCTCTTCCATTGCCTTTTGGGTGGTATGGCGAAGACGTGGTATGCTTGAAACCAAAATCCGCTGAGAACTGTCTGTATTCTTTGCTTATGAACTGCGAACCGTTGTCAGTGTGGCAGTTCACCGGAACGCCATATCTTGCAAAGTGGGCCTTGGTTTTTCCAATGATTGTGGAGGACAGGGTGTCTTCTAGTTTGTCAACTTCGATCCAGTCCGAGAAGTGACAGACGGTGACCAGATAGCTCTGCGTTTCTAGTTCACAGATGTCTTGGCTGACTAATTCCCATGGCCTTGTAGGTATGGGTAGAGATCTCATGGGTTCCTTCGGGGCTGATTGACCGTATTGGGCACAGGTGCCACAGGATTCACAGGCGTCTTGAATAGCTTTCCTCATTCCTGGCCAGAACAGAACTTCACGTGCCATGCGTATGTTGGACTCCGCGCCAAAGTGATTTGCGTGTATCTTGGAGAGCATGGTTTTGTACATTGATTGGGGGACCATTACTTGTGTGCCTTTGTAAATTACGCCGTTCTGTACTGACAGTTCGTCCCTGTAGTTCCAGTAGGGGCGGAGTGATTCTTGCATGTGTGTTTTGTCTGCTGGCCATCCATGTATGATGGCGTCTTGTAAGGCCGTCAATGTAGCGTCTTTGCTTGTCTCTTCCCGTATTTGGCTCTCGGTGTTCTCTGTTAGCCTTGGGTTCTTGTCTTTGTGTGTAGCCGCCATCTCTGTGCGGAATACTTCGAAAGATGTTACTTTCGCGGTTATCGGGTGGGGAAGGGCTGCCCGAGAGAGAGTGTCGGCCAGGTAGAGGGTCGGGCCTCTCTTGTAGGTTAGCTTAAATCGATAGCGTTGCAATTTCATGATCATCCTCTGTAAGCGTGCAGGAGCCTTGTTGAGGGGTTTCTTCATGATGGTTTCCAGTGGCTTGGTGGTCGGTGTAAAATTCTATATCAGATTTGCCGTATAGCCACTGGTCAAATTTCTGGAAGCAGTTGCAGATAGCCAGGCATTCTTTCTCGATTTGCGAGTAGCGTTGTTCCGTTGAGCTCATACTTGAGGACATGAAGGCCACTGGTTGGAGTTTACCCTCGTCATTGGGTTGGAGGAGAGCTCCACCGACTGCGTAATCACTGGCGTCCGTCTGTAGTATGACCGGCTTGTGAAGATCATAGTATAGGCTAAGACTGGTGCTGATGAGATCAGTTGCTTTGCTTTCTTAAAAGCTCTGTCTTGTGCTTCAGACCAGTTGAAAGGGACAGCGTCCTGGGTTAGCATTCGTAGCGGTTGTATTTCTGTGCTCAGGTTTGCGCAGAATGGCGAGAGATAGTTCACCATTCCAATGAATCGAAGTAGTGCTGCCTTGTTTTGTGGTGTTGGCATCTCAGTTATGGCTGTTATCTTGTCTGGATCCGGTTTCATTCCTTCGTTTGAGATTATGGTTCCCATGAATTTGAGCTCTTTCAGCTTGAACTGAAGTTTCTGTGCATTGAGCTTGATGTTCTTCTGTTTACAGCGTTCCATCAGGGCGACGAGTCGTCTGTCGTGATCTTTCTCAGCTTCTGTAAAATCTTTTCCCTCTCCGAATACTAGGATGTCGTCTGCGATACAGATGATGCCGTCCAGGCCTTCAAGTGCGGTTAGCAGTCGCATCTGGAATTCTTCTGGGGCACTTTTGATTCCAAATGGGAGGCGACCCCATCGGTATCTTCCAAATGATGTGTGCATTGTTGTCAGCCATGATGATTCTTCATCGAGAGGGATGTGAAGAAACCCTTCCTTGACATCAACTAGTGAGAAGCATTTCGCCGCACTTAGCTTGTGAAGCTGTTCGTTTAAAGTGGGCATCTGGTGTATCGGGCGATTGATGGCCTTGTTTACTGTTTGGCTTAGGTCTATGCACACTCTGAATTTCTTTGGCGTTTCTCGTATGAGCTCGTTTGAGCACCAACTTGTTGGATCGGTCACCCTGGCGAGAACACCTGCCTCGACATACCGTTCTAGGGCTTCTTTCTCCTTTTGTCGTTTCGCTACGGGTATTCTGTGAACCGGCATTTGAACAGGCTGTATGCTCTCGTCCAATTGAAAGTGAACGGGTGGGCCCAGGAGCCCGAGGCCTTCAAAGCTGTCGGCGTACTGAGTAAGTAGGTCTTCTTTTCTCAGGTTGCCCGGTGGGGGAAGGTGGCGGTCTGAAGCAACCCTGATCGGCGCTGAGGGTGAGGGCGAGGGTTGACACGGGGTTGCAGTGATCTCGTGTATTTGTTGTAGATGATTGCAGGTCAGGGATGTTTCTGTGTCGTGGGGCGAATGTATGCTGTGTTGAGTGACATCATCGACATTTGGAGGTGACGTTTGGAACCCTGGGAGACCTTCGGAAGTCTTGATGGCGGTGTGGTCGACTGTCGAAAAGAGGGAATGGATCTCGTCTGCTTGCACCTTGATCAGCCCGAGAAGCTCACTGTCGCTCCCAGAGAGAAGTGCAGGCTTAAGGCCAATGCAGGAGTCTGGTAGGATTTGGAAGACAAGTGTTTCGTACTTGTCAGACTTGTCGCATATTAGTTCCACTTGGCCAACTGGACTAAGTGGCTTTGAGTTTCCACAGGGGTAGAGGAGATACGGGGACCGCTTGATTTCTGCATTTGGTAGGACTGACTACAGAGTGTTGTAGGACATCGTGTTGCAGATAGCTGCAGTGTCTATCTGAAACTTGACCGGCTTGAAGGACGACCCTGTCGTTGAAAGTGGTAGAGTCGTGAAATAGCGCTTCCCAGGGCTTTTTTTTTTTTGGGGGGGGGGGGGGGGGGTGGGGGTGGGGGTGTGTTTCTATATCTATGTTGTGTACTTGTGCTTCCAGCGCGTACATATTGAAACCATAGTCGTGATTGGGGGCTGTACCATACTGCTGCTCTGCATACATATCAGTATAGTGGACGTCTCTTGGTTGAGGGGGTGCGCGGGCACGTGGATAACCCCGCTGACCGCACTGGTTATAGCCCCTTGTTTGAGGTCTTCCCCTTGCTTGTTGTTTCCGATTGTTGGGACCGGACGCTTGAGGTTTGTGGTCTTCTAGACAGACTCGGGCGAAGTGATCATTGCCACCACAATTAGTACATGACTTGCCGTTAGCGGGGCATTCTTTCCAGGGATGGGGTCCTCTTCGGTCACCACACCAAAAGCAGGTTCCTGGATCTCGTCGGAGTCTCATTTGGCTGTGTCTTAGGCCCGTCCAATGGACTTCCTCTTCAATCCCTTTTGCCGACGAGTCAGCTATGAGCTTACTTGTTTGCTTCGCAGATTCTATGGCTTTTATTTATACAATATTTTGTTCACGACGATTGCCCCAAAAGCTATATATAGCTTATCGAGGGAGCTTTCACCATTTTACAATTTTTTAACAATTTTTTAACAAGAACAATCGGACAAGATGACAACAAGGCGCAAAGATGGACCAATGCAATTAATTAGTAAAACGATGCGAATCAATTATAAAATTTTGGACACTTAATACAAACTGCGTATTAACGTAAAAAGAAACTGCATCAAGTGGCAAACCATTTAGGAGCCAAAAAAGACAAGTCCGTTTCGAAGCATTAGACCATCTTGCACCAATTAAATGAGCAGCAGAGGCAAGCAAGTCTACACGAGGAGCAGCATATCGGTCACATTCAAAAAAGAAATGAGCGGCAGTTTCCTTCGGAATACCACACGCACAAGAAGGGGAAGATACACAATTCTTTAAATACAAATCATTATTTAAAGTGCTATTTGCTAATCTTAAACGTGTATGAAGGATAGCTGCAATACTATCACCAATATAATATAAAGAATTAGGAAGTACAATATCTCGCCTTCTAGAAATGTGTATCTTGAAGCTACTTAAAGATAAGCAAGAACGAATGTCACTAGGTAAATCATTCCAAAGATTGACAGAAGAAATAAGAAATGACTTTTTAAAGCGTTCAGTTCGAGCGTAAGGAACAACCAGGTTGCCACTTTCTCGTAAACTATAATTAGTTCTGGAACTAATTGTACAGGGACACAATTCTAACAAATAAAGAGGAGCTAAGTTATTAACAATTTTGTACATCATATAGAGTTTATGATCACTACGCCTGTCTTTCAATGTGGTCCATGCGGTTTCTTTAAGAAGGCTTTCTCTATGAGTTCCCTTTAGTGCACCAGTCACAACCCTGGCCGCTTCGAACTGAAGACTTTCAAGAAGGTCACGGTCAGCATCGCAACAACCGTCCCACAAAACGTCTGCATATTCTAAGCACGAACGAACAAGGGATTTATATAAAATTTCTAAAGTCTTTCTTTTCAATCTTAATTTCAAAGGTTTTAACATATTGAGTTTTTTAGAAGCTTTTTGATGAATTCTATGGCTTTCGCTTCTGCTACCACATCCGTCAAGGTTTTCTTTGAGTTGTCGGGCTTGATATGTGTTTTCAGCAGATCTGTTCTCATCTGCTCTCCACTGAGACCAAAGATGAATTTGTCTCGAGATAACTCGTCATTGAGTGCTCCGTAGCCGCAGAGGCTGCCAGCTTGTCTGACTTTCACCTCCCACTCTTGTATCGACTCGTATTTCGCTTGACATGACGTCCAGAACTTGAATCTATCGGTCAAAAGCGAGCTCCTTGTGGTGCCTGTATAGTGGGCTCGTAGTTTCTCCATCCAAATCCATGGTTTGTTCTTATCTTCATCTGTTATCTGCGGGTCTATTGTATATCTTAGGATGGACAAAGCCTCATCGGGCAGTGAGGATCGCAGGGCAGATATTTCAAGTAGAGGACTCTTGTAGTGTGCCTCGCGTGCTGTGACGGGGTCTTTTGCCAGGTCCCGATAATTTGCTTGTATACAATAGTCATTGAAGCGAAGCTCAAAGTTCTTGAAGTTTTCACTTACATTGCCAGCCAGCTTGAGCTCTGGTCTTTTCGGATGTGACATCACTCCTGACACCAAGTCTAGCGAACAGTACTAGTGAATAAGACAACTGATTCTTTATTCCCCAATCCAACATGGCCGACTCCCAAGCTACAATCCTGCGGTCTACCGCTGACCAACGGACCGCTGGCCAACACAATCAGCGATCGCCGCGCAATTTGACATGCAGGTTTGAATATCATTCAGTGCATTGCCGTTAAGCCGTTTATTGTCGCGCGCTGTGGTTTGTGTATCAGAAGCTGCTTGCGATTTTATCTTTATCCGATGTACTAAAGTCAGGTCAACTTTAGTTCGCGTAAAAAGATTGCAAAGTTCTTGGACGAACCAGGAGCATTGTTATTTATTGGGTCTGCTCTGATTTCTTTTTTGCAACGGCGAAGATTGACACATATATAAATAAAGTCGTGCAGACGACGGTATAATTGCGGATAGTGACAACATATAATATAGTGACAACAATAATGTTGGAAACGATTGGCGATATAACACGAACTGCTGTGCATGACGACTGCATGTGACCGTGAACCACAGAGAAACCAATATTAAAATGTATTTTTGCTTAGTTGTCGTCAGGGGCGGACTGGCAGCAGAAAAGTTACCGGGAAATTACCTGGCTGAGCGCAAAGTCTGAATACTCTAATGGTCCCGGCTGGGGTGCGCGCCTCTGTGGGCGTTCCGGCCTCTAGGAAATGTTTGAGCCTCTGAAATCGTATTTCCTCGATTTTGAGAGCAGCATTAATAATTTTAAGCACAATTTTATGTATTGTACATGCCCATATTTTTTTGTGATTATACAATATTTAATAGACAATTATATATCCTATACTATGTATGAGTATATATTTAAGTCACAACAATCGAAATATAGTAAGGTAAGATATTCTGCCGAAACAGAGAACGTAGGAGTCTAACGTTTCGAGCGAAGGCCCTTCGAAACGTAAAGAGTGTAAACAAACAATGAGCTTATATACGAAAGGTAATCGTGTGACCAAAAATAAGCCAATCAGATAAAAATGACAATAACAAATTGATAATGAGATGTGAAAAATTAGCCAATCAAATCAAAATAACAATAACAAATCGATAATGTCCGCCCTTGCTAAACAGAAACAATGTCTTCAGAGGTGTTAAATAAAAGAAAAACGTTCGTTGAGTCCGTGAGGATGAATGGTACCAATTTTGAAAATGAGACGCTTTTCTAGTCTTTTGCGGCTGACATTACCGCCAGAAATGGGTGAGATGGCACAACTTGCATGTTCGAAATACAATGGTTGGCACTATTAAAATGTCAGGCAACAGGCTTGTCAACATCATTGTTCCTCACGGAACGAAGATGTTCAGCAAACCTGTCACATAAACGTCTGCCAGTTTCACCGATGTAAAGCATGCAACATTTATTGCAAGAAATACAGTAATTGATGTTGAGATGCAAGTAAAATTATGCTGAATAACAAAATTAGATTTAGGTCCCAAAATACATGTAGCGGAGTTAAGAAAGGAACACGTGTAACAACGGGTACTGGAGCAAGAAAAAGTACCCGCTGGTGCCAGTAGATTTCTTCTAAGGGCACCACGCACTAAACCATCACGAATATTTTTATTACGCCGAAAAGAGATTAAAGGGTTGTCGGTGAAAATAGCTGACGTTTCAGGATCATTCTTTAGGATATGGAAATTGTGGCCCAACTACAAAGTTTAGGATATCATTAGTCACAATTTCCATATCCTAAAGGATGATCCTGAAACGTCAGCTATTTTCACCGATAACCCTTTAATCTCTTTTCGGCGTAATAAAAATATTCGTGACGGTTTAGCGCGTAGTGCCCTTAGAAAAAATCTACTGGCACCAGCGGGTACTTTTTCTTGCTCCCGTACCCGATGTTACACGTGTTCCTTTTTAACTCCGCTACATGTATTTCGGTACTTGTATTTCTCCGCTACATGTATTTCGGTACTTCAGCAAAAAGGAACTTTTCCTGGGGCAAAAAGGGACTTTTAAAGGGGGGGTCAAAATCAATTAGTGAGGCGCTCAAGGGGACTGACTTGGCCCCCAAGCTGCCCCCCCCAGCTTGTATGTTAAAAAAGGCCCTGAAGAGAAGACAGTGAATGGTGCAAGAACGTCTACAAAAACACAGAAATATAAACCCTGGAAATGATGTACTCTGCACTTATTAAAAGGTTCTATAACAAATTTATCCAATGGATATAGGACTTATCCACCAATGTGTTATTCTTAGCTCAAGTTAACCGAACTCTGTTAATATAGCTTGCTCGATATTTTTTCCCTATTGATTTGTTGTGCATGATTTCCCCCCTCCACTTTTCCTGTGCACGAATTTTTTTTTGGTATTTGGCCCCCCTCCCCCGCCCCTCCTCAAAAATATAATGGTCCGTCCCTAAGCATGTTCGGAGATCAGTGCTATTCAGCGGAGAAAAGCCTTGGATTAAAGGATTAAGAAAAACAACACGGGGACATTCGACGTTACGATCGGAAGCTTCGACGGTGCAGAAACATGCGAATTGGTGGGTATGTATATATTGTTTATTTTGGAAAGTTTAACAAAGAAATTCGGAAGACGGAACGTGGGTCTTTACCGAGACGACGAGTTGCTTCTTGAAAACACCACCGGTAGACTAACAGATAAATCCAGAAAAGACCTGACCAAGATTTTTTAAGAATTTGGTCTAAAGATCACTGTCCAGTTTAACCAAAAAACACCAATTTTCTTGATGTCACCCTCAACTTGCGAAATTGGCAAACACCAACCTTACAGGAAACCAAATGCCGAACCACTGTACATCGACAGTTACTCCAACCACCCACCATCCATTATCAAACAACTTCCAATTTCCATGAACAAAAAAATTTCATCACTTTCACCCGACGAACCATCTTTCAATACAGCAGCCCCTCTCTACGAAGACGCACTCAAACGTAGTCACTTCAACACAAATCTTCCCTTCAGGCCAAACAGTACCACAACGCAGCCATCGACATCTCAAAGAACGCGAAAAAGAAATATTATATTGTTCAACTCTCTAGGCTCGATTTCCAGCCTTATCTCGACTCGCGGGCCTTTACCCGCGTACGAACGGCTGGACGCGTGAGCGGCTTGTTATGTCTGTGACGTAATGCATAATTTTCACACGGCAAAGATATTTTTGTTTCGTTCCCCGCAGGAACGAAACTGTTACTGTATTAGCTTTCCATTGACATCACAAAAGAAACTGTCATCACAGATGAAAATCGTCCAATCGTAGTGCAGTGTTGTTGACATAACTGTGATCTTATCTAATGAAATCAAAATTCCGCATAAAAGATTTAGTTGGAGGCGTGGTTAAACGCCAAAACGAAGTGAAAATATTGCTGATCTAGAGTAATTTGAAGATGTAAACAATCCCGTGCGAAGTGAATCATCAATCTTGTGCTGTAGAAAGTAGGAACTTTCCTCGTTGAACTCGAGAATGCATTCCTTATGTATGGCAACTGCGCGTTCCAAAAGGTCGGTCGCACTGTTTCACGCGTGTCTGATAATTTTAAAATATAGCTATTTTATGAACAATGTCAATAGTTTGAGGCTAGAAGTTCGTTATCATTCATTTGTGGCCCATCTAAATGGATTATTCTGATTCGAGAATTAAACTATGACCTATGACGACGAAAATGATGATAGTCCGTTATTGACCTAATTTATATTGATCCTTTTGGCCTTGGAAATTTATGGATTTGCTATTGGCGATTATTCAATAAATACCGCGGTGTCATAAATAAATCAGCTGCATGAAATTTAAATGTGACGTGCTAGCGTCTCGCAATTTTCCCGAGAAAGCAATTATTTTGATAACGTTTTATTTTCCTCCTATAGACGGTCAGAAGAGTATTGCTACTGAATAGAAGATTTACGTTGCCAAAATAATTGCGTCCTCACGAAAATCGCGAGACCGCTAGCACGTCACATTTAAATTCAGTCGAATTTATGCGACTGTGAATAACCTGAAATAATCAATAGAGCCTGCCCTCTGGACTGTGGAGGAGAGAGTAATCCGTCATGATCAGACGGTACAACGTCTGAAATGTGTGTTCGTTTTATTAGACGAAGCTTAAATTATTTTTTTGTAGTTTTATTATAATCTTCTCGCTTCAGCATATTTCTAGTTTGTTTATATGCAAAACAAAACTCGTCTAAATTAAATTTGTCGTATGAAACGCAGGCGCGTAGTAAAAATTGTCGCGCCAGTCTGGGGGAAATAATTAGTTGAGCTAAAATTCGTCATTGCTGTTGAAACAGACCCTCATAAACGACTGACCGGAACGAAACAGCTATTTCTTTTAAGAAATAGTTTCTTGTTGTCATTCATCCAACCAACACTATAAACAGAGTCAGTGAACGATAAATCGCAGATGTTTGAAATGGCAGAAATGCAGCAAAGACACGACTTATAATTTAGTGAGCTTCGTGAACTGAAGCAAGGTGCGATCTTTTCTTATGGACATCTTTAATCAAGAATTAGGCCCGCCATTTCACGAAGACACAACGGTATTAATGTAAATAAACAATCTAACATTCATTTTTGTCGTTCTATAAATCGTCGCCGAACTCTGCCGCGATTCAAACTGACTTGAGAAACCGCATCAGATCATCTTCCATAAAAGAAATCAAAGGCCAAATCGCAGTTGTGATTGATTTCGACTTAGGTTTTACGATATCAACAAACTATTGACGCTGACTGAAATATCAGTAATCTTCCTGACCAGTAATGGTGAAAGTTTCGAAAATTCGGTCGTACACCTCACTTATTAGCCTTCCATTGACCGCCACTTTGGGCTGCTGTGACGCTGTCACGATAATTTATACAAATGTTCAATAATATATGCCTGCTGAAAATGTGCAGGCGCGTTTGTGATTGGTGGAAATTGACAATGACACGCTCACGAGCCCAGCCGTGATTTCCGAAATAAGGCTGGAAACCGAGCCTATCAACTCTCCATTCTCCAAGAATGTCAAGAACAACATCGGACGTAAATTCCTCTATCTAATCGACCACCACTTCAAATCTACGAAACTCCAAAAAATCTTCAACCGGAACACAGTCAAAGTAAGCTACAGCTGCATGGAAAAGATCAAAAGCGATATTTCCAAACACAACCACCGCATTCTATCGAAAGAAAACAACAACACAATAACAACAGTAACAGTAACAACAACAACAGTAACAGCGACAGTAACAACAACACAACAGTAACAACAACAACAACAACAACAACAACAACAACAACAACAACAACAACAACAACAACAACAACAACAACAACAACAACAACAACAACAACAACAACAACAACAACAACAACAACAACAACAACAACAACAGCAGCAACAACAGCAACAACAACAACAACAACAACAACAACAACAACAACAACAACAACAACAACAACAACAACAACAACAACAACAACAACAACAACAACAACAACAACAACAACAACAACAACAACAACAACAACAACAACAACAACAACAACAACAACAACAACAATAACAACAACAACAACAACAATAAGCAAAATTGAAGTCTCCCTCGCAGCCGTTGTTAGGGTCGCTCCCAAATTCGCCCCCCACCATGTGCTCAAATAACATTACCGAAGTCTGAAAATTATATATCTGCGTATTCACGGCACTTGAAATCACGAATATTTTCAGAAGTATAGCTTAGAACTTCACCGAATTTTTGAAGAGTGCTATTTCGATTATCCTCTTTACCACATGCAGATAAACAAGCGTTGAAGTTATGAGCCTCAGGGAAATAAAAGATGTAAACACAAGCCCGACGGAAATGGGGTGAACAAGAGAGCGACTGGTAATACGGTGTGGTTACTTGAAAGTTGATATTTCGAGTAGTTTAGCTTAGAAGTTCACGAAATTTACGAAGAATGGTATTTTAATTATGTTCTTGCCGCTCGTATCAATAAATCGTACGAAAACTTTTGAAAAGGCTACAAGTGTTTGCGAAATGTAGCAGGTCCAGGTAGTCTCCTTCGCAGACGTTCTTTTATAGTGCTTCAGGTGTGCGTAAAATACCGATCGGGAATATTGCTTCTTCTACGTATTTTAATTTGTTTTCTTCAATATTTCTCAAGCTAACCGAAAAACATCAGTATTCCCTTGGACAAATTGGACAACTGCTTTCCATTGATAGGGATTAAGATATTTTATTTTAAACGTTAATGTGTTGCTCGAGTGAGCAGCCGTTGGTGGGGGGCGAATTTGGGAGCGACCCTAACAACGGCTGCGAGGGACACTAGCAAAATTGCAGCTGCAGAAATAAAACCGATTGCCCCTTGAAAGGAAACTGCATGGTTGCAGGAGTCAAAGCTGATGTGACAACAACCGACGAAGCAGACACAACAAAACAATACATAGGAATGACAGCCAACAACTTCAAGCAACGCTTCAACAACAACCAGAAATCTTTCCATGACGAGAAATACAAGAACGAAACTGAACTATTGAAGTACGTTTAGGACTTCCAATCAAAAGGGAAACCGTTCAATGTAAATTGGTCTATTTTAAAACGCGCCGTCCCTTACAAGCCGCTGTAATCTGGAAGAAAAACTGGTATATATATATATATATATATATATATATATATATATATATCAATATCAGTTTTTCTTCCAGATTACAGCGAAACAGACATTATATATATAGTTAAAAGCTTCTAGGACAGCGTCGGCCACGGTTGAAATCCAAATATTACCAGGGTTAAGTCACGTTGGCCTGAAAAACAGAGAAAAATCTTCTCGACGTTTCGAGCGAAGGCTTTCGTCGTCAGGAGAAATTAGTAAACAACTCACATGTGGTCACGCGTATTTATAGCAGAGCTACAATGGGAATCACGTGAACACATGTTAGCCACACAGGCTAAAATTACATATTAATTTATTTGTTTACTTTGTTTTTATTGGCTTACATGTGTTCACGTGATTCCCATTGTAGCTCTGCTATAAATACGCGTGACCACATGTGAGTTGTTTACTAATTTCTCCTGACGAAGGGCCTTCGCTCGAAACGTCGAGAAGATTTTTCTCTGTTTTTCAGGCCAACGTGACTTAACCCTGGTAATATTTACATTATATATATATATATATATATATATATATATATATATATATATGTATGTATGTATGTATGTATGTATGCATGCATGTATGTCTGTATGTCTGTATGTCTGTCTGCCTGCCTGCCTGCCTGCCTGCCTGCCTGCCTGCCTGCCTGCCTGCCTGCCTGCCTGCCTGCCTGCCTGCCTGCCTGCCTGACTGCCTGCCTGCCTGCCTGCCTGCCTGACTGCCTGCCTGCCTGCCTGCCTGCCTGCCTGCCTGCCTGCCTGCCTGCCTGCCTGCCTGCCTGCCTGCCTGCCTGCCTGCCTGCCTGCCTGCCTGCCTATCTATCTATCTATCTATCTATCTATCTATCTATCTATCTATCTATCTATCTATCTATCTATCTATCTATCTATCTATCTATCTATCTATCTCTCTATCTCTCTATCTCTCTATCTCTCTATCTCTCTATCTCTCTATCTCTCTATCTCTCTATCTCTCTATCTATCTATCTATCTATCTATCTATCTATCTATCTATCTATCTATCTATCTATCTATCTATCTATCTATCTATCTATCTATCTATCTATCTATCTATCTATCTATCTATCTATCTATCTATCTATCTATCTATCTATCTATCTATCTATCTATCTATCTATCTATCTATCTATCTATCTATCTATCTATCTATCTATCTATCTATCTATCTATCTATCTATCTATCTATCTATCTATCTATCTATCTATCTATCTATCTATCTATCTATCTATCTATCTATCTATCTATCTATCTATCTATCTATCTATCTATCTATCTATCTATCTATCTATCTATCTATCTATCTATCTATCTATCTATCTATCTATCTATCTAATTAGTTATGGCGGATGGTCACGTTTTTGTGAGCTCCGTGGTTTTTTAATGTTTTTATCGAAATCCTACATCACTTTGTTCTGATACTACAACCTATTTATTGGGAACAACTTTGCTTGGAATAATATTGTTATTACGAATTTCTGGGGATCAAGAAATATTGGGAAATCATAGTTACATATCGCTTGACACGGCGATTGTCTTTGGTGATTTGACCTTCTGCCATGGAAGAACTTGAAGGCTTAGTCTTGAGGATTAAAAACTTACCAAGGGCGCATATGGTTAAAGAGTTGGCCAGAAATGGTACTGTGGAGGCTTTAACAGAATATAAGGAGAAATTAATTAGCAAATGCCGATTAAATCCGGATTTCCCTAAAGGAGAAGCATACGTTCGACGAACGCCAAAGGGGCGAAGTTCGTATAACACACTAGAAGAAAGGCTAGCAGATGATATATCTGTGCTTTTAGCTTACCTTGATACTGGTGTTGTTCACGCGGAGATGGGTCTTATGTTTAAGCCGTTGGTGGAAGATTGCTTAACTGTTGATAATGAATCGTGTCAAGGACAAGGCGAGGAAAATACAACCAGTTTTACATTTGGTACCCCCATTCTTAATGCTACACAAGGTGAAATATCTCGCATGGATTCACGTATCACTCACAGGCACTGTGCTGATCGTATCGCCGCTGCTGAAGCTAACTTCTTTATATTTAAAGAAAAAGTCCAGGAAGATATGAATCAAATCTTGGTTAAAATATCGGAACAGGAAAAACTTATTAAAAAGCAAGGTGAAGAGATAAACAAACTGAGAACAGATAATTTGAAATTCAAATCGCAGGTTACTCATTTGGAGAATCGCTTGAATAGGCAGGGGCCTCCAGAGAATAACTTTAATGCTAATCAACAAAGCTACTCTGAAAAGGCAAAGAGTTCTCTCTCATTAAATACATGCCGCATGGAAGGAAATCGCGTGACCCATTCAGGGCCGCAAGATCACATCTCTAAGCCTTCACAACCACGGCAAAATCAAGTGCATAATAATCGCAATAAAGGAGTACATCCCGTCGTTGATTTGGAAAAGATAACTGACGAAACAAGTAATCCTACCCCTCGGCAAGATTCTATAAATCAAGATCAAGCTGATGAATTTGTTGGTGTGGAACGTAAGCGTTTTAATACTACATGTTTCTTTATCAGTGGTATTGCGGAACGTACAAATAAGGATAAAGTCGTGCGGTACTTAAACAACAAAGGCGTCTTTCCGACAATGCTCAACTTATTTCCCAGTAAAAGGAAAGGAACTTTATCGGCTAAGATGAACTTGCGTTCTGAAGATGTGGCTACATTGAATGCCAAAGACTTTTGGCCGCCTTTTGTGTCATGTAGACGGTGGATGTCGAAACAAAAGTTGTTGGAAATGAAAGTTACCAGGGAAGGTAAGGCTACTCGTTGTGGGGCCGTTACTGACGGAGGTATGATTGCCGATGGAAAGTAATGGATCTCTCAAAACTACGACTATCCACTTGGAACATTGGGGGAATGCTGTCAAATGTTATTCATTTGCAGAATTGTTTAGAAAAATCGGATATTTGTGTTGTACAGGAGCACTGGCTGTATCCGGAGTCTCTGAACTTTTTAGCTACTGCAAACGAGAATTTTACAGGATGGGGGCGCTCGAGCCGCGACCTTAATTTGGATTCAATTTGGCGAAGGGGTAAAGGAGGTGTAGGAGTCCTTTGGCGCAAAAGTCTTGATCCATATATTACCAGGATGGATGACCTGGGCAATGACAGAATTATAGTTATCCGTGTTAAACTAATAGAGGAACATGACCTTTTCATTGTTGGAGTGTATTTGCCTCCATCAAATTACTCTATCAATGCATACAGAGCGTGTGTGACAAATTTAGAAGATATTGTACTCCGTCTTAGCACTCATGGAACGTTACTTATACTTGGGGATTTTAATGCTCATATTGGGCAGTTTGGTGGGCCCAGAAGTTTTACCACTGTAAATGAAAGAGGAAGGGAACTTATTGATTTTCTGGAAAGAAGGAACTTTAAATCTGTAAACAGTCAAGACTTTTGTAAAGGACCCGTAGAGACATTTTATGGTCAAGATGGCTTAATCACTACTACGACTGACCACATCTTGGTACAAATGGACGCTATGCCTATTATCATGGACTGTCACATACAATTGGAGCATCCCGATAATCTGTCTTTTCATCTCCCAATCTTCTGTACGTTGAATCAAGGTTTCTTCGGGCACTTGTGGTGCAAAAACGATAGGCCCTATAGGGAAAAGTTATCCTGGAAAAGGATTGATGATGAGAGAATTAGAACCAAATACCAGAGATGTTTGGAGAGAAATATATCTTCGAACTTGGTCGATATTAATATTAATAATGTACGTGATTTGGAATGTACCATTGTTAAGTTTAACGAAGTTTTGGTTGCGTCAGCAAAACAATCAATTCCAAAAGCGAAATTTAAACCACACCTCAAGCCTTATTGGAGTGAGAGCCTTAAACAGCTTCATTATGAAATAAGGCAGTGCCACAGAGAATGGATTGCTGTAGGAAGACCCAGGAATCGAGATAACATGTTCTTTTTCAGGTATAAAGAAGCAAAGAGAAAGTTTAGGAAGGAACTTCGTCAGAAAGCATGGGAACATGAGGTTAGTGAACAGAATGAACTGCAACGCATTTTCGAGGTTGACAGGGGCGAATTCCATAAGCGAATATGTAAATTACGTAGCGCTAAGATTAGAACTGGGAATGTTTTGAAGATTGAAGGAAAATTGGTATCGGACAAGGAACAAGTATTAGGAATATGGCAAGACCATTATGAAAAATTATACTCCCCTCTCGAATGTGAGAACTTTGACGAGGATTTCAAGAAGTTAGTTGAGCAAAAGGTTCAAGAATACTCAACTTTAAGTCACGAGGTGACTGATGATCCTTTAGATACTCAATTTCAGGTGGATGAAGTTGCAAATGTATGTCGAAGTCTGCCAAACGGTAAGGCTGGCGGTTTGGACGGAATCCAATACGAACATTTAAAATATGGTGGTGATTCTTGCTGGGAAAGCTTGACGAGGATTCTAAATTCGATAAGAGAGCTTGAAATTCTACCGGAGTCAATGACTACTGGAATGATAATATCATTGTTTAAAGGAAAGAAAAAGAGTAAATTTGACAAGGATAGTTATCGTGGTATAACACTACTTAATGTGATTGGCAAGATTTTAGAACGTATTATTCTCGAACGAAATTTGGTTGTTCTTAATGAAGCTGGTGTTCCGAATAAAGTACAATTTGCATACCAAGAGTCCAATAGCTGTATTATGGCCAGTTTTGCATTGCAAGAAGTAATTAACTATTACAAAGAGGAGGGAAGCAATGTTTTTAGCTGTTTTTTAGACTCATCCAAAGCTTTCGACACCGTTTGGATTGATGGGCTCTTTTTTAAACTTTTTAACATGGGAGTGAAAGGGAAAACTTGGAGAATCTTGCGAAATTGGTATAGCAAGATGTCGTGTTGTATATTGATGGATGGTCTCCTCTCTGAACCTTTTTCTGTTAAACAAGGCATTAGACAGGGTGGGGTGTTATCTCCCTGGTTGTACATGTGTTTCAATAATGATATAACGGAAATGTTGGACAATTTAAAATGTGGCATTGAAATTGAATCACTGGACAATATTAGCAACATTACCATTGCTGACGATATAACCTTAATTTCTCCCCGAGTTGGTGGATTGCAAGCAATGATTCATGCCATGGAGAAGTACGGAAACAGGTGGCGCTTTATGTTTAATTTATCAAAAACAGCTGTTGTAACATTTGGTGAATCGACAATTTGTAACTCGAGGAATAGGATGAAGCGTACTTTCTACATGTACAATAAACCGATTGAAGAAAAGCAATTCTACGAACACGCTGGTATAATTCTCTCGTGTGACTTCTCTAGCAGTAAACGTACGAAGGGTGTGGCGAACAAAGGAAAAGAAGTGGTGTCATCACTGATGAGTGCAGGAATTAGACCTGGAGGATTAAATCCTATCTGTGGTGTCGAAATTTGGAAAAGTGTTGGATTAGCCAAAATGCTCCATGGTTCACAAGTCTGGTGGAACTTAACAAAGACAGATTTGGAAATGTTGGATAGAGTGAATCGTTTTGCAGCTAAAAGAATGCAAGGTCTTTGCTCGACGACGAAATCAGAAGCATCCATTGGAAATTTAGGGTTATGGACTATGGAGGGATATATCGATAAGTCAAAACTGCTTTTTCTACATAAACTGGTATCGTCAACGCCAGTTTTCATCCATAAGCAGATTTTCATTAGACGACTTTTTAATTATATGTGCAAAGGTTCAGTTTGTTGTTTAGGATACTTTTCAGACATTGTTAAAATTCTTGGAAAATATCATTTGACAGAGAATTTGTTAATATATACTGAAACCGGCGTTTTCCCCACAGAACAAAGATGGAAAATCATGGTTAAGGAAGCCATAAATCTACGGCAAATTCAAAGTTGGAGAGAAGGAATTAATGCCAAACTTGATCTTGAACATTATGGCCTTATTCACC
Organism: Corallium rubrum; assembly: GCA_964035015.1. NCBI lineage: Eukaryota > Metazoa > Cnidaria > Anthozoa > Scleralcyonacea > Coralliidae > Corallium > Corallium rubrum. The sequence goes on from OZ035998.1 coordinate 33,193,362, forward strand.
AGGACTTGAAACCCCTGGAGCTGTGGTCCGTTGCGATGCGGAATCCGGTTAGTATCATGGCAATTGCTAATGCAGTCAATGTCATCAGCGGAAACGTTCCTTCTGCGGTTATGTCAAAAATACTTGACCTGGAAGATAACTTTGAATGCAGTATTTGTGGTAGAAGCTTGCATAGTATTGCTTATCATTTTATAATGGACTGTCCTGCAATGGCTGCCGAACGTGCTAGGCTTTGGGATATTCTCCAAGATAGATTACCTGTCGTAATCTGTGCAAAACTATTTAGTGAGGAGGATAATGTCATTTATCTTAATTTTTTTAATGCTGAATTGATTGATCGTTTTCATTACGAGAGTAGCGATACAAGCGCTAATTTCTCAGATATTTTATTATTAACAGCTGCACAAGGAATTTTGAAAATTTTTAATAAAGTAGCAACTCATAATTAATCTTCTAAATTTTTTACTGTAATATAATACGTTAATTGTTTTTCATATTATGTAAATATTTATACCTACCCGGGGTTTTTGACGGGACTCTCCAGCATTGGAGGTAATAAAGTCTATCTATCTATCTATCTATCTATCTATCTATCTATCTATCTATCTATCTATCTATCTATCTATCTATCTATCTATCTATCTATCTATCTATCTATCTATCTATCTATCTATCTATCTATCTATCTATCTATCTATCTATCTATCTATCTATCTATCTATCTATCTATCTATCTATCTATCTATCTATCTATCTATCTATCTATCTATCTATCTATCTATCTATCTATCTATCTATCTATCTATCTATCTATCTATCTATCTATCTATCTATCTATCTATCTATCTATCTATCTATCTATCTCTCTATCTCTCTATCTCTCTATCTCTCTATCTCTCTATCTCTCTATCTCTCTATCTCTCTATCTATCTATCTATCTATCTATCTATCTATCTATCTATCTATCTATCTATCTATCTATCTATCTATCTATCTATCTATCTATCTATCTATCTATCTATCTATCTATCTATCTATCTATCTATCTATCTATCTATCTATCTATCTATCTATCTATCTATCTATCTATCTATCTATCTATCTATCTATCTATCTATCTATCTATCTATCTATCTATCTATCTATCTATCTATCTATCTATCTATCTATCTATCTATCTATCTATCTCTCTATCTCTCTCTCTATCTCTCTATCTCTCTATCTCTCTATCTCTCTATCTCTCTATCTATCTATCTATCTATCTATCTATCTATCTATCTATCTATCTATCTATCTATCTATCTATCTATCTATCTATCTATCTATCTATCTATCTATCTCTCTATCTCTCTATCTCTCTATCTCTCTATCTCTCTATCTCTCTATCTCTCTATCTCTCTATCTATCTATCTATCTATCTATCTATCTATCTATCTATCTATCTATCTATCTATCTATCTATCTATCTATCTATCTATCTATCTATCTATCTATCTATCTATCTATCTATCTATCTATCTATCTATCTATCTATCTATCTATCTATCTATCTATCTATCTATCTATCTATCTATCTATCTATCTATCTATCTATCTATCTATCTATCTATCTATCTATCTATCTATCTATCTATCTATCTATCTATCTATCTATCTATCTATCTATCTATCTATCTATCTATCTAGTTTTTAAAAGACCGTGTTTCAACCATAGGTTTGCTTTTGGAACTTTTCGACGTGAACTGTAAATTAAATTGTGGTCACTTATCCCTAGATGAATTACGCCTGAGTTTATTGAAATTTTCAGGCCTATTTGTCATAACTAAATCTATTAATGATTTTGACGTTTCAGTTACGCGAGTTGGTTCAGTGATCAACTGATGTAAGTGAAAGAGATTTAATATACTTAATAGATTTGCAGTATGAGCTGGTTTTGACTCTGAAAGAAGATGCAGTTTGGAACTACCAAATTTACTCTTCCCCTTCACTGTCCAGATTCCGAAGAAAGTTTCAAATGCTTCCATAATTTCATGATTTGAATTTGCAACAAGTATTGGTTCGCTCTTTGGTTTAATAACTTCAATACACAAAGCTTCTAATACATTGGGGACAAGGTCATCTCAATCCACGACATTGATAACATCTCTGTAATAAATGGCAACACGCCACCTCCCATCCGATTTCTATATCTTTTCTTAATACATCATAATCTTTTATATTACTTAGACTATATGATCGATGTTGTTATTTAATCTAGTCTCATGTATTAATGCTAAGGATGTTTAAAGGTTGTGGGGATAAATAGAATCTTAATTCATCTATATGTTTGGGAAGAGAGGTAAAATTGAGATGATTTGACCTAAATCCTTTTAATTTAGTGAGAGATTTAATTATAACGTATCCGATGCGGTGTTATTTGCTTTATAGTATTTATCAGTAGAACTTAGGTTTGGAATCAGATTTATGCTGTCAAACATTACGCAAATGAACATACGTAAATGCATCTTAGTTACACTAAGTTATTCTCGGTGGAAAACCGTTTTGACGACTTTGGATGCTTCTTTTCGTAGTTTGTTATTTGACCAGAAAAACACCAAACAATTCAAAGTCGAATTTGCTAGAAGAAAAGAAGGCGCCCAAGGATAGAAATGGATAACGATATTCAGTATCTCCTTTTTATTCTGCAATGGAATCCATACTGCTAACGCGACTGCTGTTGGAGTATAGCAAGCGAAACATATGGAAACGACGAAGAGATATGTTTTTGCCAGCTTTAGTTCGCGTAAAAACATTGCAAGGTTGTAAGATGCATCGCGATTGTTTACGGCGTCGTTATTTCCTAGGTTTACTCTTCCTGAAGCTAATTTCTTTCTTGCAACGTTGAAGATTGATATATACGTAAATAAAGTCGTGAAGATGGCCGTGATGAAAATTAATGAAAAAATAATGTTGGAAATTATTGGCGAAAAAACACGAACTCCTACGGAAACTGTTACCATGGACCAGAGAGAAATCAATATTACCATGTATTTTTTCTTTGATGTGGCAACACGATGAAATACGGGATGAACTATGGCTAGGTATCTTTCGATATTCATGAGAGAAAGAGTCACGGTGGACATCCCTGAAAGTATAAGAGCTGTTATTTGGTAGCACTTGACGTACAGGCAAATTCGGTGCTTCGTTGGTAACTGACTGAAGCAAGAACAATGCAGGAACAATTGTTACTACTGCAAGATCATTTGAAGACAACACCATGATCATCACAAAGCATATTTTCTTCCTCATCGTCTCCGACTTCCAAAAAATGAAGAGAACAAGCGAATTGAGGATCGTTCCAATGAGACCAACAGTTGTGTTAAAAACAGAAGCTATGATATTGTTGAGGACAAAGGAAGATGACGGTCTGTAGACAACAAACCCATTCCAGCATCTTTCAACAACCATATCGGTACTGTTTGGATTTCCTGCGGCGTTCATCCTTACCGTTTGATTTTCTCGGAAATTCTTTCTAACAGTATATGTAGCTAAGTTGAACAATATTAACTCGACGTTGGCTTGGCTTAGAATGATTTTTGAGCAAGCTTTTTTTTGAGAAGTTTGGTCTCGCTGTCTTTTCTTCGGCTTTTTTGCATGCAGATGTTTAAAGCTTGCTCTTCTGTTTTACATATGTCAATTTGTATATAACTGATGGCTAATTAGACTTGGATCAAGTCTGTCTCTCGAGGCGAGGGGTCGAATGGCTAATATCATAGGCGCATTAGGCGGTGGGGCAGGGGGGAAATTGCCCTCCCAAAATATTTGAAAAAGGAAAATCCGAGCACTTTCTGCTGGGGAATTTCGGGCAATTTCGGACAATTTTTGGCCCATCCAGTTGTATATAGAGATCAGCGGTTCCGGCCAGAACAAACAGGTGGGCAAATTGTCTGCTCATGCGCGAATAATTAAATCTTGCAGATTTCGTGGACAACACGCGTAATAATTTTCCTGCCCAGCCCACGAAAGACATAAAACAAAATGGTGTTTCAAAAATATACATTTCCTTTCGTAGTGTTGTTTCTTTGTCTTGAGGCTTAGATTTAACTAAAGCAGGAAAATTAAGTTAACTCGAAACTGCAATGTGTCGTTTGCGGGAGAAATAATTTACATGTAATAACTAAAACAAGAAAGTTTTACAACTTAAACTCGAACGCGGTGTCCGTAAACATTCGCCGATCTACAAGTACAAGTCAAATTGAGCATATATTAACATTTGAATTGTATACGAGCAATACTAACAATTAGCCTCGAAATTAGTGCCAGTCACCGGTCGACCGGTAAAATTATCCAGTTTGTCTGGTAAATATCGTTGACGTTGCTTACCGGTTATGCATGACCGGTAAATGTTTGAGTGAAATCGAGTTTTTTTGTTTCGGAAAATGTTGCATTTTATAATCGTTGCATGAGACGTTCAGTTTGGGAAAAATCAGGTGTCTCACTCGCACTGTATCTTAAAACGGCGCAAGCGGTGTCTCGCCCTGCACCTTACAACCGCATTAGCGCATGTCAAACCCCGACTAGCATTACTCATATTGGTCCATATTCACCCAAATATAACACCTGCCTTTTAGACGATACTTCATTGCACATATAGCAACATATGGGAGGCCAACTCGAAAGCATTAGCTACTTTGGCCGTCCCAGCAATTTTTTCTATAGTTTATTTTCTCTTTATTTTAATTCACGATATTATGCTTGTATCTTTTTCCTTTTTATAATTGTAATTTGTATACTTTGTGCAAAATAAATTTGATTTGATTTGAAGTCCGACTCCGAAACAACTGGTGCAATAAAAGTATTGACCTTGTGCTCTGAGAAAATATCTGAGTTCTATTCTATCCCAGATTCCCAGGACAGAATCGGAACTTTTAATGAATGTCTTACTATTATGCAAGAGATACATTTACTTGTTATCTATTCTATTATACAATGCTATCACATGCAGTTTCGATCGTGACACGCAGTTAATATTTTGTTCTAATTATACCTGATAATGTGTTTAGATCTTGTTCTTTGATCGTCTTTTTCTTGCTAAAGGAATAACATTTTTTTTGAGAATTATGATGTTGTTCAATAAGCAACTAACTTATAGTACCGGCTACACAAGTGCACGTTGCACGTAAACGTCAAACAGTAGACAATAAGTGGAAAAAAAACAAATTTCAATTCTTATACCCTGCAAGGCTTGATAAAGTTTAGTGTAAAAAAAAAAGTTTAGTTTAGTGTAAAATAAAATAAAATAAAATAAAATAAAATAAAATAAAATAAAATAAAATAAAATAAAATAAAATAAAATAAAATAAAATAAAATAAAATAAAATAAAATAAAATAAAATAAAATAAAATAAAATAAATTATATTTTGTTCTTTTCCCGTTATTGAACAGAACTCTTTCTGTGTTTAGTTAATTGTCAGTAGTTTGTAGAACCGTTAATTAGTCAAGCAATATTTTCAGTCTACAATTTAAAGCTTAATCACTGTCTGTTGAGCGTATATGTAAATCTCTAGTATATATATATATATATATATATATATATATATATATATATATATATATATATATATATATAACAAATAAAACATACCGCTCCGTGCGTATGTACTCTTATAAAGGCACGTTTGACGTCATTTGAACACGAAAGAAGTTGAGTAGAGGCACGAGGCGATAGCCGAGTGCCTTTACACTTCTTTCGTGTTAAAATGACGTCAAACGTACCTTTATAAGAGTACATATGCACAGGAGCGGTATGCTTTATTTGTTTTATAAAAGAAGAAGAAGCAAAACCAAGATAAAAGTGAGGTAGTTTTGGAATTTGGCAGAGTCCAGCCAATCAGAGCGTGCGTAGAGGACACCTTATTTTATAAATATATGTATGTATGTATGTATGTATGTATATATATATATATATATATATATATATATATATATATATATATATATATATATAAATCAAAGAACCTGCACGAACTCGAGCTTCACGAAACATTTATATCTTAATCAAATAATTAAATCTCTTCACATTTCAACTTTTTTACTACGTTTCGGGGCAAGCCCCTTTATCAAGTAATACAGAAGTCAGTAGCCTACTTGTAGTTATAATAATTATCCTTACTATAATTACAAATTCTAATTAGAAAAAATCCTTAACATTTAAGCCATGCGGAACGAACGCATTCAATTTATAAGCCCAAAAGCCTTCTCTTTCTACTGGCTTGTTAATATCTTTTTTATCTTTGATTGTGATTCTAAGGGTGTTGTTTATCTTTTGAAATGTAAGAAATGTTTTAAGCAATACATTGGAAGCACAATCACAGCATTTAGAACAACCACAAAAGTAGTTTGTTAAGATATGGAAAGGGTCAAAGGGGAATGGCGGGTGAACATCTTTATGCCCATTTTTTTGGAGCAGGTCATGAAGGTTTATCGGGTATGGGTGTTAAAATTATTGATAAAACAGATATTAACAAGCCAGCAGAAAGAGAAGGCTTTTGGGCTTATAAATTGAATACGTTCGTTCCGCATGGCTTAAATGTTAAGCATTTTTTCTAATTAAAATTTGTACTATTACAGTAAGGATAATTATTATAATTACAAGTAGTATTACTTGATAAAGGGGCTTGCCGCGAAACGTAGTAAAAAAGTTGAAATGTGAAGAGTTTTAATTCTTTGATTAAGATATATATATATATATATATATATATATATATATATATATATATATATATATACATATATATATATTATTTATTCATTTATTTATTTATTTATTTACTTATTTATTTATTTATTTATTTATTTATTTATTTATTTATTAAAAAAATTGAAAGTTGCTACTCCGAGTTTCACGCGTTAAGCGATCATCAGGCAACTGAAAAAGTTTCACTTTAGCTTCTGTTTATATTGCGTGGCACGCATGAGATCGCGGCACACGTGACATCACCGCACGCGTGCGTGGGATGAGTTCGATAGCTTGTTGAAGGATGTGCATCTCTGTTCCTAGGGCGGCGGTAGCATAAAATTTATTTTCATGCCGGCATTTTGAAATTAGCTCCGATCGTTTGTTGAGCAAGATCGCCTTGTTAGCTTTCAGAATAAGCAGTTTTTATTCCAAGCACAGATTACAGCGGCTTGCTCCGCTTGGGTAAGGGGCGGCGCGTTTTAAAATAGACCAATTTACATTGAACGGCTTCCCTTTTGATTTTAAGTCCGAAACGTACTTAGATAGTTCAGTTTCGTTCTTGTATTTCTCGTCATGGAAAGATTTCCGGTGGTTGCTGAAGCGTTGCTTGAAGTTGTTGGCTGTCATTCCTATGTATTGTTTTCTTGTGTCTGTTTCGTCGGTTGTTGTCACATCAGCTTTGTAGATGACTCCTGCAACCATGCAGTTTCCTTTCAAGGGGCAATCGGTTTTATTTCTGCAGCTGCAATTTTGCTTGTTGTTGTTGTTGTTGTTGTTGTTGTTGTTGTTGTTGTTGTTGTTGTTGTTGTTGTTGTTGTTGTTGTTGTTGTTGTTGTTGTTGTTGTTGTTGTTGTTGTTGTTGTTGTTGTTGTTGTTGTTGTTGTTGTTGTTGCTGTTGTTGTTGTTGTTGTCATTGTTGTTACTGTTGTTGTTACTGTTACTGTTACTGTTGTTGTTGTTACTGTTACTGTTACTGTTAATGTTGTTGTTGTTGTTGTTGTTGTTGTTGTTGTTGTTGTTGCTGTTGTTGTTGTTGTTGTCATTGTTGTTACTGTTGTTGTTACTGTTACTGTTACTGTTGTTGTTGTTACTGTTACTGTTACTGTTACTGTTGTTGTTGTTGTTGTTGTTGTTGTTGTTGTTGTTGTTGTTGTTGTTGTTGTTGTTGTTGTTGTTGTTGTTGTTGTTGTTGTTGTTGTTGTTGTTGTTGTTGTTGTTGCTGTTGTTGTTGTTGAAAATGCAAGTCTTAAAAACATGTGTCATCAGTCCTGTTCTTAGGTATCAGTCAGCGACCTTCACCATTAGCAAAATAGAATGCGGTGGTTGTGTTTGGAAATAGCGCTTTTGAATGTTTTCCATGCAGCTGTAGCTTACTTTGACTGTGTTCCAGTTGAAGATTCGAACAAATTCCATAACGAAAACATACAAGATTGGTGATGATAAAATTTTGGAAGAAATCGACCAAGACCTTAAAAACATTACAGACAAACTATCCATCAGCGACCGCATTGAGACGATGGCAAAGAAACAGGCCTTTATAACTCTAAAAGACCACAAGGAAAACTTTGACAACAACCCGACCTGCCGACTCATTAACCCAGCAAAAAGTGAACTTGGAGTTGGTAAAGTAAAAAAAGTACTTCTAGACCAAATCGACAGCACTATTAGATCAACTATTGATGTAAATCAATGGAGAAACACCTCATCTGTCATCGACTGGTTCAACGCCATAAACAATAAGAACAAACTTCTTTTCTGTCTTTCGACAAAGTAAACTCTTAAGGCGGTTTTCCACTAGGCGAAAAATGTCGCGCGAAGCGACATTTTCTTTTGTCTCGCAATCTCTCGAGTGGAACTAATTAGCCAAGACAAAAGTAAAATGTCGAGTCGGTCGACAAATTCGCCTAGTGGAAAACCGCCTTTATCCATCAATTACTGAAGAACTTTCAGACAAAGTGATTACGTAGTCCAGCAAGGTGACATCCATCTCTGAGAGTGATATAGCTATCATTAAGGGACGGATCATTATATTTATTTTTTTTTGGGGGTGGGGTGGGGTGGGGTGGGAGTGGGTGGGGGGGGGGGCAATTTTTTTATCTATCCATCCATCCATCCATCCATCCATCCAGCCAGCCATCCATCCATCCAGCCAGCCAGCCAGCCAGCCAGCCAGCCAGCCAGCCAGCCAGCCAGCCAGCCAGCCAGCCAGCCAGCCAGCCAGCCAGCCAGCCAGCCAGCCAGCCAGCCAGCCAGCCAGCCAGCCAGCCAGCCATCCAGCCAGCCAGCCAGCCAGCCAGCCAGCCAGCCAGCCAGCCAGCCAGCCAGCCAGCCAGCCAGCCAGCCAGCCAGCCATCCAGCCAGCCAGCCAGCCAGCCATCTAGCCAGCCAGCCAGCCAGCCATCTAGCCAGCCAGCCAGCCAGCCATCTATCTATCTATCTATCTATCTATCTATCTATCTATCTATCTATCTATCTATCTATCTATCTATCTATCTATCTATCTATCTATCTATCTATCTATCTATCTATCTATCTATCTATCTATCTATCTATTTATCTATCTATTTATCTATCTATCTATCTATCTATCTATCTATCTATCTATCTATCTATCTACAGATAATGTTGGTACAGATGAAGATTTCAATTTATCTGAGAACAGTGAAGTGGTTGGAAGGACTAATTTTAATTTTGGTACTCCTATTCTTAATGCTAGTCAGTCTGCGGGTCTTGGTCTTGCTCCACGTCCGACATGTAGGTCGTACGATGATCGCGTAGCTGCCCTTGAGGCTAACTTCTTCTTACTCAAGGAAAAAGTAGAAGGAGACATAAAAGAAATATCAGCAAGGCTAGCCGAAAAAGAGGGAATTATAAAGAAACAGGGCGAAGAGATCCTCAAATTAAAATCTGACAATTTAAAATATCAAGAAATTATGAATACATTTGAAAAACAATCAAGTTCTCAAAAGTCCACGGGGAATAACATTCATGGTAATCGCCAACTTTACAGTGAGAAATCAAAGTCCCCTGTCAGATCGCATAATTGTCGATCTAATGTAAAACAACACGACAATATCTCTCGGCCGATTCAATCGAATCTGTATCAACCGCAAACTGAGAACGATACTAATAATCAATTGTTCGAACGAACGTTGAGTTTAAATCGGCTCGAGAATATTTCTGGGTTAATTCGACCTAATCATGACAAGCGGCAAATCGAGAATGAAACCAGTAATCATTTGCTGGCTCAAAGATATAGCCCGTCTAATTCAATACGACACAATTCTCGACCTACTCAATCCAATCAAAATACGCAAATTGGAGCTCGGAGAGAAAGTGATTGTGGTGTCATAGATTTAGAAGCCTCAAAACCGTTGAGTACTACAGATAGTACCACAGATAATCGAACTCCAACTGATGATGGTTTTAGAGGGGTGGAAAGAAAGCGAAGGCTCGTCAAGCGATTCTTATTGAGTGGAATAGCCGAAGATGTGAAACCTGAACAGATTATTATGTATCTACAAAAACGGAACATAAATCCTACTTATCTTAGGCTTTTTCCAAGTAAACGAAAAGCTACACTTTCGGCGAAACTAAATGTGTCACATGCTGCAGCCTCAGATGTTTCAAATAGAGATTTTTGGCCAAAGTTTATTACGTGTAAACCTTGGCTTACGAAGGGGCAGATAGAGAAATTAAAAGCAGGCAAAATGTCACAAGGGTTTACACATCCTGATAGTGCCGCCTCACAAGTAACAACTACTAATAAATGATGAGTTTTAATGTTCCTGCTTCAAACCGGCAACAGTGTCCAAACCGTGATGCAAACAAGCGTTTGAAAGTAATGACTTGGAATTTGGGCGGGGTGAAATATAATGCAAATTTCTTGAAAACTTGCCTTCGTGACTGTGACATTTTTTGTATGCAAGAACATTGGTTGTTTCCAGATGCACTATCATTTCTTGATACAATTGACAATAAGTTTCAGTCCTGGGGACGAGCTAGTTCAGATCTTAACCTAAACTCTATTGCTCGCGGAGGAAAAGGTGGAGTTGCCTTTCTTTGGAGGAAAAGCATTGATAACTTTGTCACAAGAATGGATGAATTGGGTAATGATAGAATTATGGTTATTTGCTTAAATTTAGCTGATAAGAGTAACCTTTTTATTGTAAATTCCTACTTACCTTCTTCGACTTCTTCTATCACCGACTATGAGACATGTGTTGATCAACTAGAAAACATTCTGCAAGTTTTACAACATAAAGGAACTATTTTGGTGGTTGGTGATTTTAACGGGCACATAGGGGATATGGGCGGGCCAAGAAGTTTTAATAAAATAAACAACAAGGGCTGCAAGTTGTGGACTCGTTTAGACAAGTTTAATTTTATCTCTGTTAATTCTCAGTGTTTTGCCACAGGGCCAGTGGAAACTTACTACGCTAACGAAGGTGAAGTAAAAACTACGGTCGATCACATTTTTGTGGACAGCAGTTTTTTGTCATCGATATTGGAATGTAGGGTTTTAGAGGACTGTTCGTCTAACCTTTCCTTTCATCTTCCTATTTCCCGCGTCTTTGAAGTACAAACTGCCACTGCATGGTAGTGATGACACGGTACAAAAAAGGCCGATACTTCTTTGGAAACGAATGGAAAATCCTGAACTTTGTTCTCAGTATCAAGAAGCTGTTGCGACCGGATTGCATACAATCATGACGAACAATATCGATAATGACTGGTGTGAAAACTTAGACGTCATAATAACAAAAACTGCTGATGTTCTACACCTTGCGGCTGATTCATGTGTTCCGAAGAAGATACGTCGAGCTCACGTTAAGAGTTACTGGAATTCGGAGTTGACATCTCTTCGCCGCCATGTGTCTTATTGTAGAAATTTATGGATGGAAGAAGGCAAACCGAGGATTCAGCAATCACGATCATTTGCAAGCTACAAAGATGCTAAGCGCGAGTTTCGTAAAGCCCAAAGGCGGGCGGTGTATATGGAAGAGGTAAAAAACTTTGAAAGGTTGGAGAAGTGTCATGACATTGATAGAAGCTCGTTTTACCGAAGAATATCGAAAAAATCACGCGCTGGTAATGTTGGGCGGTGTTTTGAAAGAAGACGGCGTTCGTATCACACAGCCATGCGAGGTTCTTGATATTTGGCAAAAGCACTATGAAAAACTCTATACACCTCAAGTCAACCCTTTGTTTGACGAAGAATTTCGACATCACGTAGAAGAAAAGTTAAAGGAATACTCTGTTGATTCTTTTGAATATAGCGATGATCCACTGGAGACACCCTTTGGTCTAGATGAAGTCTTGCATGCTGTAAATACACTACCAGATGGAAAAACCGGTGGAACAGACAACTTAACTTATGAACATTTGAAGTATGGTGGTGGTAGTCTTTTAGAATTTCTTGTAAAATTGTTTAACACTATTAGAGAATTTGAACGTGTCGCAGAAAGCTGGACATTGGGAAGTGTTGTTTCACTTCTCAAAAGTGGTAAAAAGAATAAAATGGATCGAGCTAGTTACAGAGGTATTACTCTATTGAATGTTATGGGAAAGGTTTTTGAACGTCTATTTCTGAACCGTTGGATGCCACGATTTGAGGAATGTGGTATTCCAAACAAATTTCAGTATGCGTATCAAAGTGACAAGAGTTGTGTTTTATCAAATTTTTGCCTCCAAGAGTCTATCATGTACAATATAGAGAAGGGAAGCAAAGTGTACTGCTGTTTCATGGATTCCGCGAAAGCGTTTGATACAGTTTGGTGGGATGGCCTGTTCTACAAACTCTTTAACTTGGGCATGAAAGGAAAGTCGTGGCGCATTTTGCGTGGTTGGTACAGTAGAGTGACGCCTTTTATAGACTTTAATCTAATTTTTTTAGTACTGCATAACACAAATAAAATAGCATTGTAATTACTAAAATAGTATTGGTAACTACAGGTATGTGCATAAGGGCTTCAACAGGGAAAAGTTTTAAATAAGCGACGGCGAATAACTAATTGTCGAATTACAAGCAAACAAATAATTTCTTGAACGAATCTTAAAGTTAAAAAAAACACCGTCTTCGAGTCTTTTTCAGGCATTAAAAAACAACAACACTATGTTTATATACTGTGAGAGAACTATAACCAAGCATAAAATTGTTTTGCGGCCCTGTTGTGTTCAAGAGCCAAGCTAAACTTGCTAAAATATACGGTAGTTCGTACTTTAATATGGTAAACAATACAACGTGATTTGGAAAGTACACGTTTTGAAAACGATCTTAAACACGGAGCGACTGCATAAGTACTGGCTGAGGTACTCAGCCAATCCTGCCCAAACGCATCTGATTGGTCCACACAGCTAAAATTACTTCCGGCCTTACCGAGGACCTTTGACTGAGACTGAAAAGTGGAACTTTTGTGAGACTTGTTTACTGTTTTTAAATTAAACTTGCCACTTCCCAAACGTCGAACTTGTCTTTTTCAAGTGTAACACATCATTTTGAGTAGAAAGACGGAAAAATTACGCTTCCAATACGTCGAAACAAAACTAAGGTGAGGAAAAACCGTACGAAAAAGACCAAGCGTCTCACCATTTTTCTTGTTGAATGCAGATGATGTCTGTATTCTTTGCTTATTCATTCATATCTTCCATCCTTGTAATTATAAGACCCTTTTATATACACCAAGAATGTTGATAATGAATACCTCCATGTAGATGTCTGAACATCATCTCACTTTTCAACGACGACAACTTTGTTTTTGCACGACCGACAGTACATGTTGTCTGGAAAGCCAGACAAATGACTGCTAAAAAGTTCCCAATTTGTGATATATTGACTTGCAAAGTTAATATAATAAACTATTTATTGTCTTCGTTAAATGGTCTGTTTTAGTTAAATATCAAAGTATTGTCTTTTCTGTGGAACTCTATTTTAAAAAACGGCAAAAGACAAAGCAGCTATACGTGACCTTCAAACATCATTTGAAAGCAAGGTCATAATATAAGCTTATATATTTTACAAATTCATTGACCAAACAAATTTAATCACTTCAGAATTGTTTTTATCTAAGACTCTTATGCTTCTCTTTACAATTTACATGGGTAATTGAAAAGTAAAAAGGTTACAAATAAAAGATAATTCTCAAAACTTCACCAGCTCACTGACTCGTTGACTTGACTGTTGACATTTCAAACTGTCAGTGCGTAGCCGGGGGGGGGCTCCCTTTTATGCGTTCGCTCCGTGTTTAAAACAGAATAACATTCTGTACAAATACCTTTCATTTTCTTGGCTGATGAACTCACTTGGTAAAAGAAAAAGACTTTGTCGATATGAAGTAAAATACCCAAGAGCTCTCGACATAAAATCCAAATCTGGCGATGAAAATATTTTTTCGGAAGCTTCAGTTTCAGCGGCTTTTTACGGCCAAGAATATTTTTCTTGTATTTGCTCTAAAACCACGAGCCAGACGCTGAGGCGGTTGATTCTAGCAATGTTTAAGCGTTTTCCTAATAATATTCGCTGTTTTCGATGGCCAGAGTTCACCTCTTTATTGACATTCCCATCTTTAATGTTGAATTTGTCGGCAAAATAATTTTCGGATTACTTTCTTTCTCGTTTCGCTCGCCCTGCAGCTCGTCACCAAGACGTTACAAGGCGAAATGTGATTGGTTGTTGATGAATTTCGGGAGAATATGTATTCCTATCATTATTTTTTTTCACAAAATTTGTTATTTTATTGTCGGTCATTTTATAAAAGAAATACCTAATGGTTTTCCATGTTTGGATAGCCTGATCCAAACACTCGGGATGTTGCTCGACTTTCTAAAGCTAAAAAACACTCGCCTAGCGGCTCGTGTTTTTTTACGCTTTTTGAAAGTCTCGCAACATCCCTCGTGTTTGGATCAGGCTATCCAAACATGGAAACCCATTAGGTATTTCTTAAATGAAATGCTCAGTCTCTTTGGGTGGTGTGTCTTCGGCATTGTTTCCGGTCAAACAAGGAGTAAGACAGGGCGGTGTTTTATCACCTTGGTTATTTCTGTGTTATAACAATGACCTACCAAAACTTTTAGAGTCGACAGGAAATGGTTTAACTTTACATGATATTATGTACAGCTCAATTATAATTGCAGATGACATCACAATTATGTCATTAAGGGTCGATGGACTTCAACAGTTGTTAAATATGGTAGAAAAATACAGTAACAAATGGCGTTTCAAATTAAATCCTGGTAAGAGTAAAATTGTAACATTTGGCGAATCAACCCAGCAATTTAACATAAGGAGTAAAAGCAGAGAGTGGTGTCTGAGTGGTTCAACAGTTGACCAAAGTCTGGCTTGGGGACATGTTGGAATATTATTGACTGGGAACTTTTCCAGTTCTCGGAGATCCAGATCAGCAGTACAAAAAGGGAGATCTGTTGTTGGGGCGCTCATGGCTGCTGGTGCGCATGCCGGAGGAATAAACCCGATATGTGCGGCGAATTTGTGGAAAGTATTTGGCTTGCCCTCTATGCTTTATGGTTGTGAACTGTGGTTCAGTCTATGCTTATCGGGTCAAGATATTATCAACAGAGCAACAACTTTTGCTGCCAAACGATTCCAAGGATTTCCAATGACAAGTCACTGTGAAGGGGTTCTTGGGTCCTTGGGTCTGTGGTCTACAATGGCATGGGCTGATAAAGCCAAATTGACGTTTTTTGCCAGTCTATGTCGTTCGTCTCCATCGTTATTACACAAGCAAATTTTTATCAAGAGAATATATGTTTATTTGGGTGCAGCTGCCCCGACATCAATGGGTTTTGTGCCTGACATTATTTCAATCTTACAAAAATACGAGCTGTATAACTATCTAGAAGATTATTTGAACAATGGTGTTTTTCCGAGTAAAGCTGTCTGGCGTAATCTGGTAACTAGAAGAATACATGATAGAGAGGAACTATCTTGGAGACAGAGAATGTTAACAAAGCCAAACTTGGTCCATTTGAGTCAAGGACATACTCACCTTCAACCTCTTCTTCATTGGAGGGTCGCCAAGGATAACCCTTTCCACCGGGAACGAGTTTCAAATTTAGTAAACTTATTATGCGGGAATATACCAGATGCTGTTGCTTCCGCTGTTACAGATGAGGGCCAATATTACATGTGCAAACTTTGCAAAAAAACAACTGGAGATGTTGGAAAACATTTTATCATGGAATGCTTAGCAACAAATGATGAAAGGAATACTTTTTATGAAAAATTGGATGACATAATCGCGACTCAAGATTGCTGTTACTGGTATAATCTAAATGACGAAGATCAGTATGACTGTCTACTTTTCGCTGATTTTGTGCGTCCAATTGAGGACTATGAAACCAAAAGTAAAGCACTTCTTTTAATAGCGTGGATGGTCTACGATGTTTATAAAAAGGTTAATAGTTTGAACTCTATACATTGCTAAAATATCTAGTTCTTAACTTTTAACTTTTGACTTTTTATATATTTTATATTATATATTTTATATTATTAATAAAATAGGCATTACGAATTGTATATATCTTAATTTTATCCAACTTTATAGTTATATAGCTTTAATTGTGCTCTTCAGAATTGGAGGTTATACAACAATAAATCTACCTACCTACCTACCTACCTACCTACCTACCTACCTACCTACCTACCTACCTATATATCTATCTATCTATCCATCCATCCATCCATCCATCCATCCATCCATCCATCCATCCATCCATCCATCCATCCATCCATCCATCCATCCATCCATCCATCCATCCATCCATCCATCCATCCATCCATCCATCCATCCATCCATCCATCCATCCATCCATCCATCCATCCATCCATCCATCCATCCATCCATCCATCCATCCATCCATCCATCCATCCATCCATCCATCCATCCATCCATCCATCCATCCATCCATCCATCCATCCATCCATCCATCCATCCATCCATCCATCCATCCATCCATCCATCCATCCATCCATCCATCCATCCATCCATCCATCCATCCATCCATCCATCCATCCATCCATCCATCCATCTATCTATCTATCTATCTATCTATCTATCTATCTATCTATCTATCTATCTATCTATCTATCTATCTATCTATCTATCTATCTATCTATCTATCATCTTGAAAGCCATCAAACAACCATTACTGAACAAAAGATCAGACCTTTTCTCAAAATGCCGCCACCAATGAAGATTTTTCGCGGGAAGCGTTAGCCGCACGAAGAAGAAAGTGACGCGCCATCATACAAACTATCCGACGTCAGAAAACATTGTTTAATCTAACTGAATCTTTCACAATTGCCTGATGATCGCCTAACTGCGTGAAACTCAGAGTAGCAGCAATGATGTTTTAAGTAAAAAACAGCCAGTTAAATCCGCTCTCCCTATTTATAGGTATCGAGCAGTCTTCAATCTGCTACTAACATTATATTTACTTGCATCCTCCCTTTTCAACCCACACTCTCTCATAACCCTTATTCCCTTTCCACCACCTGACTCAATGTCATCCTCGTCCTTCCTCTTCCTCTTGTTCCTTCCACCTCGAGTGACATGCTCTTCGTCACCCAGTCACCATCGTCTTTCCGCAGCACATGTCCCAACCATCTCAACCGGTTCCGCTTTATGACATCAGACACCAACTCAATCCCCATTCTTTCCCTCAGCTCCACTCGGCACTCTATCCTTTAGCGATACACCACACATCCATCGCACCATCCTCATCTCTGTCCGGCTCCACTGAATCTCCCCCTCTGCTCTGCAGTCATGGCCCATGCCTCACTTCCATACACCATACCACTCCTCACACACGTCACATACAGCTTTCCCTTTTTTAATGGCTTGAAAATGCCCAATTTTGTTAACAATAAATTGTGAACATTTTTGTCCAATATAACTATTCTTAGAAAAATAACTCACTAGGTAACTAGGTTTATTTTATGAATTAGAAATATTTTCGCTGACAATCAGTGACAAAAGTGTTGGGACACTTCAACCTAAAGGACAATATTTTCAGGTCTAAGTATCCCCCGCCCCCCTGTTCAATTAACTTTCAATGAATAGAAGAAAGCTTCTATAATACATTGGGGACAATTAGTCATCTCTATCTACATTGATAACATTTCTGTAATAAATGGCAACGCGCCATCTCCCATCCGATTTCTATCTTTTCTCAATACATCATAATCTTTTATATTAATTAGACTATTGTCGATGTTGTTATCTAATCTAGTTTCGTGCATTAATGCTAACTAAAGGATGTCTAAAGGTTGTGAGGATAAATAGAATCTTAATTCATCTATATATATATATAAATATATATGTTTGAGAAGAGAGGTAATATTGAGATGACTTACGGTCTTCGTTAAGATTTTCAGGGTCATTTCTGTAAAGCGCTCTCAATTCGTCAGAATTCATGCAACAAAAATAAAATAGATATCGTTAGAAAGCTATGAATTTGTAGAATACAATGGTAACTTTGGTTTCGCGATAAACACAAACCGTTAATAGTTGTGAATTTTTTAATTAAAACCAGACGGCTTCACTCGCGGGCGACTTAAGAACAAAGCGTTTCATTTTGTTCAAAGAATTTTTTCGCAGTGAGATTCCGAGATAAATGTCCAGCAAAACGGTGTCAGCGTTTTTTTATTTATTGCCTGGTTTCGAATTGATGACTTATTTTCTCCGAATGTTGGTCGAAAAACAGCATTTTTAACTTTGGTCGTCAATAAAATCGGCAAAACTCGACATATTGCTGGAAACCGTTTTGCTGGAAATTTATCTCGGAATCAAACTACAAAAAGAGATTTTGAACAAAATAAAACGCTTTTTACTCGAGTCGCCCAGAGTGAAGCCCTCTGGTTTTATTTAAAAAATTCACAACTGTTAACGTCAGATTTGTGTTTATCGTGAAACCATGAGACACCATTGCATTCTACAGTACAAATTAATAGCTTTCTGACGATATCTATTTTATTTTTGTGGCATAAATTCTGACAAATTGAGAGCACTATACAGAAATGACCCTGAAAACTTACACGAGGACCTTAACCTAAATCCTTTTAACTGATTTAGTAGAGATTTAATCAACGTATCCGATGCGGTGTTGTTTGCTTTACAGTATTTATCAGTAGAACTTACTAATGCATTTTACACTAAGTTAATCTAGGTGGAAAATCGTTTTGACGACTTTAGATGCTTCTTTTCGTAGTTTGTTATTTGACCAGAAAAACACCAAACAATTCAAGGTCGAATTTGCTAGAATTGAAAAAGGCGCCCAAGGATAGTAATAGATAACGATATTCAGCATCTCCTTTTTATAATTCTGCAATGGAAACCATACTACTAACCCGACTGCTGTTGGAGTATAACAAGCGAAACATATGGAAACGATGAAGAGACATGTTTTTGCCAGCTTTAGTTCGCGTAAAAACGTTGCAAGGTTGTTAGATGTATCGCGATTGTTCACGGCGTTGTTATTTTCTGGGTTTACTCCTGAAGCTAATTTCTTTCTTGCAACGTTGAAGATTGATATATACGTAAATAAAGTCGTGAAGATGACCTTGATGAAAATGAATGAGAAAATAATGTTGCAAATTATTGGCGAAAAAACACGAACTGCTGCGACGACTGTGACCATGGACCAGAGAGAAATCAGAATTGAAATGTATTTTTTCTTGGATGTGGCAACACGATGAAACACGGGATGAACTATGGCTAGGTATCTTTCGATATTCATGAGAGAAAGAGTCACGGTGGATAACCCAGAAAGTATAAGAGCTGTTATTTCATAACACTTGACGTACAGGCAATTCGGTACTTCGATAATGTTGGTAACTGACTGAAGCAAGAACAATGCAGGAACAATCGTTACCACTGCAAGATCATTTGAAGACAACACCATGATAATCACAAAGGATATTTTCTTCCTCATTTTCTTTGACTTCCAAAAAATGAAAAGCACAAGCGAATTAAGGATCGTTCCAATGAGACCAACAGTTGTGTGTAGAACAGAAGCTAGGATATTGTTGAGGACAAAGGAAGATGACGGTCTGTAGACAATGAACCCATCCCAGCATCTTTCAACAACCATATCGGTACTGTTTGGATTTCCTGTGGGGTTCATCCTTACCGTTTGATTTTCTGGGAAATTCTTGCTAACAGTATATGTAGCAGAGTTGAACAATATTAACTCGACGTTGGCTTGGCTTAGATTGATTTTTGAGCAAGCTTTTCTATGAGAAGTTTGGTCTCGCTGTCTTTTCTTCGGCTTTTTTGCATGCAGATGTTTAAAGCTTGCTCTGCTGTTTTACATATATCAATTTGTATATAACTGATGGCTAATTAGACTTGGATCAAGTCTGTCTCTCGAGGCAAGGGGTCGAATGGCTAATATCATAGGCGCATTAGGCGGTGGGGCAGGGGGGCAATTGCCCACCCAAAATATTTGAAAAAGGAAAATCCAGGCACTTTCTGCTGGGGAATTTCGGGCAATTTCGATATGTATTGCCGTGAAATGTTCAAGCAAAATTCATAGGTTAAACTAAGACTGAAAAATACGACTTAAAAATCAATAATTAACCCCAAATTTCCCCAGCAAAAATCACTGCCCCCCCCCCCCCCCCCCCCATCCAAACAGAATTGGGCTGCTACACATATGGCTAATAGTTAATAATCGCCTACTCGAATAGCTAAAATTTAAGGTTATTTACATAAAACTTGTTATGTCTGGATTTGATGCAAGTTCGGATCTTTTGTTTAGTAAAAATCGCTTGTCTGGGTACAGAAAATAGACCCCGTTTACACGATGCCGGTACAATTTGAAAACGGAACACAGCCGTTTAGGCTTGCGTTTACACGATACCGGCACAAAAATAACATGAAATGTTATATGCTGTATTTGCATATCGGCATGATTTTGTTCCATTTTCAAATTGTACTGGCATCGTGTTAACGGGGTCTTAGACTATTCACACCACTTGCACTTATTCTCTTGGTACAAATGCTTATAAACTATAGAATTTTCATTATTATTTGCTCTGTTTAACGTCGGAACTTTGAAGTTGTCCTCCAGATGCACCGTTTTGACGTCATCTGCAAGAGGTCTATTCACACCACTGTAATATAAGATTTTTTCAAATTTTTTTTTATTTAACAAAAACATCCTAAAGAAAGCACTGGTCCTCTGACTAAGAGCGTAAGGCGTTTGACCGAATAAACCACAACTTGTTAATCGAGAAACTGGTATCGTTTTATAGGGGTTAGGAGATGTCTTATCCCATGGATTTGTAACTTTCTCTCTGATAGACGTCAGTCGGTCAAGATTAAAGGAGTCCAATCTGATTGGGTACACGTAAATGGTGGTGTTTCCCAGGGAACCAAGTTAGGCCCGATATTATTCCTGATCATGATCAATGACCTTGAGTTGAAATCTCTACGAACAAACCACTGGTACGTTGACGATGTCACAATTTCCGAGCCTCTATCTGTCCACGATCAGTCGACACTACAGTCTGACTTGGACGAGATTCAACAATGGGCAGAGAGCAATGATATGCGATTGAACGTTAAGAAATGTAAGGAAATGACGATTAACTTCCTTCGCAAGAGTCCAGTTATTTCCCTTCTATACATCAATGGGACACCACTGGATAATGTATCATCATTCAAGGTCCTTGGTATAACTCTCAATCATCAGCTCAAGTGGAGTGACAACGTCGACATGATAGTGAAGACGTATTTTGAAGCAAAGTGGAATCCCATCATCTGACCTCCTCCCGGTTTTCTTCGCTCTAGTGCGGTCGATTCTCGAATACGCATGCGTCGTCTGGCATACAAGTCTCCCATCTTTCCGTTAAGATTGAACTTGTCCAGAAGCGTGCCCTACGTATACTATATCCAGGAACACATTACGCTGATGCCCTTCAGAACGCTCAATGTCCTCGTCTAGACATTAGGAGACAAGAACTGTGTACGTTCAAAAAGATAAGTAGCCGATTGCACCACTTACTGCCTCCGACCCGTGTAGCTGCTCACGGACGTGCGCTCCGCAATAAGGACTGTATTTCTCTTCCAAAGTGCCGGACTGATCGATATAAACGTAGTTTTATCCCTGCCATGTCTTATGACGCAATGTCCAAGCGATAGTTTTACATATGTTAATAACTTTTGTAAACGCCGATATATTGTCTTTTTAATATCATCTTATATTCTTGCATGTACATAGTCTTTTATTAGTTGTTAGTCACTGTATAATGTACACATATCATAATTCCTTTTGTAAATGCGAAGATATGTTAATAAACCATTCATTTCATTTCATATGCTTTACTCAGACACCACCAAGCCAAAATCCAGCAGTGCTTGCAGACGAACAAAATATCGGTAACCATGGTCATGGATATATCGGTAAAGGCTCTAAAGCAAAACCAACGACTGAAAGTGATACTAATAAAGGCTGTAAAGCGAATCCAACGACTGAAAGTCTAGCAACCCAAAACCAAAAGGATCTAAATAATAAAAACCCGGTTACGATCATTGTTGGAGATTCTATGATAAAAGGACTTCGTCCTGACAAGATATCAAAATCTGTTAAACATAAAACCCAAATCAAGTGTTTCCCTGGTTCAACAGTGGATGACTTGGTTGACTACATAAAACCTTCTCTAAAGAAGAAACCTGAAAACATGATAATGCACGTCGGAACGAATGATCTGGGAGCAAAAAGTGCCAAAGATATCGCAAAGAACATTAACAAGCTCTGTAAAATGATAAAATCAAATTCTCCTCAAACGTCAATTAGTGTTTCCGAAATAATTCACAGAGAAGATAATCAAGAACTTGCGAAGAAAGCAATGGCAGTAAATAAAGAGCTTGCCAGGTACAGTGATCAGGATAATTTTTACTTAATAGATAACGAGAACATTGATAAGAAGATGTTAAATAAATATGGTTTACACTTAAATAAACCAGGTACAGCTCTATTAGCTAAAAATATTATTAATCACGTCAGTTGTTTGAAATATCTTTGATCAAATAAGGCAGTTGCCAGATAATGACAATCACATAATGATCCCTGAGGAATTACCAGTTACAAATTCTAATCAAAGTATGAATGATCTAAAGTTAAAGGGATTCTCAGAGTTTAGTCAAACACATTGTTCAACTTAGAATTTATTTAATAGATAAGCCATCAGACATTACCCATTCACCAGTTTCACCATCATCAAACGTTCACTCATACGCTGCACTTCCACCCTTCCATCGCATTTCCTGCACACAGCAAACATCAGCTCTCCGCCTTTCCAACACCTCCACCACTTCACACGATCTTGCTGTCATGCTCCCTACATTCCACGACCCATACTAATTAGATATGGATAAATAGCTAAAGATTGATTGTTGTTACTACCAGTTTCACGTCCGTGGACGATCTTCAGACAACTGAAGGAAAATTTGTGTCGATTGTCCCTTTTTATGAGAGTGTTTACGTAGCGGTGGTGGAATGTAGTGACGTCGTTGCGTGGTTGAGGTCCGTTTCAAGTTGCGCAGGCGGTGTTTGTTTCGGTGGCGGTATTTCGAGAAGATTTCGGATCTTTTGTTTAGGAGATGTTTTGGGTCGGCTTTCATGATGCATATTTTTTCTTCTAGGCACAAATTACATCGTTTGTTCCCACTGTTGTATGATTTCGCACGTTTCAAAATTGACCATTTTACCAAGTAATCGCGTTTCTCTATCTTCAATTTCCAGATGTAGCTTGATAGGGCCGTTTTCTTTGAGTATCCAGCATCTCGGAATGATTTCGTGTGATTGTTGTAACGGGTCTTGAAATAGGTTGCAGTCATGCCGATGTATTTTTTGGTCGTCGAGTCATTGGCCATAGTCACTTCGGCCTAATAAATCAAATTTGCAGTAAGACAGCTTCCTTGTATGGGGCAGCTATCCTTCTTTCGGCAATTGCACTTGGGTTCATCGGAGCTGGTGTTGGTCTTGCTTAGTTTTGAAAAGATACTGGCGTTGTGTTTGTTAATTATGCTTCTCATGTTGTTCATGCAGCTGTAGCTTATCTTGATTGTGTTCCTGTTGAATATTTTGCTTAGCTTGTTGGAGGCTGGGAAGTGTCTATCTATGAGGTTGAGGAATTTTCTGCCCACGTTGGTTCTCCCTCCCTCCCTCCCTCCCTCCCTCCCTCCCTCCCTCCCTCCCTCCATCCATCCATCCATCCATCCATCCATCCATCCATCCATCCATCCATCCATCCATCCATCCATCCATCCATCCATCCATCCATCCATCCATCCATCCATCCATCCATCCATCCATCCATCCATCCATCCATCCATCCATCCATCCATCCATCCATCCATCCATCTATCTATCTATCTATCTATCTATCTATCTATCTATCTATCTATCTATCTATCTATCTATCTATCTATCTATCTATCTATCTATCTATCTATCTATGAGTGCACATCAAAATTTACGGCTGGAGTGCACATCAAAATTTACGGCTAGCGCTCCTGAAAATTTTGCTTAAATAGCATTCATACTCTTCGAATAACACTCTTAAGATGGATGATCATAATCTGAAGGATTATTTAAAGTACGACACCGATACCAATTACTTTTTGTGATCGAAAGACGTCAATTTATTGAAGAAATTGGTTTCGCAAATTTTAAACGATGCTTCGATTGCTTCGGCGGACACAAGTGAAGACAAACATCATAAAATGCAGTCTTTCAAGACCACCGATTGCACGGAAACGCTTTACACGTCTTCTTATAAGATTTTATTACAAGGATCTGGCAGTGCAGGACTTTCGAAGGCACTTGCGGATTGTTTAGGTGACGAAGTCGATACTGAAGGCGAAGTGATCAAGAACAATGGCGCCAGCCAAAGTGAAGCTCATTCAACTATTCATTTCACTGATAGTGAACTGTCTACGGGTATACAATCTCCAGTAACGCCTTCCTGGCGACAACCTGTGAATGTTCTAAAGTAAAGAATGATTTAAAATCCGCTATAGAAGACATAAAGAAGTTGAAATACGACATGTCGTTAATTTCAAAGGGAGGCCGAAATTTCAAACTCAAGTTGAAAGCGAAGTGAATCATTTGAATTTCAAATTACGTGAAGAGAACACAAGCCTTCGTAAACAACTCACTGAAATGTCTGAAAACATGAACGAGATTAAGAAAACTAATAAGATGCTTGAATGCGAGAAATCCACACTGATAAACGCGTTAAGGATTTTTCAATACGAACAGCCAAAACAGACAGATTGTGAGCCTATCACTGAGTCAACAACTCAGCAAAATAATATGCAAGACCAATCAGTATTACAACAAGATAATGTTCCTCCAAGAAAGAAAAACAAGGAAAAGAAAATCGGCGCTAAGAAAGCAACGTCTGAATCGGGATCTTTACAGAACTCTCAACCTAATGCTGTCCAGACAGTGATATTCAGAAAACGTCTGTGTGTATTGTTGGTGATTCCATGAAACAACTAAAGTCAACGCTCGATGCTTTCCTGGTGCCACAGTAGACGACATGGAAGCGTACGTAATACCAACAACACGTAGCGACCCTGATGAAATAATCATTCATGTGGGCACCAACGACCTGCCATCCAATACACCAAGACAAGTTGCTGAAAGCATCGTAAATCTTGCTGAGAATATATCACAGAACACTACCGCAAAGGTAACAATATCTGGCATCGTCCAGAGATCAGATAAGCCTGAACTTAGCATAAAGATAACTGAGACTAATACGATTTTAAAACGATTTGTTAATGGTTAGAGATTGGGGCTTTATTGACAACAGCCAAATAGGTAGTAATTTACTAAATAAAAGCGGTCTGCACTTAAATAATAAAGGGTCCGCAGTTCTCGCAAAAAATATAACAAATCACCTTTACTCTCACTGACTAGCATATAACGACAGTTTGTCAGCCTCAAGTGGTCGTGATTGTGAAGCTAAGTCTGTTACATTTCCAAAAGTTAGAGGTTTTAAAATGGCAAGTTTAAATATAGCAAGTCTTGTTAAACACCTCGATGAACTAACTAAGGCGGGCTTTTTAGTTGATCAATGCCTAGATGTAATTGCTTTAAATGAAACCAGACTTGACTTCACAATACCCGATAACTTAATTCATATTGATGGGTATTCAATTTTGAGAAAAGGCCGCAATCGAAACGGAGGAGGTGTATGCATTTACCTCAGATCTAACCTAACTTACCGGCTTAGGGAAGATTTTGATAATGAATTTGAAGTGTTAAGTTTAATCTTGGAAACAGGTTTATTCTATATATAGTACTGTATGTGTACTGGTCTTAGAATGTACAAGTTTTTTGTCTTACTTATATACATAATATTTGAATGATATACGGTTGAGCAATATTGGTCAGACGTCTTTCTGTATATGTTTAGTTAATAGCTTATAAGCTGTCTGTCGAACATATGTAAACCTCTACTGTATATACATATGTCCATTTTTGTGAAAGTTATTCTCGACTGGAAAACTTTTTGACGATTTTGGAAGCTTCTTTTCGGAGTCCTCTGTTTAACCAGAAAGACACCAAACAATTCAAGGACGAATTTAGTAGAACGAAACAAGGCGACCAAGGATAGACGTGGATAAGGAGATTCACTCTTTGCTTTTCATTCTGCATTGAAAGCCATAATGCAACTGAGATTCCTATTGGAAAATAACAAACAAAACATATGGAAACGATGATGAGATATGTTTTTGCCAGCTTTAGTTCGCGTAAAAACGTTGCAAGGTTGTTAGATGTGTCGCGGTTGTTCACGGCGTCGTTTCCTAGGTTTTCTTTTAATTTCTTTCTTGCAACGGCGAAGATTGATATATACGTAAATAAAGTCGAGAAGATGACCGTGGTGACGATTAATGAGAAAATAATGTTGGAAATTGCACGAATTGACGAAATAGCACGAACTCCTGCGGAGACGGTGACCACGGACCACAGAATAATCAATATTAACATGTATTTTTTCTTGGTCATTGCAACACGATGAAACACGGCATGAACTATCGCTAAGTACCTGTTGATATTTATGACCAAAAGAGTCATGGCGGATATCCCTAAGACTATGAGACCTGTTATTTGATAACACTTATTGTACAGGCAATTTGGTGCTCCGATAATGTTGGTAACTGACTGAAGCAACAGCAACGCAGGAATAATTGTTACCACTGCGAGATCATTTGAAGACAACACCATGATCATCATAAAGCATATTTTCTTTCTCCCTTGCTCTGATTTCCAAAAAATGAAGAGCACAAGCGAATTAAGGATGATTCCAATGAGACCAAGAGTTGTGTTTAGAACAAAAGCTAGGATATTGTTGAGGACATAAGAAGATGACGGTCTGTGGACAACGAATCCATCCCAGCAACTTTCAACAATCATGTCGGTACCATTCGAGCTTCTTATTGTGGCGTTCATCTTTAGTCTAAATTTCTTTTCGAGGTGAATCTTTTTAACATTAAATTTCATATAGTATTTTAGAACAATATTCAGAACTTTGGACTTGGCTTGATTTTTCAGTAAGCTTCATGCGTGATGTTTGCTTTCGCTGTCTGTTTTTCATCTTTATATTGCATGTCTTAGTGACACGAGGTGCTCTGAACTCGATTTTCTATTGGAGAATTGAAGTTTTACATATCAACTTAAAGTTGGGGGCCAAGTAAACACTTAATGTTAAAGCGGTGTCATCCAAAGACGTTCGTCAAGCTCGAATACTCAGAAACGATTTCTGAGACACAGGTATTCCGGTTCGAACCAGGTCAAACGTCGCTAGGCAGAGCAAAATACTGAAGTCTACATATTTTTAAAGCAAGCTATATATGGTCGGCAAAGAGTTAATAGTCAATAGTCAGAGCGTCTGAGTAAGGCCTAGGCGACATTTGTCGACCGACTCGACATTTTTCTTTTGTCTTGGCTAATTAGTTCCACTCGAGAGCTTGCGAGACAAAAGAAAATGTCGCTTCGTGCGACATTTTTCGCCTAGTGGAAAACCGCCTTAAGCGGCCGGCTTTCCACCAGGCGACTTTTTTCGCGCGAAGCGACTTTTTCTTTTGTCTCATGAGCTCTGAGCTGGAACTAATCAGAAATCTATTGAATTCGAACAAACGAAAGTCGCTTCGCGCGAAAAAAATCGCCTATAGTGGAAAACCGGCTTAAGTCAACTGAACGTCGCTCTTCTCATGCGCCGAACGCCCGAACCTAATGATAATTAGCTAAGTCCTTTCTTTATATGCTAAGTAAGAGATAAAGCCCGAGAACGAGGGCTGTATGCTATATACAGCCCCGAGGACGCGAAGCGTCCGAGGGCTGTATATCGCATACAGCCCGACGTTCGAGGGTTTTATCTGACTTATTTCACGATTGAGGAGGTTTTCCAACAAACTTATGTCTTTTTTTCTACCTTGGACAAAGATTTTCCTAGTTTTTTTCTTCATTTCTTTTCTAATTAGTATTCAAGGGCTGTATGCTATATACAGCCCGCGGTACATCAAAGAAAACCGACTCAATCGTGAAATAATTTGCATTAGGTTCGGTGCATGAGAAGAGTTAGGCCTTAGTCAGACGCTCTGACTATTGACTATTAACTCTTTGCCGACCATATATATAGCTTGCTTTAGAAATATGTAGACTTCAGTATTTTGCCCTGTCTAACTCCAGACGAAGAGGAGAGCTCTCGCGATTGTGAAGACATTGAGACGACATTCTAACCATTGGCCATTAAAACAACTCGTAGACGCAGTGCAAACATCTTAGATTTGTTTGTTTTGTAATAGTCTGTCTTTTATTATTTGCTTTGCCTTGTTTAAATCATAGTCAATCGAGATATGGTCGGGAAACTCGGCAAACTTCAAAGCTCCTATAATGAGCTGTGATTTAATGTTGAACCGTACCTTACACCGTGCACAACCTTTGTTTTAGGTTTATTAATATTTAAATAGCACGGTTGAGTGATTGAACTGAAACGTTGCTATTGGACAATTCGCTCATTATACTAAAATACAATGTGTTCAGTGACCGTGCACCGTGCACAAAAATGCATAAAGGTGAACAAAAAGATAGACCAAAGACTTTAGCTGAGTTTCCAGACCATATCTTGATTGACTATGTTTAAATATACATGTATGAAAACAATGAGATGCGTTTTAGCCAGCTTTAGTTCGCGTAAAAAGGTTGCAAAGTTGTTGGACAGTTATTAATTGGGTCTATATAATTTGAAACACTTTTCTTTTTGCAACGGCGAAGAGATTGATATATACATAAATAAAGTGATGCAGACGACGGTAGTGGAGGCTAGTGCAATAATAATGTTGTTAACGATTGACGAAATAACACGAACTGCTGCGACGACTGCATGTGACCATGAACCACAGAGAAATCAACATTAAAATGTATTTTTTCTTGGTCATTGCAACACGATGAAACAAAGGATAAACTATCGCTAAGTACCTGATGTCGATATGCATGCATGACCAAAAAAGTCATGGCGGATATTCCTGCAATTGAAAACCCAGTTACTTGATAACACATATTGTACAACAGTTCGGTGCTCCGTATTAGCGAGATTCAGATCACACTTC
The DNA here is from genome assembly GCA_964035015.1 of Corallium rubrum. Lineage (NCBI taxonomy): Eukaryota > Metazoa > Cnidaria > Anthozoa > Scleralcyonacea > Coralliidae > Corallium > Corallium rubrum. The sequence goes on from OZ035998.1 coordinate 33,222,730, forward strand.
CACTACCGCTACGACAGTAAATATAATTAAGCATGTCAAATATTGTTTTAACGTTCAGTAATGGTCGCAGGTCTCAAACCTAGTGCAAAAAGAAACCGTTTTACGATACCAGGATTAAAACCAACTACGACTACAGGAACGAAAAAACGAACGTCACATCTCAACTTAACCACATTTACGGTAGCAATAGCGGTAGTGGAAGTGTGATCTGAACCTCGCTAATGTTGAGGTTGGCATGTTGTAAAACGCGGACTGGACTGGACTGGACTTGTAAAACGCGGACTGGACTGGACTGCACTGCTGGGCTTGGTAGGTTGGAAGAGGACTGGTTTGGGCTTGATATATTGGATCAACTGGTGATCGCTGGGTAATATATGTAGGTGTCGTTTGTCGGTGTCATGCCACGTTGGAAGGCGACGGTTGTCGCTGTCAAACCCGTTGAAGGGTGGCGTTTTTCAGGCCACTCAGGCAGAAAACCCGCATCTGTGATCATGAATTTTGGATCTGGCCATTGAATTTACAATTAGTTAGCATTTTATGTATTTTTAGTGGGAAATATAAAGCGTCAGTTCTCAAATTAAAACATATTAAACATTCTTGTCCATTATTTTCAAGTAAACACTTTTCCATTTACAAGGACACATTTTCCTTTTTCGAGTCCGCGTTTTACAGATTTTTGAGTCCGCGTTTTACAGATTTTCGAGTCCGCGTTTTACAGATTTTCGAGTCCGCGTTTTACAGATTTTCGAGTTCGCGTTTTACAGATTTTCGAGTCCGCGTTTTACAGATTTTCGAGTCCGCGTTTTACAGATTTTCGAGTCCGCGTTTTACAAGTCCAGTCCAGTCCGCGTTTTACAAGTCCAGTCCGGTCCAGTCCAGTTCGCGTTTTACAACATGACCGCTAATGTTAAGGCAAGCACAAGTTAAGCACAAGTTTTGTCACCTGATGGTGACACAGAATTCTCGCACTCTCGCACCCTTCCTGTTCATAGTAGTCTTGGACGGGTTAGGTTAAAACGCGGATACGGACGGACGGACGGACGGACGGACGGACGGACGGACGGACGGACGGACGGACGGACGGATATGAGGGTAAAACGCGGATATGAGCGTTTTACCCTCATATCCGCGTTTTACCCTCATATCCGCGTTTTACCCTCATATCCGCGTTTTACCCTCATATCCGTCCGTCCGTCCGTCCGTCCGTCCGTCCGTCCGTCCGTCCGTCCGTATCCGCGTTTTAACCTAACCCAGTCTTGGACTACGTGCTAAGAATTGCAACATCGAATGCTGAAGCGACTGGCTTTGTGATAACTCCGCGAAGGAGCAGACGTCATCCTGCTACCATTCTGACTTATACAGACTATGCTTATGATATTGCTCTCACTTCTAATAACATCAAAGAAACTTAATGATTAAAGCTGTTCTTTACTGAACACAGCAATGTCGAGCAAATAAACACACACACAGCAGCAGTTTTGTGGGAGAAGGGGTTTCTATAGTGTAAAATTATGGTCAAGCATCATCCCACAGACTCATTCTTACATGGCCTTAGATTGTTGTCCAGGGGTTATAATCCCCATTAGGACTCTGCTAATGCGCACACGCGCATATACTGCCAAATAGGTAGCTAGCCTATAAGACATCAACCTGACCAACCGGGCTAGGACGCTTGAACGTGGCAATCAGGAGCGCTTCATCCCCCAACCCAAACTTTGTATTTTTATTCAAAACCCATATCAACAATATATCAAGGATTACATTGAGTAATTTGACTAACATTAACAAGCCAGTTCGTTGACATAAGATCGTCTCTGGATTTCCAAATTATCCAATGTCTATATGGGCGATGTCAAACCCAACATAACAGGAAACTAAGTATAAACTAGTAACCACTCGAAAGATGAGCGGATGTTCGCATGTATATGTTATCAGTTAATATCTAATATCTAATATATGCATGTTATATATCTAATCTATAAGCGCCGCGGCCTGAGAGCACGCATTAAAGTGCTATTCTTAAGCGGTGGGTGGGCGGGAAATATTTTCTTTTAGAGCTTTACGCGTTTTGATTGTGCGTGCTATATCTTTGTATAGATCTCATGTACCAAGTGAAAAGGGTTTAGCGCGCGTTTTGCTTGTATGTGAGTCTTTTGAAATGCTATTGGTTACTTTTCCGCGCCAGGAAAATTAGAGTTTTAATTGGCTAGAAAGTGCTAGTCATTTGTTATTCACGTGCACTGGCAAGCTGGATGAGCAAAAGCAAAAGGACTTTAGAGCCGGTCTGGCGTATATCTGACATGTTGATAGCTTAAATCGCCTAAAAAACATCTGTTTTGCCAAAACCCAAGACACGCCTTGATAAGAACGTTTCTTCATTAACTTTATTTTAGTAATGGCTTAATAAAATGGCTTAAACTTCTTAAACAAGTTGAGGAGGTTGCAAAACAAACGGGACTGCATGTCAACGATGATAAAACAGAGTTTATGGTATTCAATCAACTATAGAAGAAACCATTATATCATCGAAAGGGAAAACCTTGAAATGTGTTGAAGACTTTAAGTATCTAGGATCATGGATAGAAAGCTCGAAAAAAGACCTGGAATTAAGGATTGGGTTAGCATGGTCAGCTATGAACAAGATGTCAGCAATATGGGAGTCAACACTACCTAACGACCTCAAAATACAGTTCTTCAGGGCAGCTGTAGAGAGCATCCTGATATATGGAGCTGAGTGTTGCATGGACACTTACAAAAGCAATGGAAAACAGTAAGGTTTATAGTAAGGTTAGATGCTTAGATATATATACTGTCGAAACAGAGAACGTAGGCTAGGAGTCTAACGTTACGAGCGAAGGCCCTTCGTCAGAGAGAAACGTAAAGAGTGTAAACAAACAGCGAACTTATTTAGGGAAAATAATCCTGTGACAAAAAAATAGCCAATCAGATGGAAACAACAATAACAAATCAATCAGATGCCGAAAAACATTTGCTATTTCTGCCGTCGATAAGCAAATTTGCTTATTTTAAATTATAACAATTATATTTTCTCTTCAAATTACTTTTTCAAGTTCTTGCTTAACGTGATGGACGTTTAGACCACTTGGCGTACAGGTGATCATGGGCGTGGGTTGTTATATGTTACAAAAATAGGCACGGCCAGGCGTGCATGTATCTACTGCGTTTAATGCCTACAGCTACTATATATGGTAAAAATAATGATGCAATTGTATACTTGCAAACAACCTTATATTCAGAGCTGAACAAGATTTTTGACAAAATTGTCTACGTTGACCATTTGTGTTTTAACTTTAAAATAAGAACACGGAGTAAAGCCATCAAGATACAGGAGGCTAAGCACTAACAATTCTACTCCTATCTGGCATGAGTTCTAAGCCTGGGCAGGTGGTCACCAATTCAATATTAACTCAAACCAACCAATTGGGCTTTACTCCGGTCCTCAGCGGTGAGAGGCAGTGCCTAATAGCTTGGCTATTAACGCTTAATGGTACTACAAACTATAGTCATTACATAAAGTACGGTGGTAAAGCTTTAAGTACCAATCAAATTGACATCACAAACAACTCACAAAATTTGATTAATACAGTATTTAAGTTATTTCGTTACAACAATTTGTCAAATAATAATGCAATCTAGTTAGAAGGTAAAGGAAATCATTTGTCTGATCGAGCTTCGTAAGCTGACAAGACTGTGTATTGCCGAACAGAAATGGATGACTTTCTTCTAAGAAAACAAAGTTAGCTTCATGGTCAAGCAACAATGTCGAAAACCAGGTAGTCCACGAGCATATTGTCGATGTAAGTGACAAATAGTCAAAAGAAATATCAGTGGCAGGTTATATAGAGAGCGTGCACTAGTTAGTCAAATGTTAATGGAGTAATTAAATAACTGCAGTTGTCAATGTCATGCAAAATCTGTGTCATGAATGTACAAACATGTATTCTACCTTTTACTGCATGTATGCATGCATACATCTTGAAGTACAATTAATGTATGGTTGCTCTCATAATTTTGATGACATTGCTGAACATCTACTTTACAACAGTCATACTTGAGATGCTTGTTACCTCATCATTAAGAAGCTTTCAAAAACTTTTATCATCATTCCAACAACGTCTAGTACATCACAATTAAGAATGGACTACGATTCATACTTAAAATACTTACTAAATTTGTAAAAACTTTCTCTTGTTGAATATCCCGCTTAATAGCAACAGCATTGACTTATGAAATACTTGGTGTATACAGTATTATGTTGGCCTCGGTGGTTTGTTCGTTCCATGTTTTGATTGGCTCCGAAGCATTCTTTTGTTAACTTACACGTTCGTTGAAATTGACTCCCATACTCAATTTGAGAGCTTGATTACAATTAGTACATACAGTCAATTTGAAGAAGAGAATGGGCTGGATAGCAATAGTATCTACTAGTGCATGCGCAGTAGATACAAAAAGTTGACATTAATAAACATTCCGTTAGGTTTTCTTTCATGGAATTATATTATATTGTCATTAGTTTATTCCATCTAGTTGAAAAAAAGGAAATATGCGATTACTTAAATATAACGTCGTCGAAAAAATTCTGAAGTGAAGGCGTTTACGTTCTTCAATGGACGAAGTTTGGAACAGTTGAAGGGGTTTACGTTTTTCAATGGACGAAGTTTTGAACAGTGAACATATTATATTGAACAATTCTTTATTAAGTTAGATAATGTTGAATCTCTATGTTTCAGTTTTGAACGTTTGCTGATGGAAAACTTCGAATATAGGTGGTGTGCAACCATGTAATCCCTTGAGATTCGAAGGACAAAGATATTTTCGCCATGTTGGATGGTATTATAATTACAGATGATGAAAATCTTTTGTCAAAGTCAACCAACATGGCGGCAATGACGTAAGATGCACACCAACAATTGCAATAGATATTTAAATGTTTACCGTGATTAATTCCAGGGAAATGCCAGCCCACCCGGTTTACTTGGCTCACGCGATTGATTAAGATCTTACTGTGGTTTTAAAACTTGCATAAACTAAATTTACAAAGAAGAATTGGTTCAGTTTAGATGTAAACAAATCTAAACGTTAATTCAAATCTCCTTTTGCGGCCGAGGAAAGAATTTCGCTGGGCTAGAATCAACGCACCTTATTAGAATGTACAAGTTTTTTGTCTTAGGGCCTGTTTATATGGAGCCGAGTTACCCGGCTAGCCGAGTTACTCGGCAAACCGAGTTACCCGCCATGTATAGAAATTCAATGCTATCCCAGCAGAGTGTTTGTTTACATGAGACAGGCGGGTAACTCAGCTAGCCAAGATCCCGGCAAAACAGCCGAGATCTCGGCATGCCGGGATGAAAATATTCCCATATAAACACTCTCTTGCCGGGTAACTCGGCTAGCCGAGTTGAATTTGTCACAACAGCGCACGCGCCACTTATGAAGACAATCGGAAACTACTCATGGAATGTGAAACCATTATAATGCGTGGGCGGCTTTGCCAAGTAACTCGTCTCGTATAAACACTCATCTTTTTCCAACTCGGCTTGCCGGGTAACTCGCTTAGTCGGGTAACTCGGCTCCATATAAACAGGCCCTTAATATTGAACCTGCACAATCCAACGAGAATGGACGAATATGCAGTTATGCTAATTCTATAGCAAGCAAAATCTTAGATGTTCATTGGCTGTTGCCAGAATATAATCAATACTCGTCAAAATTCAGTATAGGTGGTGTGCAACCAATCCCTTGAGATTCGAAGGACAAAGATATTTTCGCCATGTTGAATGATATTATAATTGCAGATGATGAAAATCTTTTGAAATCGTCACCAACATGGCGGCAATGACGTAAGAACACCAGCAATAAGAACGACCAAAACGAGTAAAGCCGTATGTCAACTCCATGATCAGTCCCAGAAGACTGATTCAGCTAGTCAGGAGAATAACGAGAAATACGAATATACTCTCGAACCGCCTTCGATTAAACGTCCTCTCGAAGCTGTGGAAAATGTGGTTTCTACATATTTCATTGATGATTTTGTCGAAATAAAGCAATAATCAGTGTTTTTCTTCCAAATTCCCTAATCTTATAATCGCTTTTCCTGGAGGTATTTTAACGAAGAATTTGCCAAGGCTGAGTTATCGCGGGGATTATAACCTACAGTATAATCGTCCAGCACGCGTCTAATAATTGTCCTCATATTTTAAAATCGTTTACTAACAGGGTTGAAATTTTTGATCAGCTAACACTCCCAAGAGTAATATACAAAATCATCCATTGTTTCACATGCACTTTTTATTGTAGAGCACAATCGTTTTAGCAGACTGGGGCGTTATTATGGTGTTAAATTAAAAATATTATATTGCTTTTAACTGCAGTCGTCCTTGTTTATATTGTTTACGAGTATCGCTGTTGTTTTGTCGAACAATACCACAAATTATGTCATAAGGATTTTGGGTGAAGGAAAATTCGAGTGTAGAATATATACATTATAAGACCAAACCGGGACCAGTTGCGAAAAATGCAACTACACGGGCCTTCCGGCAGGAATTGAACCCACGACCTTTCGATACTAGTGCAATGCTCTGACCACTGAGCCACGGAGGGCGTTGCCGAGAGCTTGATCGCGAGTTCTGTATATATAATAAGGTGGTAATGCCAGGAGAGAATTGGGTATATTATAAGTGACATTGGGCATTTCACTCAATTACATAGTATGTCATAAGGATTTTGGGTGAAGGAAAATTCGAGTGTAAAATTGAATGTTATCGTGCCGTCAATCGAGCTCAAAACTTAGTCCTGCATTATAAATAAACATTTCCCCACACTTTACAAGTGTAAATGACAGCGTTGTTACAAAGAGTATATTGCGGGTTATCTCTGAACAAACGAGTTTCGATTTGCGTGGCGTTAAATATACTTGACTGCGGAGGCAACTGCATGCACCTGTCAGTCCCCAAGTTTCGTACAAACTCGATTACCTATTGGTTGGAACGACAAGTTATTATCATCCGCCTCAGTACTGACGAATATCATTGTCTCAACCAATAGGAAGGCGTGTCTGATGATGATGATGATGATGATGATGATGATGATGATGATGATGATGATGATGATGATGATAACTTTATTTAAACACGCTAACCTCGTCAACCGAAGCTGATTTCCACGAGGGGCGTGTATATTAGAAGTATACAGTATATAAGAAAAGTATCTAAAAGCTATTTACAATAAAAGCTATTTACAATAAAAAGCTATTTACAATAAAAGCTATTAGAGTCTGGACGACTAAATCGTTCAGTTAATAAGGCTATTCGTTCGTCCTCGTTGGATTGTGCAGGTTCACTAGTTATACATAATATTTGAATGGTATACGGTTGAGCAACTGACTAAACTTGTTCTTTGACTTTGCATTAATTGTCAGAACTTTTCTGTGTTTAGTTTATATATTTTGTTATAATATTTGTTATAATATTTTTGTTTGGAAGTTATTATATAGGGCTAACCTCTCAACTTTCCTTCAAGCCCATTTGGACTTGAGAATAAATTTATGATTTATCTGTCTGTCGAACAGATGTAAACCGCTACTGCATGTATGTACATATGTACATTTTTGTGAAAGCTATTCTCGACTGAAAAACGTTTTGATGATTTTGGAAGCTTCTTTTCGGAGTTCTCTGTTCGACCAGAAAAACACCAAACAATTCAAGGACGAATTCAGTAGAACAAGACAAGGCAACCAACGATAGATGTGGATAAGGATATTCAAAGTCCGTTTTTCATTCTGCAATGGAAGCCATAAGAAGCCCGCGATTCCTGATGGAAAATAACAAGTAAAACATACGAAAATGATTAAGAGATATGTTTTTGCCAGCTTTAGTTCGCGTAAAAACGCTGCAAGGTTGCAGCGGTTGTTCACGGCGTCGTCATTTCCTGAGTTTTCTTTTAATTTCTTTCTTGCAACTGCGAAGATTGATATATACGTAAATACAGACGTGAAGATCACCGCGATGAAGATTAATGAGATAATAATGTTGGAAATCATTGGCGAAATAACACGAACTCCTACGGAAACTGTTACCATGGACCACAGAGAAATCAATATTAACATGTACTTTTCCTTGATTATTGAAACACGATGAAACACGGCATGAACTATCGCTAAGTACCTGTCGATATTCATGACCAAAAGAGTCATGGCGGATATCCCTAAGACTATGAGAGCTGCTATTTGATAACACTTATTGTACAGGCAATTTGGTGCTCCGATTATGTTGGTAACTGACTGGAGCAAGAGCAACGCAGGAATAATTGTTACTACTGCAAGATCATTTGAAGACAACACCATGATCATCATAAAGCATATTTTCTTTCTCATTTTCTTTGACTTCCAAAAAATGAAAAGCGCAAGCGAATTGAGGATAATTCCAATGAGACCAATAGTTGTGATTACAACCGAAGCTAGGATATTGTTGAGGACATAAGAAGATGACGGTCTGTGGACAACGAATCCATCCCAGCAACTTTCAACAATCATGTCGGTACTGTTGGAGCTTCTTATTGTGGCGTTCATCTTTAGTCTAAATTTCTTTTCGAGGTGAATCTTTTTAACATTAAATTTGATATAATATTTTAGAACAATATTCAGAACTTTGGCTTGATTTTTCAGTAGGCTTCATGCGTGGTGTTTGCTTTCGCTAGCATCTGTTTTTCATCTTTACATCAATTGCAGATATGTCTTGTGACAGGAGGTGCTCTGAACTCGGTTTTCTATTGGATAATTGAAGTTTTACATATCAATTAACTTAAAGCTGGTATGGCCAAGAAAACATTTAAATTAGAAAAAAAAACACTTAACAATTTGTGGTATACGCAGGTATATATATTAAAAATCTTGTTTTTACATTTGTTTTGCAATAAGCTGACTTTTTTCAATTGCTTTGCCTATATAATTTTTTGCCTTATAAATAATTTGTAAGAAAATGCACTAATGACTTACTTCTTTATATATATATATATATATATATATATATATCTTATGATAAATATCAAAGCCCAGGGCATAATATTTTGACATAAACCATTTTATATAGAGTAAAACAAGAGTGAAATCATAATATTTATTTAAAGTTCTAACGTTTCGTTGTTATCACAACATCTTCAGAGAATAATAATTTACATAAATGCAGAAAGCCTAAATATGTAGTTACAGAGTTGTCATAGATTATGAATTAATTAACCAATCAGGAGAGAATACTAAAAATACATATTAAAAAAGAAATATGTTTCGCGCAAAAGAAGTTCTGAAGTTCGCGAAACTCTGTTTATTCGCGATCTCAAACCTTCTTTAAACGCAAATATTGGCACCGCTCCGCTTTTTCTTTTGTAATATGTATTTTTAGTATTCTCTCATATTCAAACAAACAAAGTGTTGTTGGCGAAATGTCGAAAAGTGCTCAATACCGTAAAGATAGAGCGAAAATACAACAAGTGCATGGGTTTACCTCAAATCTTGATGTATACATATATATATATATATATATATATATATATATATATATATATATATATATATTTATTATACCCTCACAAATAATCGTCCAATCAAATGTCTACATTAGCGTCACGTGCCAGCCCAATATTTTACGATGTAGGACAACTACATATTGGGCAACAACCTTTGGACAGATGCACAAGGTATAATTACTTGTCAATTGCACGATTATTTGTTCGATATAATAAAACATCTATTGGATTCATCTTCGCCCAATATGGGAAATAATTAAGTCTCAAATTTTAATATTTGGCTCGACCTTCGATCTCGCCCAATATTGAATTTTCGACTTAAATATTTTGCCATATCGGGCTTAGATGAATCCAATAAGTTATAATATATATATATATATATATATATATATATATATATATATATATATATATATATATATATATTAATACTATGATCGCCTCGGATTCTTTTGTTCTCCGAGGGAATGTAAACCTCGTATTTCCCTCATCGTTCATGCAAGAGGGAAATTTATGCTTTGTCTTCTAATTTTCCCGTGCATGTTGATGAGGGAAAATTAGAAGACAAAGACATCCTTTGTCTTCTTCTAAATTTCCCGCTTGCACATATTTTCCCTCATCAACATGCACGGGAAAATTAGATACAACTTCTGTGATCAACCGTGTAAATTTCCAGTCGGTAAGATTCTCAAAGATTTCCTCGGAACTAATAACTTGACTTGAGGGAATTTAGCGATTAAATTTCCCCTTTGCCTCGGGAAGATTCGTAAAAGTCCTCGGGCCGAGGGCCGCAAATCTTCCCTCGGCGGTGGGGAAATTTAATCGCTAATTTCCCTCAAGTCATGGTATTACTTATATATATATATATATTGTTTTCATGTCAACATTTGGAGATAAGTTCCGTTCTTTTGTTGAGTAATAATCGATTGTCCTCGTTTAAAATGCAAATTGTCTCTGCAAGACATAAGTTACAATGCTTGGCACCACCGTTGTAGGCACTTGCACGCTTTAGAATTGACCACTTGATAGAGTAGTTGTTCACGCTTGACTCAATTTCAATTCCCAGATGTATTTGGAAAGCGCGGTGCTTGCTGCATGCTTTGTATGTTTGAAAGAAAAGGTATTTCTTTCATGATCTGTCATGAAAGAAATACCTTCATGATCTGTCATGCCGATGTAGATTTTTGTATCGCAATCCGGGGCAGTGCATGACAGTGGCTTTGTAAACCGGGCAGGTTGTGCATTCCTGGCAGTTGTAAGTCTTGTTACGGGGGCTGTCGTTGGTTTTAAGGACTTTGGTGTTGTGGCGTTTGATGATACTGGCCATGTTACTCTAGACTTTTCCAAAGTCCTTCCCAGACTTTTTTTCGCGGTTATATATATATATATATATATATATATATATATATATATATATATATATATATATATTAACAAATAAAACATAAAGCTCCGTGCATATATGTACTCTTATAAAACTTCGTTTGACATCATTTGAACACGAAAGAAGTCGGCTTCGCCTCGTGTCTGTATACCCCAATACAGAACGGCCACTCATTCCGTAAATAGTACATATATACTGCGGTCACCCTTGTTTTTATACAGAGTGATGATCTTGGAGTTGCGCATGTCCTGCATGGTACCTTGCCTTCTCTCCAGCAAAGACACATGCAAGAGCTCGTGAAGTGGTTCCAACAAGACTGGCTTTCCATATTCGATGATTTCTGGCGGTATACAGTCTTCACCTGGTGCTTTGCCGCATGATAGAGCAACGATGGTTTTGCATCACCAGACATTTGGGTCATTTGTGCCGCTGCTATCGGTCGCCTAATAATATAATTATGTATTCTGATGAGTTTGATGGTCGTTAATGCGCACCATTATTATGGTCGTTAATGCGCACGCGCGCCACCATCTTGTCCCAAATTTCTGGCAATAGACCTTATTCAAAAATGGCCGCCGAATTAGAATTCTTTTACGTGCATATAAATTAGCCCTTATGACCTCGTTTCAAAGTAAAAATTATTTTGAGTTTCACACATGAAAACGAGTTCATAAGGGCTAAAAGAATTTTAATTCTGCGGCCATTTTTGAATAAGGTCTATAGCTAAGTTCTTCCACAGTGGGCTCGGAGTCAAGCTCTTCCAGAACAGGCAGGTCCAGGACTAAGGGTCCAGGAAATGTTCGACCCATCTTCCCATTTGTTTGTCCTGGTCCGTAATGACCTCCCCTGTCTTTGACTTTAAGGGTGTATCTTCTTTGTTGGTTTGCCTGTTGCCTGCTTGATGCCCTCATACATGCCTCTGATGTTGCCGGTGTCCGAGGCTTGCTGAATGTTGTCCGACAGCTGAAGACAGTAGTCGTTTGCACAGCGACGTGCTGTTTGCCGGGCTTTGCTTCGAGCAGTTTTTAGCGCTTACAGGTTCTGCTGACTTGGGTCACGCTTATAGCTGATCAATGCGCTACGCTATCTCTGTGATGTTGGCCTCAAACCAGTCTGCGTTCTTGCGCTCTTTCTTGCCGTCAAGATTGCAGCACTGTAGATGGTGTTCCGAAGGGAGTGCCATCTATCTCCAGCGCTTTGCTCCTGGTTACCGGTCAGCGTCTCTTCAAGCCGTTCTAAGAACTCCTGGTTCTTGACTGGGAAGGCTGTCTTGCTAGTATTTATTCTAGGCTGACCTTTCTTCTTGGAGTGGTGGAGTGGCTTCTTTGGATTTAGCTTCACCTTCAAGGCAATCAGGGAGTGGTTAGTGTCGCAATCAGCACTGTGGTAAACGCTAGTGTTGCAGACGCTGTTGAGGGAGTCACGCTTGGTGATGATCGTGTCTAGCTGATGCCAGTGTTTCGATCTAGTATGTCGATCTAGGATGTCTCTAGGAGACGTTGTGGCATGTCTTGTTCTGGAAGAAGGTGTTCGACACGCACATGTTGTGGTAGCCAGTGGCGTAGCCAGGGTCTTGGGTTTAGGAGGGCAAGAACCTCGATTTCCTAGGGGGGTGCGAGGGCATGCTCCCGGAAAACTTTGGATTTCTAGGATCTCTGAAACACTATTTCCTGCATTTTGAGGCAAGTATTTTAGAGTAATCTGAAAGCCATAAATTACATAATTTTGTTGTTATAAAACTAATCGCCGCGTAGCCAACGCCACTGGTGCTAGCAACAGAGTTCTAGAAGTCTCTGGTCGTTATCGTTCATTTTCCCTACGCTGTGATGTCCTAAGACTAGTGGCCATGACTCTTTTGGGCGTTGAACTCGCCCAGGAGGTAGACGTGTTGTGATGCTGAGACTCTGCTGACAACAGCGTCTAGTGACTCGTAGAACTGGTCTTTGACTTCAGCTGAGGAGTATAATGTTGGGGCGTAGACGCACGCGAAGTTTACAGGACCTTGCATTGTTGAAAGGCGTAGAGTGAGGATTCTCTCTCTGCCGTCCGTTGGGGGTTCGGTCATGCAGAGCAGTGTGTTCCTCACGGCAAATCCCACTCCGTGTTCCCTGGTTTGCTCAGCGCTTTTCCCCTGCCAGAAGAAGGTATAGTGTTCGTCCTTCAGGGATCCACTGTTTGGATGTCGTGTTTGCTGCAGGGCAGCTCACGACCTATCACTGCTGTTTTACGAGCATCGTCTATTGCTTGAAGATTGTCAGTCAGTCCGGGGCGCATGGTTCGTACATTCCAGCTTGCTATCCGGAGAGCTGTTGCCTTCGTTTTCTTCTTTCGTTGTTTGCTTGGTGCGTGGTTAACGATCTGCTTGTTGAGCGAAGGAAACTAAGCTCCAGGCACCCACTGAAACGGGCAGACCGTGGCGGGTCAACACCTTAATTACTGGCCAGGGGCAGCCCGGCTTGATCGAGGCGGGCGGTAGTTTACCAGTGGGACGCGATAATCCCTCCCACCGACGAAGACAACCCATAGCGTCTAACTACGCCAATCGAGCAAGGACTTATTACTCGTAAACTGCTGTCTTCCGTGTTGTGCTCTCACTGCTTGGCAAGACTGGAGTGACTTCTCCAGGGCACAGGCCTGGGCGGGAGTTGTATGGAGACCTTGTGCTGCCCAGACAACAAGGCCACACTGACGAAATCCAAGGGAATGCAGGGCATTACATTTGGAGCCAACTTGGCTGCAAGAGCTGCTGGAAGGAAGACAATGTTGACAGCCAACCACCTTAGGGGCTCCACTCCGGATTTTCTGTCTGGATTTACTTCCATAGCCTTTACCTCTCCCAAAGCTGTCTCCAAGCTAGTGGAGCCATAATCCAATGACTGGGGTGTTACATCAGACTTGTCCTTGTCCTAGACGGATAGCCTGCCATGGCTATCAAGCTCCATCTGCCCGTAAGTGAGCGTGTTTTAAAGTTAGCACCAACTGTTGCTTTTATCATGACACCAGCACTAGGATGGTTGCTGACCAAGGCTGAAGAATCCATCATACCCTACACCATATCCCAGGTATGGGCAGCTACAGGGTTGCTAGTACTTGCTGAATTGGGTACTACCCCAGACTCTGGAGGGTGGTAGGCTGAAGCTCCAGCTTGTCCTGCCCCAGTGACCCAATTGCTTTTTCTACATGCATGTAAACTGGACTCCAAGTGTGTTGAGATTAGCACCCTCACCGGGCTCCAGGCCTTTGCCTGGCCTCGGGGATAACATCGCATAATAGAGACCTTTAGTTCCACATTTACCTCAAACTGCGAACTCCAGTTTGTGGTTCAGTTGCCGTTTGGTGTTAGAAGTTGGGACAATTAGTACATTTAGTTTGAAACCTCTGGCTCTATAATTAATGTAAAGTTTACATTAATTGTAAACTACTGTAGAAAAAACGAACTATATGTCAATAAAGAAATACAATAATTAACCCAAAGCTAATAAATAGCTATCTTCTTGTCGTTACACGGTTACACCAGAAGAAACAAATAGATTTTCTATTTTACTTTAGAGCAGTTATTCAGTTAAATGTTGAATCCGCTAAATGTTGGATTTTCTTGTGATATACAGTGTTCATGCTTTAAACAACGAAGAAGGCAAAAATCTTCCCTGCTTGCTCTTAAAATTCATAGCAAATCAAAGAAAAATACTCAAATTGTATACCAAAAGCATTTATACGTGAGATAATGCAAACTCCAAACAGAAAATTCCAGACGTAAAGGACTTTCGTGAAAACAGACTTTTTGCCGTCGAAAACGTGTATTCTAAACCCAAACGTCACGTGTATTAAACCTCAAACGTCAGGCAGCGGTTAGACGTTAGCCGTAAAAGAAAAAAAAAAGCATGTTCTAGGAATTTTAAATGAACGAAATTACCGTTATTAAATTAGCATTTTTAAAAATATATTTAACAGTTAGATTATGAGCTCGAAATTTATCATCTCATAGAAATTGAGAGCGAGTAATCTAATTGTTTTAGTAGAAACTAACTTAATTGTGTACCTTAGTTCTTCCAAATTATTTCAAAAAACGAAGCATAACCATTGTTTCTGTGTGAAAACCAAGGCAAACAAATCTTTCACACCTCGTCGCCTCCATGTTGTTTTGCTGTATGGCCGCGCAAGACCCAACATTCCTCCTACCTAG
This sequence comes from Corallium rubrum, assembly GCA_964035015.1. Classification (NCBI taxonomy): domain Eukaryota; kingdom Metazoa; phylum Cnidaria; class Anthozoa; order Scleralcyonacea; family Coralliidae; genus Corallium; species Corallium rubrum. The sequence goes on from OZ035998.1 coordinate 33,237,837, forward strand.
AATTACCAATAATCAGTAAGTGTGAAACGGCCTTGAATTACCAATAATTGGTAATTGTAGGTAATTGTCTGTCCCACATGCGGGATGTTAAACTAAATCGCTTATAACTAAAAGGGGCGTTGTGGTCGGGGTCTGAGAGGCGGGACTTTTTCCCCGGAGGGTTGTGGTTAGGTTTAGGGCCACCGGGGGGTTGTGGGTTAGGGTTAGGGTTGCCGGGGGGTTGTGGTTAGGTTCAGGGTAAGGTTTAGAGGTTAGGGTTAGGGTTGGGGTGTGGGGGTTGGGAATTAGTTTTTAAAATTAACGATTATTGGTAATTCTAGGCATTTCGCACTTACTGATTATTGGTAATTCTAGGTAGGAGGATATGCTGATTGACCAACCCTATCAGATTTAAACATCATCAAAAAATTGTTCAATTATTATGTTCATTGTTCAAGAAATAATATTTGTATGCAAGAAAAAGGAATAATTTTCTGAAAACTGAGAAATTTTTCTGTTAAAGAAGTAAGTCATTAGGGTATTTTCTTCCAAACTATTTAGTCCAAGTTTGAAATGTGCATGAGACGCAACTACCGTACATGCGAAAGTTAAAGGTCAGATGTCATAAACGGGTAGATATAATATACTAAAAATAATATCACGGAGAGTCGTAAAAACGCATCAGGCAGGTCAAAAACTTAATTCTGGATTGTGAGTCAACAGGCCGAACGTTTAGCAAATAAACATTTTACGTGGTGTTTCCACAAAAATAATCTAGAATAAAAACTAGTAATTAATACGCACAAATGCTATAATTTTAAAGCGCAATATACCGCAAACCACCTCCGGAGCAGGATTGAACTTCATATTCCAATCGCGATCGAGTGTTTACATGACAAAAATTATTGCAGTGATTGCGAACGCAATAAGGCAACAGTTCTCGATTGCAATTCCGATAATTTGGCTACGTGTATGGAAACTGAAAGTTATATATATATATAATATATATATATATATATATATATATATATATATATATATATATATATATATATGTAAATGGATAGAGAGAGCGCGCAGAGAACAAAAGTAATAAAATAGACTACATACTGTACATGCACACGATATCTGTTGTACCGGCGCAACAGTGAGTGCAGTGATTAACAAAAACCAATCTGAATGCATGACAAATCCATTCAGCCAGTCACCGACAAGAAAGCTGCGTTTTCAGAGTAGAAAAATAAATCTTTATCTTTGAGTGACAAAGGCTCACACTTCAAGCAGGAAAAGTAATGGCCAAAGATTTTCCCAAACAACCCTTTCCGAGGCTTTCTCCCTCATCTTTATAGAGAGCAGATTCTCTCTGTAATCCATGAACAGAATTCTTGAGAGTTCTTATTCTCTTCTGCCTCTTCGCAGATCTTGTGGCTTCAGGGCATCTTCGATGACATGCATGCAATAGCAACTAAGATTTGATCTTTTCTTTCGCACCTGTTTTGAACCGAGGTGATCTGCTCGCATTATTAATGGGCAACATGCAGTAATAGGATTATCTTACAACCAGAGAGGGAGGAGAATCATCAAGAGCTGTGAAAACCTCCGCGAAATATTCAAAGCCTGTTTTCAGCCAAATGAATTTTGGGTCGCATGGACACATTCAAAGAACTAAATTGGTCGCGCGTTTTAACCGATCCCTTTCAAACTTGCACACGGCGTTGGTATGTCTGGGCTACAAAAGGGTGTCCGCGCGATTTATTTAGCTCAAAATTAACTGCGTTACGGACATTTGTTTGTCCATTGTCGTTGATATGACACTGGTCGGGAAGAATATGCCCTAGCTGATGATAAATCACTAAAGCAATAAATAAACGCGAACACCTTTTTTAGAACTATCTTTGAGAAGTGTATATATAGATGACAATTTGACAGATTTTTAGTAAAACCAGCGATCAACGACGACTGCGTAAGGAAGGTACCTTGATTTTATATTTGTACATATACAAGAAAAAGAAATTTATTTATTTCCTATTTGACAATACGATGGTGTTCTTCATTTATTGGGCTACATTTGGTGCAAATTTGAGACAAATTGAGAAAATATTCAGCGCGTAATAGCAAATCTCCTTGAATCGCATCCTAGGGCATCCTGTAACCTTAATTCTAATTAAGCTCGTCTGAATTAAATTCGACTATAATGTGCGACGTTAAGGTTTAGCGTAGGCCTAGAAGTATTGTACGGAGTGCGCAATACGGACTGTTAACTTATTCACCTTTAATATTTAAATATTAGACAACGCTGTAGTCGGGTTGATATTTAAATATTAAATGACTTTTTTATACTACAGATGCGTTATGCGTCTGGGGACGAATTATAAGACGAACTAAAAGACGAGTAAAAGTGCGATTCGCGCTGCTAGCTAGCAAAATAGGCCTGGCGTTAGAAAAATTATACCAAGCGGCAAATTTCAGAATGGCGGCTATGCTGCATGCAGCTCATGAAAGTTATGCAAGCAAAAAGAACGGCATAAGACCAATTGGCTGTGGAACAATATGAATTTTGTTAAGAAAAAAAAATTCCGAAAAAACGTTGTGATCTGTTCGAACATCTTCAGATTCAGATTAGCTGATTCCATATCAAGTTGACGAGCATACTCATATTTTTGTTCTTAGACTAAAATATTTAAGTTCCACCTCTGTCCAGTTATACAGGCTTTGTATTGCAAGACGTCATCTTGAATTCAGACGTGATGTGAAATGCCGCTGCGCTGGCTTTAAGTATAAACGCTGTCACAGTTTCTTGTTTTCTTCGCCCATTGCCTGTCTTTATACGATCAGATGCATTATACGTCCAGACGAACTATATGATTTAGTGCGTCGGTAAAGACGCACGAAAGCATATAGTTCGTCTGGACGCATAATGCGTCTGATGCCCGTCTTTAACAAGACGAAATTTGAGACGCATTAAAAGACGCACTGAAAAACTTTGCCCAAGTACGTCCAGACGCATAATACGTCTGTAGTATAAAAACGGCCAATGACGCTGTCAAAATGGCAAGTTGGTGCATGTAACTAAGTCAATCCCAAGTTGCGTTGACTAATTACATTCTAGTTATATTCCAAAAAAGAAACTGCCAAGACTAAATTAAATTATTGCCAAAGCTTATTGACCAATTAACCAAATCTAAAAACAAAATTTTAAATTTTGGCAAGTAATTGGCAAGAAATTGTGATTATTAAAAGGCAGTGGCGTTGAGAGATCCGAATACAGAAATCCTGCACTCTGATTGGTTCATAAGCGGTCGGATATTTCCCAGTATCCGCTCTAATTCACCACTTCAACGCTAAAAACACGTGTAGTATCACGTGATGCAAAATGTAAACAAAGTCGAAAAATGCGGACATTCATTGCGGTACGTCAATATGGTGGTCACTAAGATGCGCTTGTGGAACTGGTAGAAACGATTCTCGATACCCCCATTTGATGGTCAAAAATAAGAATGGCGATCCTGTACACTTCGTTCGATTCCCTGCTTCGAGAAGATTCGTGGATAAGTGACTGCGATGGATTGCGGCTTGTCATCGAGGCGATTCGTTTGTCTGCACAAAAGCTATATCTGTTGTTTGCACGTCTTTGGAGAGAACCAAAACACAGATTCCATTTCGGTGATAGCTAGGAAAGAAGAGGTAAGTTGTCTTTTTCTTCAGTATATATACTTCATAAGGCTCTCGATCATTGTTTTGTATAGGCAAGGCGACTTCAAAAGAAACGCAGATAAGCCTGCATGCAAACTCATATTACATGTTAAGTGTAATTTGAGTCTATACACTCCCGCAGAGGAGCGAAGACGATTGTCAGTGGAGAGACTGCCCTTTCATTTTAAAATTAGCTGAACCTGTTCACAACGAAGTTTGAAAACCAATGGAGGAATTGTCCATTGCAGAAATTTTGGTGGCATTGGGCAGTCTCCACTAACAATCGTCTTCGCTTCTCTGCGGGATGTGGACTAGCAGTGGTGTTTCTTTTGAAGTCGCCTTGCCTATCACAAAACAATGATCGATCGAGAGCCTTAGGAACCTAACAAAAAATTCAAGTATATATATACTGAAGAAAAAGACAACTTACCTCTTCTTTGCTAGGTATTGCCGAAACAGAATCTGGGTTTTCTGATGTGGGTCCGTTCTCTCCAAGGACGTGCAAACTACAGATGTATAGCGGTCTTTTGAGCAGACAAATTCACCGCAGCCGCTTATCCACGAATCTTTTCGAAGCAGGGAATCCAACGAAGTGTACAGGATCGCCATTCTTATTTTTGAGCATCAAATGGGGGTATCGAGAATTGTTTTTACAAGTTCCCCAAGTGCATCTTAGTGGCCACCATATTGACGCACCACGCTGAATGTCCGCATTTTTGCGGATACTGGTTGCTAAACCATAATCCGCTATGTCATGAGCGCGGTTGTGTGTGTGTGTGTGTGTGTGTGTGTGTGTGTGTGTGTGTGTGTGTGTGTGTGTGTGTGTGTGTGTGTGTGTGTGTGTGTGTAAGAATGTTTTCGTCAATCACGTGATCAACGCAGACCAATAGCAATAGTCCGAATCAGCATACTTCAGAAGTCTTATTTATATGTCAGAAGGGTTTACGAACGTGAACACGAACAACGAATGGGAGATAAATGTTGAGTCTTGTTTCAGGTAATGAACATTTGCACGCAGCCACAAGACGCCAAGAAATATGATGACAAGTCGACAGCTCACAGTGGCTACTGGTCTGTCCGTATAAATTTGAACGTTTTTGAGAATTTTGTCTGGTTTCGAAACAATATGTATTTCAGCATTTTAATACATTTTTATGCATGCATGTATGTATGTGTATGTATGTATGTACTGTTGTTTTATACTATAAATACAAGCGCGCGGTGACTGCACATTTACATGCCATACTTTCTCGTATTCAATACAGCATCACGTAATAAAACCATACAAGGTGTTACTATAATAATTCTGAAACGCGTTTCGACTTTGTCGCCTAAACGACAAGCTTTCCAAGGACAAAGAAACAGTGTGAGCGCTTGTTTGGCTTCGGATTAAAGATCTTTCTGAAATATGAATGCCCTTTTAACTATTAAATCATTTAAATGTTTGAAGTGTTTACGTGTTAGGCGCTCGGCCAAGATGTTTTAGCTATAGGTTTACACGCAGAAATCCACCGTGCTTGGCACTGCTTATGTTACATGTAGACGTATTCAATACTTATTCAAAAAACGCGTTGAACATTGATTTATTGAGACGCATCAGTGCATATATTACCAGAGTCTAAAACAGACATATAAAACGTAAAAATATCATATTCTTTAACAATGCGAGTAGCGTCCGCGTTTCCTGTTTTTGCCGATTTACCTACCCTTACCGTGTGTTCAAACATTTTAGTATAGGGGATTGGGGTTAATCGTTAGAAATTAACGATTATTGTTATTTCTATAGGTGAGACGTAAGAGTACACGTTGAAGGGTGTAGTCAATTTATAACGTTATGATAAGCGCTGGGCCGAGATGTTTAACTATAATTCACAAGCAGAAATTTTCAGGCTGTTCTTTGCGCCGGCTCTAATGCTTTAATTCGAATATACGTGTGGCATGATCACACGCTTATTGTGTTGAGTTCTAACATTACACTCGAGCGAAATTAAAGCGATATAAGTATCATATTTTTTAATGCGATCATAGGGACCGAGTTTCATGTTTTAACTAATGTTTCAAGTGTACTGTTGACATGTTAGGCCCTTGGCCAAGATGTCTTAGCTATATGTCTGATTGTCTGTATATATATATATATATATATACGCAGAAAGAAATCAACTGTACTTGGTACTGCTTGAGTTACATGTGCGCGTATAAAATACTTATTCAAAAAGTGCGTTGATTATTGTTGAGACAAATCAATTCATGTGTTACCAGAGTCTAACGTAGTAAAGATTAGAACGAAAGCGATATATTATCACATTCTTTTAACAATGCGATTAGCGATTGGGTTTCCTGTTTTTCCCAATTTACCCATAAAATTGTCATTTTAAGATTAGAGTTAAGATTAGGGTTGGGGCAGGGCTTGAGTTAGGGATTGGGTTGGAGTTTAAGTAAGGGCTAGAATTAAGCAATATTGTTAAGTGATTAAGGGCATTTAAAAACTAATAATTATTGTCGATTCTAGATGATACGTGAGAGCATATATGCTGATATGTCGCAAGGTTATCAAGCATTTTCAGTATGTTTTAGTGAACAATTTACGTTGTTCAATAATTATCTGTATAGGCCAAATAAATACCAGTATCCGCATGTACGCATTGCGTACCTATTTTTCGACTTTGTTTACGTTTTGCATCACGTGACACTACACGTGTTTTTAGCGTTGAAGTGGTGAATTCAGACGAATTTAATTAATTCGTCGTGTAACTCGAACACACGTTATCGTCGCATTTAATAGGGAGTTGGAGCAAGAAAACGAAGTACGAAGACGAACTTGACAGGTTTCCAACGTCTGCAATTATTCTGATAATTGTTTTTATTATTATTCATTATTCATATTGTTCAACGTCTTCGTTGCGTGGCCTTCGTTGACAACGAAGATATTGACAAAGTTCGTTGTGGTAAGAACGAAGTCAGAAGATAGCTCATCATTGTGACCTGGCACAGGATGGTCTAACTGCCATTTAATAAACTGTTTTGAAACTTTATACAATGAATATTTTGAATTGTTGTGCGTATCTGCTTGCAGCTTGCTTGATTTTAATATTCGATTTAATTTGGCTATATTCAGTTTAAGACACCTTCAGCATAGTTCACTAAAAGAAACTTCTCGTAGTAAGGTCCGCTCATATTATTTTTCTCCTACGTCGCAACCATCAAATAAACACGGGTTAATACAAATTTCCCGCCGTAGGACGGACAAGGGCTACCCCGGTCTATTGCGACCAAAATACGTCCTCGTCTTTGTACTTTGTTGTCTTGCTCAAATTCGCCAATATCCGTCTAACTCGGACGAATTTAATTGCCCCGATGAATTTAATTCGTGTGTCGAATTTAATCGAGTTATACGTCGCAACGTTTAGCGCAGGCCTATTACAAATTATCTTTGTTTATCTATTTTTTCCCTGTTTCAAATAAAAATAACAAATATCTCTAAAACAAAAACGTTGCGAGTTTTTGCAAATTGCAACTTGTTATTTCGGGAAAGCCATACAATAAACTACTTATTGACTTCGCTCGGTCAATATTGTTAATTCACGCTTTGTGTCGTTCTACATTTTATTGCTTCATCGGTCACTTGAATGATACGTTTTTGAAAATTCCACCTGCCGCTAAATGTTGATATACTCAATTACAGTTTACCAATAGAAAGCTAGATTCGAAAAAGCGGTTGAAGAAAAGACAACGCAAGTCCGCGAGCAAACATCGCCCAAACTTACTCAAAAATTAAGCCAAGCCTTAATCAAGCGTTAAGTTCTATGATTATTGCATATTCAGAATATTATCTCGACTGTTAGAGAAATTTTCCGAAAGAAATACACAGATGAAGGCCATGTTGAGCTCAAACAGTACCGACATGATTGTTGAAAAATGCTGGAGTGGATTCATTGTCCACAGACCATCACCTTCTTTTGTCCTCAGCTATATCCTAGCTTCTGTTTTTAACACAACTGTTGGTCTCATTGGAACCACCCTCAATTCGTTTGTTGTGTTCATTTTTTGGAAGTCGGAGAAAATGAGGAAGAAAATATCCTACATGCTGATCATGGTATTGTCTTCAACTGATCTTGCACTAGTAACAATTATTCCTGCATTGCACTTGCTCCTGTCGGTTACCAACACTAACGAAACACCGAATTGCCTGTACGTCAAGTGTTATGAAATAGCATCACTTATACTTTCAGGGATGTCCTTGATGACGTTCCTCGTCATGAATATCGACAGATATTTAGCGATAGTTCATCCTATGTTTCACCATGTTGCAATAACCAAGAAGAAATATATGTTAATTCTGGCTTGCTTTTGGTTCATCGTCATGGTCCTAACAGCAGTCCGTGTTATTTCGATATCGGTTGGCAACACTATTATTTCAACAATTTGCACTATCCACGTCTCCACAACGCTGTTTACGTATATATCAATATTCCACGTTGCAAGAAAGAAATTAACAAAAATAAACCCAGGAAATAACGCCGCCGTGAACAACCGGGACACGTCTGACAACCTTGCAACCTTCTTACGCGAACTAAAACTGGCAAAAACATATCTCTTAATCGTTTTCATGTGCTTTGCTTGTTATTTCCCGTCGACAGTCGTGTACGCAATATGGATTCCATTGGAGAATGAAAAGCAGATAAAAAATATTCTTATCTACGCCTATCCTTGGATGGCTTCTTTAGTTGTAGTGAATTCGACCTTCAATTGTTTGGTGTTTTTCTGGTCAAACAAAGAACTACGAAAAGAGGCTACCAAAATCGCCAAAACGTTTTCCCGCCGAGAATAACGTAGCAGATGCATTCATGTATGTTCAACAACATACAACTGTAACTTTATGATCAACTCTAACGCTTAACAACTGTAACTTTATGATCAACACTAACGCTTAAAATGTATTTCTTTTGTTCTTTGCAATCCCATTGTTTTTGCTTTATTCTCTCGTTTATTCTTTTGTTCTTGGCGTTTGATGTATTGGACACCGAGCGCTAAAAGAATAAAGGTGCTGTTACACGATGCGATTTTTCTTGCAACTTGCAACAAATTTACATATGGAAAAAAAATCGCAAGTTGCAGGAAGGGTGTTACACGTTCATCAACCAAGGGAGCACGTTAGAATGTGATAGTTCTTGTATAAAATAAAATAAACTTTACTTACCGAAGTTGTTGACGTTTTGTGCGAGTCGCCGAGTTCGATAAAACCGCTGACGAAATGAGCCCCCGACGACCGAGCCGAATACTCTCCGAAGATACGCGAGGGCGGAGCGGGAAGGGAATAGAGAAGGGGAGTGCAACTACAAGATTTCTTTCGACAATGCTCGTAGCACGTTGCTATGCACATAGAGTGTTGCTATGCACAAAGAGTGTTGCTATTTACAACAATTATATACGAATACCGAGACAACAGATCTTCGTGATATTCACAGCAGGACGTAAGTTGTTTTCGTTGAATGATTTATCAATTTGGACTCTGATGAGAAAACCGTTGGCTTTCATGAATAAGTTATAAGTCATTTTGAATTTTTATTGTCAGAATCGCGCCATCGCGGGTTTGTTTGTCGACGCTCCAGGAGTATGATCTCAATACCGAAGAAGCCCACAACATATACAAAAGGAGTTAGATTGCAAGGTCAACCAACTGAATCGTTCAAGTTTTGGGAAGTTTTTGTTTCATTTATTTCCTTCGTGAGTTCGTGCGAGAAGAAGCCAGTACGAGTACTGATCATTTTGTGTTAAAACTATTCATTATTTTTAATAAAATTCTTACAAGAACTTTAATAGGGTAGTTAGTAGTTACTTAACGAGTCGTAGAATATGATAATTTTAGTGCATTTGGCTCGATCTAGTATCTACTGCTACGAGAAAGGTTGCTACGAGCATCGGAGAAAAGCTATTTCTAAATGAACCATTTTATTGGCTGAAAGCCATCACGTGCTCAGTAGTTGCACGCCCCTTCTCTTTTCCCTTCCCGCTCCGCTCTCGCGTATCTTCGGAGAGTATTCGGCTCGGTCGTCGGGGGCTCATATCGTCAGCGGTTTTATCGAACTCGGCGACTCGCACAAAACGTCAACAACTTAGGTAAGTAAAGTTTATTTTATTTTATACAAGAACTATCACATTCTAACGTGCTCCCTTGCATCAACTTGCGATTTTTGTTGTAAAAGTTGCAGCAAAAAGTAGAACCCATCCAACTTTTCTTGCAACACAGCAAAAATGACAAAATCGCTAGTTGCTACGGGGTGTTACACGGTACGATTTTTTATGCAACTTACAACATTCAGTGATTTGTTTCAAGTTGCAAGAAAAATCGCATCGTGTAACAGCACCTTAAGGTTTTGCAAAGTATATCCAAAGTATATATTGGCACCTCCTGTCACTAAGACATGCATGCAGTGTAAAGATGAAAAACAGATACAGCGAAAGCAAACATCACGCGTGAAGCTTACTGAAAAATCAAGCCAAGTCCAAAGTTCTGAATATTGTTCTAAAATATTTTACCAAATGTTAGAAAGATTATTTTGGAAATGAATGCCGCAATAAGAAGCTCGAACAGAACCGACATGATTATTGAAAGTTGCTCTACAGAACATCACCTTATGAGAGTTATGTCCTCAATAATATCCTAGCTTCTGTTCTACACACAACGGTTGCATGCATGGTCACATATTGGAACCATCCTTAATTCGGTTGTGCTCTTCATTTTTTGGAAGTCAGAGAAACAGGGAAAGAAAAATATCCTATATAGTGATGATCATAGCAGGGATGGCGCCAGAAATTCCCCGACGACACAGGGTTAAGGTCCCCGACAATGGGGCTAGTAAGGGGGTCAAAAATTGAACGTCTAGAATAGCTTTTTCCATCTTTTCAGCGTGAAATTATCGCAATAACCGACAAACTACAGCATTGATTTTCAAGGTATTGGCAATAAAGAAAGATCTAATATAAATAATTTTTGTGGAAACGCCAAGGAAAATATTTATTTGCTAAGCTTTCGGCCTGTTGACTCAAGCCTTCATCAACAGACCTGAGTCAACAGGACGAAAGCTTAGCAAATAAATATTTTCCGTGGTGTTGCCACAAAACTTATTTATATTACATTATCGCCATGAAAACTTTCAAAGAATTAATCAATCAGAAAAATCTGTTGAGTGCCTAGTGTGGCCATTAACCTTTACCATTTTCGTCCGATGTTGCAGACAGAAAATGAATTTTCTGTGTTGTAATTATTACTGTTGGTCTTAACACAATATATACCGTATCCACTTTCTAAAGAGGTTTCATTTCACTATTAAACCATTATAATTTCTGACTTGTCTGGCTTAATCAGTTATTACAAATAACAATTTACGTATACTAACTATTACGTACTAGAAGTTTTTATCAAAAGTGAAGTGCTGCGAGTTGCTACCATTTACTATTTAGTAGTAAAATACTTGTTATCGTCCGAAGCATTTTCAATTAAAGAGTTTAAGCATGCGACGTTTTCCTCAAGATGGACGTCACGCCTATAAAATCGAGCCATTAAAGAGTGATGGCGTCAGCACTCTTGCTTGAAGTGAAGAACGGCAATCTATGCAGTTTTAGGTTGTTGATTTGCAGCAATAACGGCTATTGTCGAAAAGTCCTCGAGGAAGAAAGACAACGTGGTGTAGCGTAGCGCGCAATTTAATGCCTGCCGCTGATCGGTAGACATTGCGTATACCGAAGATCATCGCCCACGAAATCCTAAGAATCGAGTTTGTGAACGCATATAAACTCGGCCCAGACCTCGTCAAGATTAGCGAGCTGCTCGCCTTACGGCTCGCAGCAATAATATATCAACAACGAGTTTGAGTGTTTCATCAGGGCATCCAAACACGAGAAAACATGATGAAAGCACGATTCCAAAAGCCGAGTGGTTTTATTGTTTTCGAATGTTTGGATTCCCCCGATAAACGAGTTGTTGATATGGCATCTCAATCGAGCAATTTCAATTGAAAAATGGAATTAAAATAAACCCTCATGAGATTTTATTCATGATTGTGTAAAATTTATTCAATATCTGTTGAATAAAATACCCATCTGAAAAGCTATGATACTTGTGAGAACATAGTCAATAGAGATATGGTCTGGAAACTCGGCAAACTTCAAAGCGCCTATATAATGAGCTGTGATTTTATGTTGAACCGTACCTCACACCGCACATCCTTTGTTTTAGGTTTATTAATATTTAAATAGCACGGTTGAGTGAATGAACTGAATTCTCACTCGGCTATCGCTCATGTTTTAAATCCGATTCAAAAACTCATTAATAATTCATGAGGAAAATTCAAAAGAAATTAATGTTTAATCAGTGTCTTTATATGTGATAAAGATACCTCCTGATTTACATAAACTTTAGCTTTGATTTTCTCGGCTTAGACAAGGTTATTTTTCAAACTTACTACGCCAATGAACTTACCAAGTGGTTCGTTTTTGAAGCCGTTCAATAAACTCGCAGTTCGTGTTTTATCAGATATAAAAACACTCAGCTTCGCCTCGTGTCTTTATATCTGATAAAACACTCCTGCTCGTTTATTAAACAGTACTAAAACACCACTGCTCATGTTTTAAATATTACTTATCACACCGTTTATCGCATACTAAAGAATATTTTGATTTCTAACTTTGAAATTGAAGCTTCTTTTTCGGTATATTAAAGAAAAATTATTCCGATCATTGCAGAAGAGTCATGAGATAAAATGGTTCAGTGTTCAACGTTTATTCGCGTGATAAATAATTTAATGATCATAAATCTTTTATCACACTCGTCACCATGCATTGATTAACCCTTACTTCAGGGGCGGATCTGGAGGGGTGCGAGCGTGGCTTGAGCCACGGTCAGATTTTCCTAATTATTCCAAATTAAATAATATAATTGATATTTCAAAAATAAAAAAAACTATTAATAACAAAAGGATAGTTGACGTAAGAACGACATTAGCCACCGTAAAAATACTAAACCAATTGTCAAAATAGCAGCGGATTTTCGCATCTTTGACAATCAGTTGCACTGCAATCGGTCTCAGGTAGTTAGAAGTCCAAGAATGTGGCGAGAATGGCCGAAAAAGTTACCGAACGTGCTACGAATTCGCTGAAGAAATTGGAGAACACTTCTGCTAAATTCAGCCACGGTCAGCGGACTATTAAGGGGTGCAAACCAATCAGAGAGCCAGAATAGAGTGGCTGAATTTGGCGGGAGCCACGGTCAGCCACCCTTGCCATATCTTGTTACAATTTTATTGCGAAATAATGCAATCAAATCGTCGGCTCCAGTAGTCGGTAGTGCATGTCAGTCTGTCTTGACCGGAGTTCTTCAGAATGATATTAAAGAATGGCTGCGCGTATGGAGGGACAATGATTGTGCCTGTGACAGATAGTCGAAATACTAGATGGTAAGTTCACAAGAAAATTAAGGAAGAGATGATGGTTTGTTTGGTTTCTTTATTTATAGTACGAGTTCCTCTCTACTAAAATTATTGATCGTCAGACGCTAGTTACTATATTAATAAGACTGTGGTGTTTATACTCAGACGAAATAAATCTTTAAAGCATTGATCAATTTGAAGAACAAGCATGAGATCAAACCGAGAGCCGCGACCTCTCTCTCTCTCATTACATTATTTATTAATATAATTCTCATCGACTGAAACACAGCATTTCTATCATGGTTCAACTTTGAAATACTATCTGCAAGACTCGGAGACTTGTCAGTCACGGGATTTAACACTCTCCTAATCGTTTGACGTTTCGAACTATTATTTATATTATTAGCTTACAGACTGTATAGAGCGACGATATTTACGAATCTATTTACTAACTCATGCAGTTTACATCTTCTGGCTCTCATCAACTCCATTGTTGTTATTCTCGCTTTATCGAGGGAAACTAGAGTCCGAAAGACAGTATAAAACGTAAAGGGACTCCATTTCCTGATCTGGAGTCTGACAAATGCTAGCTGATACCTATAAATTGTTAATATTAATATTACACTAGCAGGGTTGCTTTGATTATTCTTGTTTCAAGTAAAAATTGGCTGGCATTAGACAGAATACTCAATAGAATTCTAACTAATGGCCAAAGGATACCCAGCTGCTTGACTGGTTAGTTTATATGTCACACAAAACTCGTTAAACATACATTACGATTCATATTGGATCAATTACTCCTAAACATTTTATTGAATAATTAGAAGATCTTGGCTTGAACTTAAAGAGAAAAGAAAAATTTTGATTTGAGTAAAATTTATACAAAGATCTCGGTGAAAAACGTGTATAAAACGATCCTACAATATGAACTCTAGATCTCTCTCAAAATGCAGGAAATGCGTTTTCAGAGATTCTAATTTTCAAAATTTTCTGGGGGCGCATGCCCCCGGACCCCCCTACATTGTGGGCCACGGTCAGATTTTAGGCTAGATCCGCCCCTGTACTTAGTTCGCATTTACGTTTCACTAAAAATATATACCAACTTTTTTTAATTATCATTGATACGACTCTTTTAAATAGCAAAGTTCTGTCCTATAACGTGACAAGAAAGACGTGTTTCGCACTTTGTATAGCCTGCATGCATGGCGGGGCAACTTCGACGCGCGAAGCTGAATGTATGACATTATATGCAGTCTAACTCATGTGTTTCGTATACCAAGTGCTTGTTCCAGTTCTGCTCGTTTCTGTTGGACCTAGGGGGCAAGAACATGATGAACTCGTTAAATATTTGGGAACTGAAAAAGAATATGGTCTGACGAGTTTTTACGCCAACAGCACACAGGAAGAGTTAAAAAACACAGGAAACCCACGTAAAACACAAGAAGAAACAGCGTTACAAGTGTTACCATGTGTTGATGTGCTGTGCTGCATGTGTTCTTTGTTGAGTAGTGTTCTTGCGCTGCGTGTGGTGGTGGTGGTGGTTGGTGGTGGTGGTGGTTGCTGTTGTTGTTGTTGGTGGTGGTGGTGGTGGTGGTTGTTGTTGGTGGTGGTTGTTGGTGGTGGTTGTTGGTGGTTGTGGTGTTGGGGTTGTCGGTGTTGTTGTTGTTATTGTTGTTGTATATTGTTGTTGTTGTTGCTGTGTTGTTATGTTGCTGTTGTATTGTATTGTTGTTGTGTTGTGTTGTGTTGTGTTGTGTTGTGTTGTGTTGTGTTGTGTTGTGTTGTGTTGTGTTGTGTTGTGTTGTGTTGTGTTGTGTTGTGTTGTTATGTTGCTGTTGTATTGTTGTTGTGTCGTTATGTTGCTGTTGTATTGTTGTTGTGTTGTGTTGTGTTGTTGTTGTGTTGTTATGTTGCTGTTGTATCGTTGTTGTGTTGTTATGTTGCTGTTGTATTGTTGTTGTTGTGTTGTTGTGTTGTTGTTGTGTTGCTGTTGTTGGGTTATCGTGTTCTTTCTTGTTAACTTCTTCATACACATATGAAACTTATCACCACTCAACACTCAATAGAGCTCTGATAATCATTCTACCTTGTTGTAGAAATACCGACAAACTGCTTCTTGAGACCAAGGCAAGTAATAGAAATCTGCATGGCGTTCTTCTTCAGGGTTTCCAACAACGTCCGTCATTATCTAAGCAATTCATAAAACCTTTACGTTTAAATCCACACAAGAAAACGAACAAAAACAACAAAAAACCCCAAAAATCCCCAAGCAAAACAGCGTCAACGAAAACCCGTTTACAGAATAATAATTTCGAGGTATTTTCCGCTGCTGGATTTTCCATTAACAGTGTCATGTAAAATTCATTGAATGTTAAGATTTCAAAAAAAAAAACCCTTCAGCAATTGAACCACATTTTCTCGCACTTTTAGACCAGCACATATATACAAAATATTATAGGAAGGGAAAAGCATTATCCAAGATGTCATGGGTTCGCTTATTCAAACATACCACAGGTTGTAGAACTATATAATAGACATTTCCGCAGGGCAGCTAGCACTCACGCGTGACGCTGTTTGATTGGCTGTTTAATAAGTTCGGACAACGTCAACAATAATATTATATTAAGAGAATGTTTGTCTCGTATAGTATTGATAACAAAGACACTATCTAAAGGACTGTTTATACGAGGTGGGCTGATTTTATAGCTGCAAAAAAAAGAATAATACCCTGTGTTCATGACCAAGATTTTTCTTTCAAAATTACAATCCTGTTTTTAAGACGAAAAAATCCTGATTTGAGAAAAGTTATCTTGATTTAAGATTTCTATCTTTATTTAAGAAAACAAATTATCTTGATTTAAGATCATTTAAGATTTTTATGTTGATTCTAGAAAAATGTTCTTATTCAATTATCTTGACAAGATTAATTATCTTGTAGAAGGGACCAGAAGATAATTTTTATTATTATACAATACTGATACAATCTCGACTGTGATTGGCTAAAAACCTACGGATAATTCTTGATGTCTTGCCACGCTGGCCAGCGGTTTGAACAAAACAAACATGGCGGCCGTCCTTTAGGAGTGAAGATCAGAAGCGGATTAATCCGGCGGATTTGGCACGTTTGTTGACGCTAAAACCACCAAGAAAAAACAAGCGAGCTACACATACAGCTGTTAGAGTTTAAAGCAGTGTTTGAAAGAGAAAATTGTATTTGAAAGCGAAAAAAGTTAGCGAACCTCGAACTGAAGACGGTATGAATATTTACTATTTTTACCTAACTTTGTAAAAAACTTTCTAAAGGCTTCTACATTTATAATTGTATAATAAAACAATTATTGAATTCGGTTATCGCATGATATCAAGAATTATCAAGGCTTCTGTTTGTGTTATCCGCCTAAGCCTTCCGCTTCGGCAGATAACACAAACCTCGGCCTTGATAATTCTTGATATCATGCTCAACCTCATCCAATAATTGTATATTATTATATATTCAAACTTTATTCTCGTTCGTGATTGGCCAAAACGCCCCCGCTAATTCTCCGTATCTGGAAACTGACGCGTTATTTCAGCTGCTGACGTGATCAGCGTGCAATAATACCTTGTTTTGGATCGAACTTCGATCAAAAACAAGGTATTATTGCACGCTGTCGAACCCAAGCCCCCAGCGCGGTTGGCAGCTTGCTAAAAATCCCGCCAAAACTAAGAAATTTCGACGTTGCTCTCAGAGAAAGAGAGTAAAAGCACGAAGAGTATAGTTTTTGAATATATAATAAAACAATTATTGGATTCGGTTTTCGAATGATATCGAGAATTATCAAGGCCTCGGTTTGTGTTATCTACCTCAGCCTTCGGTAGTGCTGTGCGCCGGAGGGCTGGAGCCGGAGCCGGAGCCGGAGCCGGAGCCGGAGCCGGAGCCGGAGCCGGAGCCGGAGCCGGAGCCGGAGCCGGAGCCGGAGCCGGAGCCGGAGCCGGAGCTGGAGCCGGAGTTTGTTCAGCTCTGGCAAAACTCCGGCAGCACTTACAGAGGATTTCACATAACTTTTGCCGATTGTGTTCCGAAGTTCGTTCGTTATTTCCGAAGTTGGCGACGAACTTCGCAAGTTAGTTGCGAACTTCGAAACGAACTTCCGAAGTTCGTAACTTCCGAAGTTCGTTGTTCACGGCATCATTTCAAAGTTCGCTGTTGAAGGCATAGAGTAAATATTCGAATAACAACTGATCTTAATACTTTCGGGGGACAAAACCTATATAGTGCTGGATTCGGCAGATTCAAGCAATCATGTCGATATAAAATCTGCCAAATCCAGCACTATAGGTTTTGTCTACCGAAAGTATTAAGATCCGTTGTTATTCGAATATTTACTCTTGGTATCGCCACAAGAACGAATGGCCGGCCCTAACACGGCTGGCAACTGTCATATTTGTCTTGTCCTCCGTCATCTGTCACGTCTGAGCGACTCTTTTCTCTGGCGGGGAACATTGTTACAAAAAAAAACGGTGCGCCCTTTTGCCAGGGAACATCGGTAAACTTGCCTTCATCAAGTTCAATTATAAAAAGTTTTAACCACATTGACTTAGCGACTGCTTCTTGTCTCGCGCAAACCGCAACGCCAATACCGTCGTACCCAAAGACCCTGGGTACGAGGTTGCGAAGTGTTAAAATCAAAAACAAAGATAGTGCTTGTGCTTCCACTTTGAAATGTGAAATTGCCGTAAAATTTCCATTAAATTTCGAATTTTCCTCGGATGCCGGAGCTGGAAATTTTCTGCCGGAGCCGGAGTTTTTTTTGCCGGAGCCGGAGGTGAAAAACCGGAGTTTGCACAGCACTAGCCTTCGGCTTCGGCGGATAACACAAACCTCGTCCTTGATAATTCTCGATATCATGCTCAACCTCATTCAATAATTGTTTATTATTGCACGGCATTTATTCGAGCTATATTTACTTGTTGGGTTGATCCATAGTGAGCGATTGATTGCTCATACGAATACGAAATCACATAACCCAAAACAGTATAACACAAAGAGAACTGAATTCGAGAAATGAAAAAAACTTACCGATCGGTATGTGCGAAATCGGAATAAAGTTGTGAATATTTTAATTGCAGAGTATATGCACGGTTGGGAAGCTGCATGGTCAACTTAGACTTTCTCGTCGTAAATTGAAGTATTTAGCGTAGTACGTACATATCATATTTGCTAATGAAATCGGCTATTATTATTGTGTTGCGACTGTTGCCTTGCTGAGATATCTTCAAACATTATCGTTGATTCAGCTCGTATTCGTATGAACATGCAGCCACTTACAAAACAAGCAAATATTGCTCGAATACATGCTGTGGAAAAACAAAAATATTTCTTTGGATTGAACGATGCAAAGATCTACGAGATCTTGAAAAGTGTCTTTGCTATCAACACTACATGAAAATAACATTTTCTTCTTATATCCTGGTCAGAAAACAATATTGTTGACTTTGTCCGAACTTATTAAATAGATCAAAAGGCGTCACGCGTGAGTGCTACCTACCGTGCGGGAAGGTCTATTCGGAAAAAATTAGCGGGAAATTCACCTTTAAATCTCTGTTTTGAGACGTAATCCACTGGTTGATAAACTCCTAAAAATCGTACAAACAGAAATGAGAAGCCTCATTATGACTGGATAGTTAGAAAAAAATAAATATAAATTCCTCCATAGCAACAAGCCCACAACTGTACACTCGCCTAGCGGCTCGTGTTGTTTTACGCTTTGCGAAAGTCTCGCAACATCCCTCGTGTTTGGATCAGGCTATATCCAAACATGGAAACCCATTGGGTATTTCTTGCGAGTACGATGAAGAATCCTTGTACAATGATAAATCCTTCATTGCGAGTACAATGAAGGATTTACACTATACAAGTGATATTTGAGAATTTTGCCAAAATTGCACGAGCCGTTAGGTGAGTGCAATTTGGCATAATTTTCAAATATCACGAGTAGTGTAAATTCTTAATTGTACGAACAAAATCCTATGATTACTCATTTATTATATGCATGACAAAATTACGACACGTACGCAACGTACTCACTCACGCCTTTAAAAACATCTGTTTCATTATATTTCAAAATATTTACATGGAATTTTTAGTTCATAGTGTACCATAAGCCGTTGGAAATGTAAAAACTTTCCATTGCAGAATTGGCCGCCATTTTGAATTTTATTGTCACCATCGTTCCCAGGGCCTTCTCTTTTTTATTAATTGTACTGCAGTACAATTAATAAAATAATTGTACTCCTCTCAACCAATCAGAATGTAGTAATTTTGTCATGTATATAATTTACAATAAGGATAACATCAGTATAATATTAGTGGTGTAGTATACGAATAACATCGGTATAATATTAATGGCATATATCGTATATTAGCATATACCTCACAGGTAAATAGTGCTTTTCAAGCAATCTGATTGGTTCATCTAGCTCGGGATATCCTGCACTATTCACCTGCGGGCAAAACAAAATGGCGAACAGTTTTGCTTTGTTTACCCACGGTTTACCGAAGCAGGAGATTTTGTTGATAAACAAGGCGGATGTTGTAGAGTAACGAGAAAAGTCAACAAAATTAACTAACTAGAAGAGTGTCCACAGGTATGTTTCGTTACAATTTTCTAGCCGCTAATATATTCAAAAGTTGTAAAAACTGTTTTGTCGACAAATATCGAGTATGCCAAGTGCCGTTAGTGCCCAAAGTTGGTAGCGGCCGTGTCTTGTATAACATACCGAAAAATATAAAAATGTTAAACTTATTTCATTTATGAGGTATATGCTAAAACAATTATTCACCTCAGTGTCGGTGAATAGTGTGGATAGCACTATTCACCTCCAATTCGGTGAATAATTGTTAACTATACGCGTAATATCGGTATAATGTTAGCGCAATATCAATACCAGATATTTTTGCATCTGCGCAGCAGATATATTGTTATCGTGTTGTGTGTGTGTGTGTGTGTGTGTGTGTGTGTGTGTGTGTGTGTGTGTGTGTGTGTGTGTGCGTGCGTGTGTGTGTGTGTGTTTGTCTGTTAACTTTTTTGTGTAACCACTGACCTGTGTGCTGTGGTGTAACTCTAACCAATGCGCGACAATTAAATCGGGGACAATCGAAGCTCAGAATTTTTTGGCGTCAACGTACGAGTTGTCAGTTTGAACGATGGAAACAAGTATTCTTTAATGCCCGATCGTGTTTGCAGTTTGCACGAATTCGAGTCGAAGAGCAACACTATTTTCGAAGAAAGACAATATTGCGGATACAAATGGCAAGTATTTTTATTTATACCTAACATCCCTACAATTAAAACAGTCAGACGCACCTGTTGGCCTTGAGCAAATCCCAGAAAGAACTCTCTGCTAACTTTCAGCTGATTGATAGTTTCGACTGTTTCATGGATCTGTGAAAATACAAGGCAAAAGTTACATTTTAGCATAAGTTTATGTTTTAAGAAACACGATCGTCCTATGCGGTATAAATTTAATCCAGTTACTGATATAAAGGTAGTCCTAAATATGAAAAAGTTCAATGCACTGATTTTTGCTGTCTGGTTAAGTTATTATGTAATATATCATACACATCCGAGAAGCAACCTCGTACCCAGGCTTTTCCGGCTCCCGCCCTCGCGAACTCGTCGAGCGAAAGCACTGGCATGGGCTAGTCACGTGCCTCCTAGAATGTGGGAGATTTTAAAATACCGTTATTAGGGAGGGGATGGTAAGTACGTATTGTCTTGTGGTGTTATCATCAAACGTTTCGATTTATTAAATTGCCGCGACACGAGATCACATATCATCATTTAACAATGGAACTGCACCTGGATCTGGCTTGATGTCGAAACAGTTTAATACACAAAAAAAATTCTACAGTGAGGGAATTACAAGTTCGTGATGCCGCTTGTGTCTCAAGATTTGCGATATAACTCACTGCAATTATCGCGGCAATTCTGGTATTCTGTCAGTGACGGAAGAATTATTCGGTTGGTAAATTATTAGTTGGTTGAATTATTAGTTGGTAAATCAGCGATTTCCCATATCCTGTAGGCAATAGACCTTATTCATAAACGGCCGCCAAATTAATATACTTTTATGTGTATATAAATTAGCCCTTATGAACTCGTTTTCATGTACGAAATTCAAAAGAATTTTTACTTCGAAACGAGGTCATAAGGGCTGATTTATATGCACATAAACGAATATTAATTTGGCAGCCATTTATGAATAAGGTCTATACAGCGACTGTATCTCTTCGATTAAAAAGAGCCTCTGAGCAGGTGACTTGCTTTGGCTTTAAATTAATATTTGTATAAATACACATTTTTATAGCGGAATCCAGACATGATAAGAACATGCGATAGAAAACACGAACGTGTAAACGACCCCCCCCCCCCCCTCCCCCTCCCCTTAGTATACCCAGATTCTGGGAGGCACGTGACCAGACCATGTCAGGGTTTTCGCTCGACGAGTTCGCGAGAGCGGGAGCGAAAAGCCTGGGTACGAGGTTGACACGAGAAGCCGTTTATTATCTGATTTGAAAACGCCGAAAGTGTGTTGAAAAACGAGGCGATAGCTGAGTTTTTTAACTCACTTTGAGGTGTTTTTAAATCAGATAATAAACGGCTTTCGAGTGTATGGTATAGCTTCTCAAACAAATCAGAATTTAAAGAGAAATTTGAGGTAAAACTTGTCTTAATTTATGGGCGTTTATTACCACGTTTATTCACAACAATGTCTCGGTAACTGAGTTCCATTGTTTCCTCGTCATGAATTATTAATGAGTTTGAGAAATATAATTAAGAAATGGCTCATGGTTTAGCGTGCTCCATCGAGTTATGGATGCACGCGGGAAATTGGGAGAGCACTCAAAAATCGTAAGAGTTGGTCGAGGCGTAGCCGAGACCAACTCTAGATTTTTGAGTGCTCTCCAAATTTCCCAAGTGCATCCACAACTCGATGTGCAGCACACTAAAACCATGAGCCATTTCTTTTATAACATAGCATTAAATCCTTTCGCAAGCCGGCGAATCGTTTTGGTTGTTGTGTTTTTCTACTTTCGTAGACAAGTCTTTTTTGTTCACTAAAATCCAACCAAAAGGATAGTTTAAATTCGGTTACCCAGACCCAGTTTATGTCTTCTGGGTCGTTGTTCTTTATTACTCAATAAAATTAAATGACTCGGTATTTTAATAATATAAAAGGCCATAAAAAGTCAATTTAAAACTCACTTTTGTTTTGAAAATTTTTCCCGCGCTTTTTTGCCGTGCTCCATCGAGTTATGGAGCACGCACGACAGCCAATCAAAAACGTTGCTATATCAAAGCTATGTTATAATATATTATTGTCACTCTCACAATCACGAACAGTCGGGCGTCTCACGATCACTGTCCCTGTCTCCCATCTCTGTCACAGGCCCTGTCGTTGTCACTGTCACTGTCGCCTGTCGTTGTCGTAATTGTTACTGTCACTGTCCCAGTCCCTGTCGTTGTCACGTCACTGACGCTGTCACTGGCGTTGTCACTGTCGCTGTCATACCTTGGTATCCAGCGTCGTTATTTCTTGCTGACTTGCAGTCGACAGAAGAAACGATTGCATTTGAGCCTTAAGAGTATCATCCTTGGAACAAAAATGAAACAGTACTTAAGACGAAGAGTATCTATAATTTCAATAGTAGTCCCATAGACCATTCACAAGGGTAGAAATTTGTTATTACAAACATCGAAGCCTGAATTATCTGTCTAATAAACAACAAACATTAACAAAAACAAAAACAACAAAAGGTCCGCTATGCGTACATGTATCTGCGCAAACCCACCACTGTGAGGATCATGTCAAGATCTTGTGTGATCTTGGAAAATCTTGTAAGATCTTAAGAAAATCTTAAGATTTTTACACGTAGATCTTATAAGATTTTAGCGACATCTTATAAGATAATTAAAGAGAAAGTACACGTTCTCTGACCTTAATAATTTTTTATCATGACTCATCGTGGCTCACAAAAACTGTGGTAGATCACACTCACAAGTTTACTATAAGTCACGTTAAAAGTACTTAACCAGTTTATCAGCAATATCCCCTGTCTTCGAAATGTTTTTGTGCAAAACTTTGTCGGAAATATAGAATATAACGGCTAACTGCTGGAAGATATATCCCAATGGCCAATAATACGGCTACCGCGGATCTAAATACCCCTGAATCGTCTGTAGGTTTATGCCATGTATGTAGGTACGGAAAAAAGGCTATTTGAACTGACATGAGCGCAAATATCAAATTGCATTATTTGCGCTATTTACTTGGCCTACGGTCAAACGCGGTCATATTTAAAGTAAATCAATCGTCTGTAGGTTTGTGCCATTTTGGAAACTTGCACGGTTAGATAGAGCGTTAAATTCTGTACAACATATGTGAATTAGAACAAATCGTATAGAATAGCAACGGAGAAAAATATATCAGTTGAACTGAGATGAGCGCAAGTATCAAATTGCATTATACGGCTATTTACTTGGCGTACGGTCGAACGCGGTCATATTTAAAGTAAATCAATCGTCTGTAGGTTTGTGCCATTTGGGAAACTTGCACGGTTAGATAGAGCGTTAAATTCTGTACAACATATGTGAATTAAAACAAATCGTATAGAATAGCAACGGAGAAAAATCTATTTGGACTGAGATGAGCGCAAATATCAAATTGAATTATTATGCTATTTACTTGGCGTGCGGTCGAACGCGGTCATATTTAAAGTAAGTCAATCGTCTGTAGGTTTGTGCCATTTGGGAAACTTGTACGATTAGATAGAGCGTTAAATTCTGTACAACATATGTGAATTAGAACAAATCGTATAGAATAGCAACGGAGAAAAATCTATTTGAACTGAGATGAGCGCAAATATCAAATTGAATTATTATGCTATTTACTTGGCGTACGGTCGAACGCGGTCATATTTAAAGTAAATCAATCGTCTGTAGGTTTGTGCCATTTGGGAAACTTGTACGATTAGATAGAGCGTTAAATTCTGTACAACATATGTGAATTAGAACAAATCGTATAGAATAGCAACGGAGAAAAATCTATTTGAACTGAGATGAGCGCAAATATCAAATTGAATTATTATGCTATCACTTGGCGTACGGTCAGACGCAATCATTTTAAAGTATCCCTAAATCATACTACTCCAATCATACAGCATTGCAATTGACTTTCTTCGAAAATAATGTTGTTCTTCGTCTCGCTCCTTAGTTCATACAACATGGCGAGGAAATATAAACAGTCGCACTACTGCACACATTACAGATCAGCGGTTACACCAAAAAGTTAACCCACAGACACACACACACACACAACACGATAACAATATATCTGCGCGTTGCGCAGATACAAAAACAGCCCCAAGAGCAAGAGCAAGAGCAAGAAGAATAAGAAAAAGAATACCAATACAACCACCTTCACCTTCAATACCACTATCAATACCACTATCAACACCACCACCAATAACACCACCACCAACAGTACCAATATCACCAAAACCACCCCAACCACCACCACCACCACAACACAACCACCACCAACACCAACACAACCACCACCACTACCACCACCAGCAACAACAACAACAACAACAACAACAACAACAACAAAACCACCACTACCACCTGCACAACCACCACTACCACCACCACAACCGACAACAACAGAACCACCACTACCAACAAGTACAACATCCCCACCACCAACAAGAGCACCAAAAACCCAACAACACCGACAACAGCAATACCACCACCACCACCACCAGCAACAACACCACCACCACCACCAACAACAACAACAACAACAACAGCAACACCACCACCACCAACAACAACAACAACAGCAACACCTCCACCACCACCACCAACAACACCACCACCACCACCACCACCAACAACAACAACAACAGCAACACCACCACCACCACCACCACCACCACCACCACCAAAAATACCAACACCAATAACAACGCCACCAACGACACCAAATATAACAATTACAACAACACCACATCCAGTTTATAGCCGTATGTTCATTTACTCGATCAAATCACTTACGACTTCAACATCGATATCATAACATGTTGTCTTCTTTTCACCCTTGCTGCAAACAAAAGAAACCCCAATCACATTGTCAATTACTATTCGTCCCTATGCTCGTTACTGATTAGGGTTTTTGTTTCGGTTAGGTTGTCTAAACAAACCAGAAGCCCTTCTTAGTATAGGTAGATGGCACCTCCACTTCTGCTCTGCTCTGCTGTGTCGAATTCAATTTAGTAATTGAATGCCGTGTTTGAAACCTCTAAATTTAGCACTTTAAATTAAATGCAGCAGACAAATTACACTATTGCATCGTGGTGCACAAGTTCGACTCCATCTGCTTTCAATTCCCTGTTCCTTCTCCATCTCTATCCCTTTCCCTATCCCTATATCCCTATATCCCTATATCCCTATATCCCTATATCCCTATTTCCCTATATCCCTATATCCCTATATCCCTATATCCCTATATCCCTATATCCCTATATCCCTATATCCCTATATCCCTATCTCTATCTCTATCTCTATCTCTATCTCTATCTCTATCTCTATCTCTATCTCTATCTCTATCTTAGACATAGGCTTTTCCGTGGCTGAGCTGTGGCCTATGGGACTGGGAACTAAATTCGCTTCATGACGTAAGCAGAGTTAAATCATCCCGGCCTCAAATTTATAACTCCCATATAGGAAATAGAAGGCCTCACATTTCGTTCAGACGTGACTGAGTACATCCGACGTTTGAAACAGTAATCGCATTTCAGTCGCATCCAATTGAATTACATTCGACACGGCAGAAGTGCGACGTTACCTGCAAGTCTTGCAGGCTACATTTCTATTGGTCGAAACTAACAATCGTATCGACCAGTGATCCAGCAGGTTTGTGGGGGGCGTAAGAACGTGGGCTCATAGCGACTAAAATCACGCCTAAACCATAACGGGTATTCTCTGTTTCAACAAACCTTATCAGATGTTTAATCACAATTGGATCTGGCGGATACAACAATGCACTGAGTCGTTGAGGTATTTCGTTAAATCTCATACGAGGGCACTCGAATATCTACAATAAAAACAACATGTATATGGTAGTTAGACATTTCGCAGTTGATGAAAGAGCTCGGGCTTACAGTAATGTTTAAAAAAGGTCACATGCATCCTAAAAACGACTTTGCGAAGTAGACAACTCTTTGTCCACAGAATTAAGTGAACATGCTCGATACCATCCCTGTAGTTGCATGTGAATGGCCTTATAGCCAAGATAAATACGATAGTCATGATTGCATCAGAGGTAACTCAGATCAGGGACGAACACGGGCTACGCAAGGTGGACCAAGCTAAGTACAGCAGTAATGCGTAGTAAAATCTTGCAGTTTATCATTTATAGTCCGATAAACTTAGTTCTATTTTGGTGATGTGATTCTGGCTATAAACGCTCCATCTAGGACTGGGAAGGACTGGGGGGCTAATCATCCTTACTTGTAGCCAGTGGCTGAATTGCGAAGGACACAGATCAACGTGGCCGTGTCGAGGCATATCAAAGGCGCTCCAGGCAGCCGCCATACGACAAAGTTCAGACGACGGATCACAGCTAAGATGTTAGGTGTTGATTTTATGGAGGGAGGAAAACCGGAGAACCCGGCGTAAAACCCTCGAAGCACAGGAGAGATCAACTACAACTCTACTCACATGAGTTCCAAGCTTGACAACGGGGTCATTCCCAAGCGTCAACTTCACGTCCCGACGTTCAACACGAGTGAATTAATCAAAACCGGGTCAAGTTTTGCAGAGCAGTACCGTGCTTGTGGATTCCGCAAAATAAAAAGCGCTTCAACGGCACCGCAATTTCACTGTTTAGAAGATGTGTCCTCCAAGGAAATAAGTGAAAGCGGTCTATAGCGTCATACCATTTTCAAAACAATCCTTTGGGCTTATTGTTAGTGTAAACAACTTTATGTGTTTCAGATGGCAGTTTAAAACAGCCGTTTCTCAGCCAACTAAGATTATGTTTTCATGCTTATTCGTGTCATTATGTGTTCGATTTTCATCTAGATTGTTCGCTACGACTAATTTTTCGCAGGGACTGCCTGACCGAAATTCGCTAGGCTCTCTCCAACCTCGTACCTAGCCACGTTTCTCGCCCTGAAGCACTTGGACATAGTGGCCCATGAGTATAAAACTTTATAAAATAAGGTGTCCTCTACGCACGCTCTGATTGGCTGGGCTCCGTGCATTTATAAGAGAACAGAGATCATGAATGACGTAAAATGGCGTAGAATGGCGTCAGCTGGCCGGAAAAGCCCGCCAAATTCCTAAACTACGTCACTTTTAAGCCGGTTTCCACTAGGCGATTTTTTTCGCGCGAAGCGACTTTCTTTTGTTCGAATTCAAAAGATTTCTGATTAGTTCCGGCTCAGAGCTCATGAGACAAAAGAAAAAGTCGCTTCGCGCGAAAAAAGTCGCCTAGTGGAAAACTGGCTTGAGACCATAAATAATATACCTAGAATGCGGGCTCCTATCTCCTGTCAGTCAAAAAATTGTCGCCACAAAATGGCGGATTTATAAGGGCAAAAGGAACTCGCCCTAGGACTTTTTTACAGTTTTTGACACGGCCGCGGTTGACCGGTGTGGAGTGGACGATGGATGTTTATTAGCACTGAATTTCTTTGTTTTTTACGCCGGGAAATTTACTGGATTAGTGAATTTAACGATAAAGGCATGTGAAGTGCAATATCCTTCGCCAAAACATTTCGAACATCAAACTCCGGATGTAGAAATGGCGACGATAGCGGCCTTTTAATACGAATGGTTTTAGTGTTTTTACTGTTTTACATTATATTTGAATGATTCCCACTTGTCCATCTGTATGTGATTTGTACTGAATGTGGGTGGAGGATTAATCCAGGAGACAGTAAGTGTTTTGTTCTTTTTTATCCAATTTAATAGGGATTTCTAGCTTGTGATTTTTGAAATATAAAATATGTTTATGCACCTGTCATATTTTTTATACATCAGTTTTTTCGACATCTATTTATATTGACATTTTAAATCCGTGTTTTTCTTAAGATTTTCTCCTAGTTTCCATTATGTATTTGATTAGTTTCTTTTCTTTTTCGTTTTTCTGAGTTTCAAGTTTAGCATGAGCCTATCTTTTTGTTGCTCTTTGTAATTGTGGTGAATTGATCGAAATATAATTTTGAACTTATAGTTTTTAGTACGTTTAATAAAGCAAGTGTCTTGCAAATTGTTTTATTTTCTGCTGTGTATGTGGCTCATTTGTTGTCATGCATGTATCCAATTTATCCCTATGAAACGTCCTCCAAAAACGTCCTTTATTTTGAGAGGCGATCATTGTTGTATATTTATCCCACCCCTTTGCAAAATTCAAAATGGCGGATCTATAAGGGCAAAATAAAATTTAATTTGGACACCTGTCACGTGACAGAGCACGCATTCTAGGTCTATTATTTCTATGCTTGAGACAAAAGAAAAAGTCGCTTCGCGCGAAAAATGTCGCCTAGTGGAAAACCAGCTTTAGTTTGATTTTTCCTCTTCTTATTTTATAAAACAAATAAAACATACCGCTCCTGTGCATAAATTATGTACTCTTATAAAGGTACGTTTGACGTCATTTGAACACGAAAGAAGTGTACTCTACTCAACTTCTTTCGTGTTCAAATGACGTCAAACGTACCTTTATAAGAGTACATATGCACGGAGCTTTATGTTTTATTTGTTAAATATAGCGAAGAGAGAGCCAGTACTTGGCCGTATTGCAATCATGACGTAATTATGAAAACAAAAGAGAAAGTGAATGGCAGAATATAATGAATTAACGAATAAAAGAATGTTCCTCACCTGTTGAAAATACACATCGTTGTTAATATACTCTCTTTCACTAGAATCCTGTAAGTTATGAGTCTAAATAAACAATGGAACCAGATGAGAAACGTGTGACGGCGTTTACGAACCATATAATTAAGTTATAGGAAAATTACCGAGTCTGTGGGACTCTTGGTTGAACGGCGTCGCCACTTATTTGCGTGCGGCCATTTTGACTTTATTATCCCAAACTAATGGAACTATGCCCTAAAGTCTTCAGATGCAAATAATGCACGTGCATTCATGCCCAGGGCCATTGCAAAAACAGTGAGCAAGAGTGTCCAAGAGTTTTAAATTAGCCAACAAATTGTGAAATGAGCGTGGTCCTTCAAAATAGTCGTACTATCTGCGTCGTACCCAAACGTCTTTGTTATATTTCAACTTATTTTCTGGTCCACATCAGTGCGAAGGGTGTACACAAGCTATGCGTGGCGCGCACACAATTTTCCGAGTACTTGGAGTCTTCTAATGCGCCCTGGCGCGTCGCCATGGCATTCGTTACCAATGTCTCAAATTTCACGTTTTTCGCGTTTAAATGACAAACTCTGCTTTGATCATCATTTGGTTTGAACACTTTTCTAGAGGGATGTCTTTCTCCCTCCCTCCATCCCTTCCTTCCTTCCTTCCTTCCTTCCTTCCTTCCTTCCTTCCTCCCTCCCTCCCTCCCTCCCTCCATCCCTTCCTTCCTCCCTCCCTCCCTCCCTCCCTCCCTCCCTCCCTCCCTCCCTCCCTCCCTCCCTCCCTCCCTCCCTCCACAAATCCCTCCACCCAACGCGAACAATCTGTTCATGCCTTGTGGTTTTCTAAACTGGGACAAATGTAGTTTACGACTTTTGACAGTCTCGACAGTTGCGTCCCTAGTATAAACGTTGCTTCGCTTGCTCATACATGTCTGGCACAAACGAAAACTGGTTCCTTACCTTGATGTATTGCCACAAGGCGTTGATGATGACAGGTCTGGTCTGAGTGTGTATGCCTAGTAATCTGGCCAAACGTGGATCTAGTTTATACTGTGCTGGTTGATAGTCCAACAGTAACATTATCGTGCACTTCACTTTGTCTTCGCCTGGTCTTTTTACTTGGAAACCGTCAGTTTCTTGAGTCTTATCTGTCCTATGCCACTAAAAGGAAACAATGGTAAGAGCAAGTTTGTATACAAGAGATACTCGCACAAGATTAACTATGATGGTGCAGTAGCAAACATTGAAGTTGAGTTAGAAGTAGAGGTGAGAGTAGAGGAGGAGATAAGGTTCGAGGTAAAGTTAGATGTAGAGGTGGATGTAGAGAGAAAAGTAGAGGTAGAGGGAGAAGTAGAGGCAAAATTAGACGTAGAAGCAAAAGTAGTGGTAGTGATGGAGGTAAAGGTAGAAGTGGATGTAGAAGTAGAAGTAGAAGTAGAAGTAGAAGAGGAGGTAAAGGTAAAAGTAAAGGTAGAGGCGAAGGTGGAAACGAAGTTGAAGGTAGAGGTAAAGGTCAAGGTCGAAGAAGACGTGGAAGTGACGGCAGAGTTACTGTAGAAAGGTAGAGGTGAAAACAGATATAAAAGTGGAGGTAGGGAAAGGTGGACGTTGAAGTAGAAAGAAGAGGTCGAAGTGGAAGCACATAAAAAAAGTAGAAGCAGAGGTAAGGTGGAGGTAGAAGCAGAGGTAAGGTTGAAATAGGTAGAAGGAAAGGTAGGGTGGAGGTAGAAGCAGAGGTAAGGTTGAAATAGGTAGAAGCAGAGGTAGGGTGGAGGTAGAAGCAGAGGTAGGGTGGAGGTGGAAGCAGAGGACAGGTGGAGGTAAGGCGGAGGTAGAAGCAGAGGTAAGGTGGAAGTAGAAGCAAAGGTGGAGGTAGAAGTAGAGGTAAGGTGGAAGTAGAAGCAGAGGCAGAGGCAAAGTGGAGGTAGAAGCAGAGATAAGGTGGAGGTAGAAGCAGAGGACAGGTGGAGGTAAGGCGGAGGTAGAAGCAGAGGTAAAGTGGAGGTAGAAGCAGAGGTAGGGTGGAGGTAGAAGCAGAGGTAAGGTGGAGGTAGAAGCAGAGGTAAGGTGGAGGTAGAAGCAGAGGTAAGGCGGAGGTAGAAGCGGAGGTAAGGTTAACGTAGAAGCAGAAGTAAAGTGGAGGTAGGAGGTAAGATGGATGTAGAAGCAGAAGAGGTAAGGTGGAGGAGGTAAGGTGGAAGTAGAAGCAGAGGTAAAGTGGAGGTAGAAGCAGAGGTAGGGTGGAGGTAGAAGCAGAGGTAAGGTTGAAATAGGTAGAAGCACAGGTAAAGTGGAGGTAGAAGCAGAGGTAGAAGCAGAGGTAGGCTGGAGTAGAAGCAGAGGTAAGGAAAGTGGAGGTAGAAGCATAGGTAAAGTGGAGGTAGAAGCAGAGGTAAGGTGGAGGTAGATTAGAAGCAGAGGTTAAGGTGGACATAGAAAAAGAGATAAAAGTGGAGATACAGAAGAAAAATAGAGGTCGAAATGGAGGTAAACGTAGACGTGGAAGTAAGAATGGTTGTGGAGGTAAAGGCCGAATGAGAGGTAGAAGTAGAAAATAATTAAGTAGAGGTAATAGAAGTAAAACTAACTCACTGAAGAAAACAACTAAAGAAAGAACAAACAAGCAAACAAACAAACAAACAAACAAACAAACAAACAAACAAACAAACAAACAAACAAACAAACAAACAAACAAACAAACAAACAAACAAACAAACAAACAAACAAACAAACAAACAAACAAACAAACAAACAAACAAACAAACAAACAAACACGACTTGAATAAAATAGAAGTACTACGTACTTTTACTCAAGTACTAAGTAAAATAGAAGACATTTTCACACGGTACATAAGTTGTAAACTCTTGCAAATGAGAAACGCCTTATAAAAGCAAAACTTGTCGTACTGGGGCACAAATTATTTTGTCCTATCCCAACTCTTAGGCGACGTTAACTTAAAAGAATATACACCATTTCTTTCCTTCGCCGTAAGCCGTGAAATAGACAGAAGGTCGGTTGGCAAAATAGTCAACGTTAGAAACCAAAGGCTTCAATCCCATATGCACTGAAGGAAATTGTTGCCTGTGCGGTGGTGTCCACATTAAACATTACTAATTGTTATATACCAAAGACTTTCGTTTGCCAATAATGAAATCCTATTGGTCAAATCATGGTCACGTGTTGTTCAACAAACTCAATGTTTCTTTCTGCCCAGGGAAACATTGCACTGTTTCCCTCTGACGTCAACAATGAAGAGGGAAACAGTGCAATGTTTCCCTCTGACGTCAGCTTTAATCATATGTTGTTCACGTGAATACACGATTGTTGTATCAGATCAAGAACTTTGGACTCTTTGGGCATTTTGAAAACAAGAGCTTGTTCGGTACGAAATAGTCCATTTTCCGAAAGAAAGAATTTCTATACATATCTTCAAAGGTCTGAAGAACACTTGGAGAAATTTAAAGCTGTTCTTAGTGTTGAGTCTGGTGAATTTGTTTAGTTGAAAACGAAGACAAAGGCAAAGTGTTTTGGTAAGTCTTTTCGCCGTTTGCAAGTTTCAAGGCAGTTTTGTATTTTGTATTTTAAAAGTCTTTGGTATATAACAAAACGCTTGTTGACTTTTGCCTCGAGAAACATCAAGTTTTACGGTCCCTCAGGCTTCAATGTCACCCTCGGGCTAAAGCCCTCGGGTGACATTGAAGCCTTCGGGTCCGTAAAACTTGATGTTTCCCTCGGCGCCAGTCAACAAGTGTATACTGTATAATCTTACGCTCACGAGCTTGGATCAACTGCATTGCTCAATATCTGATCGCAGCACCAAACATACCTCTACCAAGTGGTTATCAGGACCATAAAGATCTTTATCCAATTCAATCACAAGACTCCGAAAGAATGAAGAAAATTTTCTTTTCTGTTTCACAACATCGGGTTTCACTCCCTGCTGTAAATAATAGAAATGTATAACAAGAATTTAAATAAACACTACCCATTCTTGAGACTAGTATTGACCAACACCGCTGCCAAACGTTTGCGCATGCGTGAATTCGCTAGAATAAATATCAAGAGAAGCCGTGGCGACAACAACTAGACAGCGAAGACTAAGTAAGACTCGACTATTCATTTGCGTTTTAAAAAAAGGGTAAAGAAAATTACGAAGGGGTAATTTCAGAATATGTTACAATATTGACAAAGAAGCCATGCACAAATTATCTACCTTATCTTTTAGGTAGTATGCTTATAATTTTAACATTTGTGTTGGACTCTCGGACCAGTCCAAATATTTCAGTGTTTTCCCGCTCGACGAGCTCGAACGTCGCGCATGCGCAAAACGTTTGGCAGCGGTGTCGTATTGATCACGTTTCTCTCTGACGAAGGGCCTTCGCTCGAAACGTTAGATTTCTATACGTTCTCTGTTTTGGCAAGTATATCCAACCTTACTATATTCCAACGAATTCAAAGGATTCAAACGAATCCAACATGTTGCATTCAACATTGTTGGATGATGTTGGACCATTGTTGGATCCATTTAAACAGGCCTTTACGTTGGCGTTGGGTGACTACAACTACCAGAATGCTTTGCCAGTATTCTAGTGTTTCGGCTAAAAGGGATGACTCAAAAGGAGTCGTCCAGTCCTTTCGCGGCTTTTCCAAAATATGTCGTCAAATTTGTTTTTTTCCAAATTTGTCGTCGAGCTTAAGTGAATTTTAAGATTTTAGCAATCTTTTTGGTACCCCAACCACAACATAAACCCTAACCATCAGAAATCTGGTTTACCCTCCAGCTTTTTGGAAAAACATATTTGACGACATATTTTGGAAAAGCCGCGAAAGGACTGGACGGTCGCTTTGAGTCATCTCTTTTTAATAGCCGAAACCTTAGAATTCTGGCAAAGCATTGTGGTAGTTGTAGTTGTTGTATAAACACAAAAACAAGGCAGGAAAGGCTAATTTATATGCCCATAAAAGATATAAAATTATAAATTATGGCCATCTTTATGAATACGGTGGATGACAATGTATCAAAACCTACATCATCCATCAGCTTTCCTTCGACTCTTAACTCCCAAGATGGTACAATTGAATCTTCATCCTAAAATTATAGGTGTTAATTATACATGTTACTATACACAAGACAGCACATATCAAAAAATATTCAACATTCAAGTAATAATGATGTTGCTAAGCTTACAGTACTATATGATAAAAACATCATTTAATCCCCGAGCCCGGGCGTGGGGCCGAAGGCCCGGACGAGTCCACTTTACACGCGTGTAGAAAAAGCAAGGGAAGACGTAATCCGGAAAAAAAAATATATATATATATATATATATATATATATATATATATATATATATATATATATATATATATATATATATATAATGATAGTACTTAGGCTATTTGATATTTCGAAACAGACAGTTTCTTTAATATCTAGACAACATTCAGACATGACGATTATGGTATCGTTCGACCTTCAGCTCCCAACTTAACCTGTAGCTCAGTTGGTAGAGCATCGGACTAGTAAACCTAAGGTCGCGGGTTTGAATCCCAGCCGGGCCAAGTAGCGTTTTCTCTACTTGTCCGGTATATATGGTTCGTCACTCGGAGTAACACCTTATTAGTATTATTTCTTGTGACTTTTTGTTTTGTTTTGTTTTGTTTTGCTTTGCTTTGCTTTGCTTTGCTTTGCTTTGCTTTGCTTTGCTTTGCTTTGCTTTGCTTTGCTTTGCTTTGCTTTGCTTTGCTTTGTTTTGTTTTGTTTTGTTTTGTTTTGTTTTGTTTTGTTTTGTTTTGTTTTGTTTTGTTTTGTTTTGTTTTGTTGTCTCGTCTTTAGTCTCGTCTTTAGTCTAGCGTTATGTTGTGTTGTGTTGTGTTGTGTTGTGTTGTGTTGCGTTGCGTTGCGTTGCGTTGCGTTGCGTTGCGTTGCGTTGCGTTGCGTTGCGTTGCGTTGCGTTGCGTTGCGTTGCGTTGCGTTGTGTTGTGTTGTGTTACGTTGTGTCTTGTCGCACAATCAAATACCAAGTGCCACTGCAACTAAAGAATGCCTATCCAATTTTGTTTAAAAAAAAAACAATTTCAAAAAGAAGAAACCGATTTGGGACCGGTTGTTTGAGGCCTGGATAAGACACTATCCACTAGATTAGAGATTTATCCACTATAGATATCAGATTTTTCCACTGAATAACAGATTTATCCACTGGATAGGGTTTATCCGTCAGATTAGTTATCCAGGCTTTGAAAAACCGGCCTCAGATGTTATTCCAGATGTGTATAGACTGACGCAGCCTAGTCCCGTCGTTCTGAAGCACGCGCGTATATGATGAGACTGGTACCTAGGTCTGACGTCACCGCTAAGGTGCTCCATTCTAGCAAATATTGAAACAGCGAAGAGAGAGAGCCTGGGACTAGGCTGAGCTGACGTATGTCTTACTAAACTATCAGACATGCAGTCACTATAGTTGCACAAAAGTATTACGTACCTCTGCATCAGGTCTTGGACTATAAAAATGTGTTGTAAGAAAGACTCTCAACTTGCGTTTTTTCTAAAAGTAAAGTGAAAGAAATTGCAATACGAGAGTAAAGTAAAGTAAAGTAAAGTAAAGTAAAGTAAAGTAAAGTAAAGTAAAGTAAAGTAAAGTAAAGTAAAGTAAAGTAAAGTAAAGTAAAGTAAAGTAAAGTAAAGTAAAGTAAAGTAAAGTAAAGTAAAGTAAAGTAAAGTAAAGTAAAGTAAAGTAAAGTAAAGTAAAGTAAAGTAAAGTAAAGTAAAGTAAAAGACAAGTGTGAACGCGTGGCTGTCGTTATAAGAATTGCCGATAATGAAGGATATAGAGTGTCATGGGCGCAACTAGAAAATTTCGAGGGCAGGGGTTGAACGCCAAAAAAGGGCAAAGTCGTTCAGTATTCTAAACAATTTGGGACTAGAAGCCAGTGGCGTGGGAAGCACAGATTCTAGGGGGGTCAGGGGACATGCTCCCCCGGAACATTTTTGAATTTTGTATCTCTGAAACGGAATTTCCTGCATTTTGAGGACGCTTTTCTCGTATTTTCAGTTGCGGAAATTTTTATTTTGGTCTCGCATTATTTAAAATTTATCATAATTATATTCAGCCTAGCTGACGCCCGGGTCCACTGCTAGAAGCCTCTGGAGTCTCGCCAGATTTGCGGAGAATTGTATTGCGTACTACAACAGACGATTAATTATCTGTTTATCGAATGTGTAACCTAGTATTAGAGGTCTCACAAAAAGGCAGGGGTTAAAAAGGGCAGGGGTTGCAACCCCCCCCCCCCCCCCTCACACCCCCTAGTTGCGCGCTTGAGTGTAATGACAGGAAATAATAATTTTGTCTTATTTGAAAGAACTTTTAAGATAATGAAGCATATCGGTGTATAGTTCTTTTACATTTCACTTAGTTCTTGAGATATTTAGACTTATGTGATATTCAAATGAGATAATCTATGACTTCAAATTGTTTGCACAACATTTTAACATGTTAGAAAATCGTGCATATCTTTACTACATTAGGACCGACGTTTTTAGTACGGACCGAGCGAGCGCAGCGAAGGGAAGTCCGTGCAGGAAACGGAGGTCCATTATTTCGCTAGTAGACCGAACAAACAAGGACAATAAGTAGTTTATTATACGACAACAAGTGTTGTAAACGTTCTGTGAAAACTTGATAAAGTGATAGGCTCGTATTCGCCACCATCTTTCTTGAGAACTAAACCAAAATGGCATATGTTTTCCCGCTTTTAAAGTACTTTCCGTTTAGCTAGAATCCGGAACTTTCTACCCTTTCTTTTGTTTGACATATTGCTCAAAGTTGTACGTTACATAGTTCAATAAAAAACATTTGAAATTCTATAATATTTGTGAGAAGTAAATGTTATATTACGAACATTGCCATGAACATTTTGAACATTATAAAAAGTTTCACATAACATGGGAACTTAAACTACATGTATGCATCAAATGAAAGCTTAACATAATTTCTAACAACATACCTAAACGGTATATTTCAACAATGAGTAGTTCTGAAAATATTATCCTTCTTGTTGCATGTATACTGACTTGACTTTCATTTTATTTATAAAATTCTCTCACCGGTCTGAAACGGCAGATTCCAGACCGCTCAGGAATCAATCAAATTGCTGAATTAAGTGAATTTCACGTTCCAGACCGCTCGCGGAAATAGTCATATAAGAATTATAATTACTGAACAAAACCACTTAAAATTTTGCGTTAGCCTACAAACGTCTTACTTTTTTAAAAAAAACTATTTGTTTTCTCTTCACTGGATTTCTACAGCTTCTTCGTCGTTCTTCTTCGTGCTTGTTTTTGGTTGTTCAATTGGAAAGTCGCTTTGAAAATACTCGGCTGTAAAAATTGATAGTGTGTGTGTCGAGTTTAAAGACAAACATACTTGTGGTAATTAATGCATTTGTAAATATTTTTCCAAAGACATGACACAAGGAGACATGGCATGTGAAAAATAATTGACTGAAAGTCGTTAAAGACTTGTAGCAGTTTTGTTGAACAACAGAAGAAAGTTTAGTATCAAAAGGTTTCAGTTTTTCTGGCTTTTTGACGACATCAGAAGTCAGAGTCGACGCCGTATAAATATTATATGGAACGTCAGCAGGTATTAAAATACAATCTTTACACTATATATAACACACTGCTATATTTTTACCTTCACTGGTCGCTTTAGAGCCTCTTGAATATCAAGTCTTTTCCTCATTATTGTTGAATCAAGTTTTTTCTCAAATGCTAGCAGATCCATGTAAGCTTGAGATTCTGGTACAAGTTCTCGAACCTGAAAATACAAAAAGGAAATTTAACTTTTGGGTTTTTGCAATTTGTAAACAGGCATGCAATACTACAAAAAGAAAATTTCAAAAATGATTCCACATTAAGGGACATTGACAATAACAATTAAGTTTGTCTAATTTGAAAGAACCCATAAAATTGTAATGGAAGATCTTTTGCAACTTTTTTGTATCTTTCTTCGTTTTCAAGATATTCCAGTTTGTTTGGTGTGTAAATTAAATGGTCTCTGACGTCAGGAGCAGGCCAGCAGGGTACAGTATTTTCATACATTAACTGCAGAATATGCGTTGTTTGGAGGTAGGTGCCGTTGGTGACCAACCAGGCTAGTCAGCAATCTAACCCAGGCTAGTCAGCAATCTAGCCCAGGCTAGTCAGCAATCTAGCCCAGGCTAGTCAGCAAACCTATATAGCCTTGTTAGCAAGCACAGTAACTGTAAGCAATTGGGCCATGAGCAAATAGCCAGCAAACTAAGCAATAGCAATTAGGGTAATCAGAGAAGCAATAGGCGTTTGCCATGACAACTCTGCCAAGGCAGATCACCGACACCAGTCACACTGACAAGTCAGTGGAATAACATATACGATCTATAGGATTCTATACTTCGTATCTAACACGCGGGTGGGGAAAGGGCGAAGGGGGAGCACAAGCTGAGCAAAGACGCTACTTGTAGCAAAGCAACAGACGCTCAATGAATCTCGAATGCGCGGGAAACCCCTTAACGTAAGTGACGTAAGGGACTCCTCTAATAAGGGGAACCGCAGGCCAACTACATCAGCAGTTAACTTCGCTTAAATATATCTTATATTTAACCACATTTTAAAAATCACTTACACCTCTACGATTGCTCAACATAAAATGTTTAGTGTCACAAGGTGTTTTTATGTGCACAGTTTTAAGTTATTTCGTTAAACAAACTTAGAGATATTTTCACACCTTGCAAAATCAATTATATCTCCAAGTTTGTTTAACGAAATAACTTAAAACTGTGCACGTAAAAACACCTTGTGTCATTAAACATTTTACGTTGAGCAATCGTAGAGGTGTAAGTGATTTTTTGATGTATGGAAATACTGAACCCTGCTCCTGATGTCAGATATCATTTAATTCACATATGAAACAAACTGGGATATCTCGAAAACGAAGAAAGATACAAAAAAGTTGCAAAAGATCTTCTATTACAACTTTACGAGTTCTTTCAAATTTGACAAACTTCATTTTTATTGCCAATGTCCTTTACGTCAACATAAACACTTGAGTTGTCGATCAAAGAAGGTTTTGAATGTCGCTTACAAATTCCCCCAAATAAGTATAGGTAATCGCACGGGGATGAGAAAAATTAAAGTTTATTATATGGCACAAGTTACTTCCGGTAAAATTGCGTGCTCTGATGGGCTGAGACGTGTCACGTGCCGGTCGATTATTTTTCGTAATGGACCGGTCCGGATTACGGATTCGTCAGCCATTTTATTTACAAAAAAAAAACCAACGAAAAAAGCACAAAGAAATGTCTGAAACTCCGAATAAATTGAATGAAAGCAGTAACCTAAGCACGAAATCATGTACGAGTCAGTATATTCTTCGAAATATTACAAATAAACAGGAAATTGACTTCTCAAGTGTTATACAGAATTCTACATTTCTTTTGAAACACTTAACACACGACATTGAGATATATACACCAAATCGTAGTTTCGTTTAGGCCCACATGCAAATTAGTTTCCTATTCAATTTAGGCCCCTATGCAAATTACATCGTGTCTATTAAAGCATAACGGGAAGATAACATAGGCTGGGACTGTTTTTTCATGTTTTGAGTTCATTATTTTTAGGCACTGCGTGTAGGATTATTGTCAAGGATAATCGATAAGCAAAGTTTATCCTTATAGAATACCTAAACATTTAAAACGTTTCTGAAATCAGAAATGTTATGTTTACTACGGCTGCTTCAGGCTCATGTTATAAATGAACTACGTTTTATCCCAACTCAGATTGTATGCGCAGTCGAAACTCCGATTTCGTCTATATCAGGCAGAAGCTATTGAAAAATGTTATTTAGGCTAGACGTTTTAAGTATTTCAAAAGAAATCTAAAATTCTGTAACACTTGTGAGAAGTCAATTTTCTGTTTATTTGTAAAGTCCGGATACACTGAAACAAATTTCCGAAACACATTTTCGAAAAAGTTTTCGAAAAATAGAAAAATAGAACAGTGTTCTAATCAGGGAAATTTGGTTTCTGAAACAAAGTTTCGGAAACTTTTCAACATAGACTGGAAACGTTTGTTTGTGAAACCGTGTTTCGGTCACTTGTTTCGGAAATTTTCTCTAGTGTATGCCGGGCTTAATACTATTTCGAACAAAACGCAGAATCTTGAACTATGATGCATCAGATTAAAGCTCTTCAACATCTGACAACATACGTACACAACATATTTCAACGATGCGTATATATTTCTGAAATTACTAGATTTCTTGTTCCACAATTGACAAGATGAAATATGGCAGGCGACTTCTTACTCATCGCTTTCCCTTTCGAAACCATTCATAAGGCACGTAATACTAATTGCTGATGATCAACTGTTGTTTGGTTCCAGAGGTTTGGTTCTTGACAAGTTTATTCGCCAGACAAAATTAGAAAGCCCTCAAGGCTTTCGAAAGAACAAGGAATAGAGATTTTCAAATGTTACTCCATATAAAATTCTTAATATAAATTTAACTTCCGTCCAACTACCCATTGTCATTATTCAGCCAGTGATATGTCGATTTGAAACGGATTATCCCAGAGCCTCTCGTTTCACGCGAGAGGCTCTGGAGACGAGATTTCCGAGAATTAGGAAAAAATACCAGCATCGTTAGTCAACCATATTCTAGTAGTCTCTAGGCTGAGGCGGTTTTGGGGAAAAACCGAAACCAAAAACCGTCACGAAAAAACCGGTAAAACCGACATAACCGATCTTCTGCATTAATTAAATTATTGTGAAATAAAAAACCCCAAATCAAACCAACATGTGTGTTTACTTTATGAAGCAATAAATAAATATATTGTAGCAACCAACATTGATTATTTACAATTAGTTAAAGATTTATACATTAAAATGTAAAATTCTAGGCGCTTAATACAAGTGCCTTTTTGTTTACAAATTCTCAGCAAAAAAACGAGCATGTCAACCTTTTCAGGATTTAACCGCGCTCGTGCTGGAGTGCTTACAAGTCCTGCCTTGCTGAACCAACTCGCCCGTTGTGAGGAAATCAGTTTTGTACCTTGGATCAAGGAATGAAGTAACATTCATCAAAACTTTGAGATCCTCTGCAACATATTTCGAGTTCAAACGACGGAGAATTTCGGTTTTCAGTTGACATGCCAACGGGAGATCTCCATCTTGACTAGCCAATTCGACGGTAGACAAACGGCGGTGAATAAGTGGCTTCAGCGCACTAATGGTAACATACGTGCTTGCCGACAAAATGTCAGTGAACCCGTCTTATGTGCGTCTTTTATGCATAGTCATTGGATAAGAATGCAAAATATAAGTTAAACTGAAAAACTTTGAATCGGTTTTTCGTTTCTTTCGGTTTTTCGGTTTTCCACCGTGAAAGAAACCGGAAAACCGATCTCAAAACAAACCGATCTTTTCCGGTTAACCGCCTCAGTCTAGTAGTCTCACCCGTTATATTATTGGCACACGCTCCGATTTTAGTCGGCCGATTTTTATCCGCTGGTCAACCAATAAAAGTCGGTGTTTACCATACAAGTGTGGCATTTTTATGTAGAAACTCACATGTTTAGCAACTGGAGCCACCATTTTTTCCATCATCAAACCAAATAACTCCGGGTTTTCAGCTCCGGCTCCGGCTGCTTTACATCTCAAATATCCGGCTCCGGCTTCTTTGATAAATTGGTTCACAACTGGGGATAAAGTCCAACCGGATATAATTCGGCTTAACTTTCTCCCCACGGTCTTTTCCCGGTGAAAGCTGCGAAACTGTCAAGCGACTCAAGCAAACGCAATGCGACAACTAGCAATGTCAGGAATGATGAAAACTTTATAGAACCGAATAAAGTTACACTATACAAATAATAAAATACAAAGTATAAATTGTCAAGGGTTTTTAAAAAAGTATAATTAACTTTAATGAACGCTAAGCGACCAATGTTGTCTGGAAGGAGTGCGCAACGCTTCTTTGAGACGATGTTCCCCGTCAACGAAAAGACTCGTTCAGAAGTAACAGAGGACGGTGGAAGAGCTAGACGCGTCAAAGCAGGTCATTTGTTTTTGTGGCGATACCAAAACTTCAATAAATCCTGAGCATTAACTTTGCCGTCTTGGGATATGACTGGTATCATTGGTTCAGACAGGTAGGCAGTGAGTTCTTGCCCTGGTGTTAAGGTGCCTGGTTGCCGTTCAACAGCTCCACTTGCGTTCACTCACAATATCTGTCAGTGTTGTCAGCAGTGCCCCCGTGTGGTTTATGAGCTACATTTCTTGTCATTCTGAATTTCCAGCCGGAGCAAGGAGAACTCCGGCTCCGGCTGACCAAAAAAACGCCGGACCTCCGGCAGAGCTCCAGCCTCCGGCGCTCCGGCGCACAGCACTAAAATAACTTCAGGAAGAATAATGAGTGATCAGTGAACGATAAAAATTGTTAATCCCAAATTGTTAATCCCAATTGTTCATCCCGCGTGATGCGATATTCTGACCGATTTTAATCGGACTTTTAATCGGAATTAAAAATCGGCCGATAAAAATTGCTCAGTAATGACACCGCGCACGTGAGGATTTTAGTCAAAAGTCCAAAATTTAGTTGTCCGATAAAAATCGGCCGACTAAAATCGTAGTGTAAACGCAATAATTTCTAAAAAATACAACAACAAAAAACTTGTTGCAAGGTTAGCTCAACAAACCAAAGTAAACGGCGTGAATACATTATTCTGATGCAACTATTGTTGAAACTTACTCTTTGTGGTAAGACCTTGTCTCCAGCTTTCTTCTTTTTTCTAATAAGAACCCAAAACAAAACAAAAACACACACAATTACTGTCGTGGTAGCCTGCAAACAGACTGTCTTCAGGGGGGTGTGGCTTTGGGAGAAGAGAAGACAGTCTGTGGACAATCCATTCAAAAATAAATTCTCTAGTCCATGTGGCGGACTAATGTTCTGATTGGCTTATAATGTCTCTGCTACTTCCGCTTCTATTATGATTGGCCAACTAACGGTTTCTAACTTTCACTTTCATTGTCAGAATGTGGCTGGGATCGTTTAATATTTTCGCTTGTGTTGCGACAAAATCGTTTAGTTAACTTTTAAATAATGAAGGTCATTTGCTGTGAAGCCGAGACGTTTTGCTCAACTTTCAACGGGTTCAGTTTAGCAGAAAAATCCCCAGTGAAATCAGCGTGAGCTTCTGGAAAAGGCGGTCAGTGAAAGAATTGGTAAATCAACTGCCTTGGATACTTAAATAGGATTAGAAGGAAATCGCGAGGTTTCCTTTTATTGCAGAGCAATGGCAGTCAATTAACGATATCGTCACTGACTTGAGTATTGTAAGTAGACATTTATTTCGCCAGTGTAGATACGTCGAAGGCGAGTCACCTTGCAGCCTGTTTACATTCCAGGTGTCAAGGAGCGGAAGGCTAATTATAGGGTTTGACGGCAGACGTTCTTTCTCCTCGTGTTTTCGCCTTGCCGCTTCGCGGCTCGGCTCCCCCTGAAAGAACATCTGCTCGCAGGCTACTGTCGTGGCGGTATAGAAGTGTTCCTAAAATACTGTTGTAATTAATTTCCTCAGCTCGACCAATTCATTTGATAAAGTTTGTTCAACAATTTCCTGCTTTGAATTTAACACGCATAGAAATGATGATGAATGCAAGAGATAAACAAACGGGAAACAGAACAAAAATATAAGAAAATAAGTGTTGCCTTGGAATTCTTGAAAACTCTTACTTTATGTCAAAAATCACTTGGAAATGCGACATATAGTTCATTTCGCCACTTCTCTGGCCTAAATTTTGACTGTGCGAGCACTTCTCGAATCGTCGACGATGATTACCGAGTGATGACGTCATATAGTCCAAGACAGGCAAGCAATCAAGCAAGCAACACGCTGACTATATGGCCACCGCGCTGATGGTGAACTGTGAACGGTGGCCACAGAAATGTTATTATGTTAACGCAAAGGCAATAGGCGAATTTCAGGGTATTGCGCGCGCACCATTTTGCAAAGAAATTGGCGGGCTCTTGGCGGACTCCCCACAAAGTAAGCAATGGCAAACAGACTTGCTAGCGAGCCAACAACAGCAGAATAACAGTGTTGAATATCCAGAAACTCTATCTATATTTTGTTTATTTTAAACAGCATGTTTAATTTGAGTGGAGCTTGCCAGTTTCTTTGAAAAATGATGCGCGCGCAACACCCTGAAACTCGCCTATTTATCAGAGTTAAACAAAAATGTGCTCACTTTTACAGAGTGAGATGATACGAGGTATCTCCCAAGGTTTTATCAACAGCCGAAAGCAAGGAGGATCTAAGAGCAGCATATCGGAGACAGAAAAACAAAAAATAACATACAGATTCGTAACTGGATCCACAATCACAAGCTGGAGATATAATACATGCAGTTAATCATAAAAAGATAGTATTAAATTCAAAGCAATTAAGACGACGACAGGTAATCGCGTATGTAAGATTGAACTGCATCTGTCAACATCGGATTAAACATTCAATCCTTTTAAACTTTCTTCATAAATTATTAATGATTTGAGTAAAGAGTACGATTAAAGAAATACGAAATGATTTTCCGTGCAGGATAGTCTGATCCAAACACGCGGGATGTTGCGAGACTTGAGAAAAGCGTAACAAAAACACGAGCCGCTAGGCGAGTGTTTTTAGCTTTTCAAAAGTCGAGCAACTTCCCAAATGTTTGGATCAGAGTATTCTGCACGGAAAATCATTTGGTAATGCCGTATTTCTTTTATAAAGAAATATTTATATTTTCTGAAAAGAAATATAAATATTTTCTGCTTGCCCGATTTAAATAAATTTTATATCGAATTGATCGCTTGAATCTGCCGAATCCAGCACTATAGGTTTTGTCTACCGAAAGTACTAAGATCCGT
Organism: Corallium rubrum; assembly: GCA_964035015.1. Lineage (NCBI taxonomy): Eukaryota > Metazoa > Cnidaria > Anthozoa > Scleralcyonacea > Coralliidae > Corallium > Corallium rubrum. The sequence goes on from OZ035998.1 coordinate 33,282,798, forward strand.
TGTTATTCGAATATTTACTCTATACGTCCAACAGGGAACCTTGAAATGTTGCCGTGAACAACGAACTTCCGAAGTTCGCAAGTTCGTTTCGAAGTTCTCAACTTGATTGGCTACTAATAATTGGCTACGTAATGAATTTGCGAAGTTCGTCGCCAACTTCGGAAATAACGAAGGAAGTTCGGAACACAATCGGCAAAAGTTATGTGAAATCCTCTGTAAAAAAACGGTATATTTAGTCGAAAAAACAGGATGAAAATACAAATTCTCTCGAAATTCATCAACTACCAATCACACTTCTTCTATTAACACTTTGTGACTCAACAACCAATCACATTTTCACTTCTAACACTTTGATGACATGACGTAATTGACGTAATTTTTGGCTTTGTTTTGCCGAATTAAATGAGCAAAAAGATAGGTAGAAAGTCAACTCTGAATATCGAAAAATAGTGAAAAGTATTTGCGTATGTAAGACGTCCAACATGCCCGTATCCGGATTGTTTTAAAAACGTAACTCTTTTTTATGGATTGGCCTATGCAATGGTCATGTTGTGTTCATGTTGGAGGAAGGCAATTGGTTGAAGAAAGGAAATTCTATGGACACGTGACGACGAAGGACTACACAACGAACAAAGGACTTGCAACACGTGACGACGAAGAACCGCACTAATTAAACCCGAATGTTGCTATTGGATGACTGCTTCATTATATAGAAAATACAATACGTTCAGTGACCGTGAAATTAGACAAATTGAACAAACCATAGAACAATGACTTTTGCCGAGTTTCCAAACCATCTCCCTCCACTAACTATGCCTGAAAGTCTGCTCCGTAACAGTCGGGAGTAATTAGTAGCAGCTAGTCTAGCAGGCATAGCTGGAAAGTTTAGGTAAAAACCACACTACTATGTATCATATATGAATGTCGCAAAAGCCAAGACTCCGGCTACTTTGGGGAAAGTTATGAAAAGATAAAATCCTACCCGAGGGAACGGTGAAAACGTTTTCCAACCCTGGTCATCAAAAGCGAAATTTTTCGAAGACGGTTTCCAAAAAAACTTATTGACCCAGTGGGTAGGCTTTACGTCAAAACTATTCCGTCTGCAGTCTTACAGTACAGACTAGAGGTGTGCGAATCCGAATCCATCAGATTCGAAAAGTTTTATATGTTCGGATCGCATCGGATTTCGTTGTTTTTTCTCGGATCGGCAAACTCTTAGCCTCCTTGAGCAGACGTTGTGAGGTTCCCCCACTAACGTCTGCTCAGACGCGCGATACATTCCCTTCTCGATTGTTAGCCAATCAGCCAATCAAATCGTTTCTTGTTCATAAACTTCCGGTCACTTTGTTCTTGACGTATAATATAAAGACCCGTTTCAAACGTCGCACTTCTGCTGTGTCGATTCAATTGATTTTATAAATGCAACGTTTGAATTAAACTCTATTCAATTTGGAAAGCAGGTTACATGTAAATTCGACAGCTTTCATTTGTCGCATCGTGCGGCAGAAATCCGTCTCCGTTTCAATCGAATATCTGCCTTGTCGAACTCAATTCATAAATCTCTGGCAACTCTGCCTTGTCGAACCACGTCGAACTCAATTCATAAATTATTAAGACAGCGTTAAAAAAAATCCCTGCTTTCAATTCCCTATTCCTTTTGTATCGCTTTGAACATTTTGTTGGGATGCGATTATTTAAATTTTAAGAGGACGGAATAAAAAGAATTATTTTGTTTGGGCGACTGAATACAGTTTCGTCGCTTTTAAATAGCTTATATGTGGGTAGCTACAGTTTTCACGAACTGAAACAACTTTCCAGTGTTGAAACTAATTTGAAGGCAATAAATGAGGAACTAAAGGTGGTTTTCCACTAGGCGAAAAATGTCGCGCGAAGCGACATTTTCTTTTGTCTCACAAGCTCTCGAGTGGAACTAATTAGCCAAGACAAAAGAAAAATGTCGAGTCGGTCGACAAATGTCGCCTAGTGGAAAACCGCCTTAAGGACCTGTTTATATGGAGGAGGCGAGTTATAAAATTACCCGGCCAGTCGAGTTACTACTCGGCACATAGCGAGTTCCCGGTCACTGTTTTTCCCACCGCAGTGTTTATATTTCGTAGAATTCGGCACTGGCAGCCGCGATCTCGGAGAGGCGGGATAAACATTTCCTCATATAAACACTTTTACCCGGGTAACTCGGCATAGCGGGATGAATTTTCTATATTCGTTACTTCATGTCACTTTCGTTGATGAAAATCATCTCAAATATTACAACCCGCCAGGTAGCTCGCTGTCATATAAACAGAATGTTGAGTTTTATATCACGGCAAACTGGGTAACTCGGTTGACCGAGTAACTCGCCACCATATAAACAGGCCCTAAAAGAAGCATTTACCTTGCCGCAACGATGTATAAAAGAGCGTAAAATGACCAGGAGTTGAGGCTAAGGAGTAGCCGTATTAAAGTCGTCACTGAAGTTTGAAATGGACTAGAAGGCGCAAGTGTCAAACTGTAACGCGGTAACGCACCAACCCAATGAATCAGAACAAAGATGCCTTACATGTTCCTGGTTTCAAAATTCTACCAGCTTATCAAGACAATAAATCCTTGTCCCCACTGGCTGCAAATCCTATAGTTTAAAGACCTTTAAAGGTAGTCATCGATATCCAGGCTCGGCGGCTCCACGATTTTAAGAGCCTCGCGCTGATTGGTCAAGAATCAAGAAAGGAATGTATCGCTCATCTGAGCAGACGTTAGTGAGGGAATGGAGTCACGGAAGCGCCTCACAACGTCTGCTCAAGGAGGCTAGCAAACCCTTGGATTATAAGGGGTCAATCCGATTCGACGCACACCTCTACTTTTACAGACCAAGCTACGAAGGAGCGATGTTTGTGGGAGAAGACCGAGACCAGGATAATTTTGCTGTAAAGACCGACCAAGCGAGGTTAATAAGGTTTTTCTATTACGGCGCAAATTTTTAAATTTTATTTTAATGCCCCACGTACAAGTAGAAAAGAGGAAAAGCAAAGTAAGCAACTTTCAACAAAAAGTTTGAACATATAAAACACTGTCGCATTTATTTTTTTTAGTGGAAAATTCGTTTTTTTCATAATATTTGACTCTATTTTAGCTGGACTTGCTTAATTTTCTAATTTTGTTTTACAATTTTTGTAATGACCACTACTCAGGAACTCAGGAACCAATAAAACTGCAGGAAATCTGCTCATGTGACAGAGCTATATAATAATACTGTTTATTATATGGCAGCAGCGCTGAGAGGTCCGAATACGGAAATCCTGTAATTTGATTGGTTCATAAGCGGTCGGATATTTCCCGTATCCGCCCGCTCAGAGCGGAATCTGCCGTTCGGGACCGTAAGTTTTATAAACAAAATGGCAGTCATGTGAGTATATGCAACAAGATGGATTATAATTTCAGAACTACTCATTGTTGAAATATATCGTACAGGTATGTTGTTAGAAATTTTATAAGCTTTCATTTGATGTATAGTTTGAGTTTCCACGTTTTGTGAAAGTTTTTAAAATGTCCAAAACGTTCGTAACATTGTTCGTAATAATAATGTAACATTTACTTCTCACAGGTATTATAATTTCAGATGATTTTTTATTCAACTACTTAACGTACGATCTTGAGCAATATGTCAAACAAAAGCAATTGAAACATACTATTTGGGGTAGAAAGTTCAGGATTCTAGCTCAACGGAAAGCACTTTAAAAATGTGAAAATGTCTGCCATTTTCGTTTAGTTCGCAAGAAAGATGGGTCGAGTTTTCACAGAACGTTCACAACATTTATGGCCATATAATAAACTACTTATTGACCTCGCTTGTTCGGTTTGTACTAGTGAAATATCGGACCTCTGTTTTTTGCACAGACCTCAACTCGCTGCGCTCGTCTCGGTCCGTACTAAAAAAACATCGGTCCGATATTTCACTAGTACAGACCTCACGCTCGGTCAATAAGTAGTTAATACAGAATTCCGAAAATAGTGGCGCCCCTTACTTTCGGCGCCCCTTACTTTCGGTTTTATCCACTGGATAAAACCGAAAGTACGGGGCGCCGCTATTATCGGGTAGTGGATAATATCCATTGTTGGGGACCGCTACTTTCGGGACAGCTACTGATCTGGGGGCAGGGCCCATTACTTTCGGGAGGTGTAATGCTTGTAATGGATTTGGCCACCTGGTAAAATATGTTTATTGACTGTAACATACTTCGGGTAAGCATGGTAAGTTCGTAAATATGAACTACAGTAAATTTGCTGTATTACATAAAACGAATGCATGACATCCTATTACATAAAACGAATGCATGACATCCTATTAATATGAACGTGAAATAAAGTTTTTGGTTTGATTTTTCCTTCTTCTTTCAAGCCATTTTATCATCATCAATCGTATTCACGGTATCACACGGAAGTGCGCTCTGTACAGCCGCTAACTTACAGGTAGCCTGCGTAGCCGGCGCTGGGGTGATTGGGGAAGGGAGCGCCTGCAGGCGCCTATTGTTATTTTTCGTGCCGCCCCCAATTAAAACAGTGTATTTTTGGAAGTTGTCAATTTCAAAAACCTGGACTGAATAGCTTAATTAATTTGGAAGTTGATCGAATATTTACTCCGTTTAAAATAGCACAGTTATGAATGAGGATGTGTACAAAGTGCTTTCTGGATTCAGGAATTTGTGTGGTATATGTTCGCTGTGTCAGCGTCTGACAACATTGTATTATTCTGCTGTTGCTATACCTTGGCTGGTTTACGGTTAAATAATTAAACAATTTATGTTGAGTGGGCTACAGAAAGCTCAGACAGATTATTTTCGTAGTTATAAAACATGTGAATGTGACGACTATGACGATCAATATAAATATAAATATAATCATAACGTCTCGCGACATTCGCACGCATATCAATAATACTGAGTTACATGTAAATTTAATAGCGAATTTTATCTTCCATTAATAACTGGCGCTGATGGCCAATGCAGCAGGAGAAGTACGCCTGAGTAGATCCCTCTGATTCGAATCAAATGCGAGTGTTAGGGAGTGTAATAAGAAATTCTACATGATGTTTTGCTCAAGCCAATGTCAGACAATTCAGTAATACTCGCCGTTAAGCTGAAGTCGCCGAAGGGGCCACGTCTTGCGTGAAAATCTTACCGTAATTAACTGTTGGGAAACCAGCGAATAAACATTTTCCTTCGGATGCACATGCCGCTGCCTTATGGCCACTCTCTTCTCAATCTCAGTTTATTTTGAGCTCGTTTCCTTATATTATTATATATGCAAGGCACATTTTCACAACGCTCTTCTTCGCCAACGTCTGCAGCGGAAATTCAAACTCTCTTTGATTGATAGGTCATTAGCGTGTCTACCAATAGATTGCGAGCGTTCGCCGGCGAACGCTATACACGAAAAATAACAATGGGTGACTGCAGGCGCTCCCTTCCCCAATCACCCCAGCGCCGGCTACGCAGGCTAACTTACAGGGGGCGCTATTAGTAACAAAGGTCCACTATTTACGGGGGGTGCTACTTACAGGGCCCACTATTTAGAGGGGGCTGCTACTTTCAGAAATTTTTAAGACATCTAAAATTTACCACTACTTTTTTTTTTTGGAGGGGGGGGGGGGGGCACTAGTTTTGGGATTCTACGATATACACTTATTAAAAATTACTTACACACGTCTAGATTTTGAATCTGGTCTCTTCCTATGACTATCCAATGGTGATGATGTTGCAGTAGAACTGGCATATGGGTGACCAGCTAATCTTGATGACTGTGATGACATACTGCTGGATGGTGTACCACCACCAGGTCGCTAGAATAAAGAAACTTTTTTCATACCATTCTACATACTTAAAGGACATTTGCAATAAAAATGAAGTTTGTCAAATTTGAAAGAACTCGTAAAATTGTAATAGAAGATCTTTTACAACTTTTTTGTATCTTTCTTCGTTTTTAAAATATTCCAGTTTGTTTTACTGTATATGTAAATTAGTTAGTGCCACAAGGCGTTTTTATATGCACAGTTTTAAGTTATTTCGTTAAAGAAACTTGGAGATATAATAAAACAAACTTGGAGATATAACTAAACATTTATTTATAACAAAAATCTTTGTAATAATTACAGTTTTGCGATAAAGCAAAGATTAAAAAAGAGATTATCTCAATACTTTTGCCATATTTTATAAAACTAATATATATATATATATTAGTTATAAAACTAATATATATATATATAACTAATATATTATATATATATATATATATATATAAAATAATCACGAGCCCCTTCGCCATAAAGTTAGACACATTTACAAAACATCAAATATATAACTTTATTTCTTGTACATACGTACGTTTCGGGGCACTGCCCCTTCTTCAAATCATAATATTCGAGTCACAAATTAGAGTTCCTTTATACCTACTGTAAGATTACCATACAATTAAATATTCATTCAATCTCTAAAGCGTTAAGTCCCAGCGGTATATTGCTGTTCAATTTTCCAATCCAAAAAGCTTCTCTACAAGTTGGATCTCTTACATCTGTAACATCTATAACCTGTACCATCACATCATCCAAACCCCTATGACCCTCTTTCCAAAAATGAGCATAAAGATGTTCTCCACACATCCCCCTCTGGCCCTTACCAAATCTACTCAATGAACTTTTATGATTATTAAACCGCTTTCTAAATGATGTGATGGTAATATATATATATATATATATATATATATATATATATATATATATATATATATATATATATATATATATGTAGATTGAACTATATATATATATATATATACACACACATTTATGCACTATTTACAATTTACAGAATGAGTGACTGTTCAGTTTCGCGATGCACTTTTGAAATGTTAATTCGAACCCTGTTTATTGATTGCCCTACTCGTTTATTAAATACATGTACAGCACATCTGGTTCATTTATATTCTTCTTCTATTCTATTATTATTAAAAAGATTGGAAGACTTCAAGATGATTCTTTAATATCAAACACGACTTCCCAATATTAGCTACTGTTAGCCACCAAATTTGTATGGGTAGCCCACAAGGATTGGGGGATTTGTAAGCTTTTGTAGTTGGACAATGTCCCCTGGGATAGGGGATTTTTCAGGATTTAAGTGAGGATTTTATGAAATCCCACCTAGTTCTGGGGTGGGTTGGGGGGTGGGGTCGTGCATAAATGTTAACCTCAATGCTAGTCCTAACCTACAATCTTGGACAAAAAAAAACAACCCTCCCCCCTTCAATGTTGATTTGTTGATTTCAAATTCAAGCTAGTGGCTTTGCCTACTGTTTAGAACATTGATCTGGGGGGAGGGGGGGGGGGGGGGAGAAAGTAAGAACACAAGAAAAATGTCTTACTAAACATAAAAACATTAAATCTGCAATTGTGATAGTGTGTTTTGTCCAAGATTGTAGGTCGAGGTGGAAAGTGCAATTTAGCACCCGTAAACTGTACCCTGTAACCCCTGACTTCTGACTGAGTCAGTCTGACTCTATTAACGACTCGATCACGTTTATGAGACCTTACGAGTGTGGTTTACATTGAGAAAGGACTTACTTAAATCCCCATTCAACTACACGGTTGCAATGGTGCTAGGAAAGACCTATACTTGAATTTATCCCAGTCAATGGCACTCATCATTCATCAACATTCAACCATTTATACAAATATTATGCTTGCTTTTATTGAAAATGAAAAGCCTTGTTCTACCACTATAAAACTACTCACCGTTTGGTAATGACTCTGGGCGTATTGCTGAGATCTTTGAGATATCATTTGCTGTTGAACAGCTGGCATATTTGCTGCCATTCCGGGTAATGAACTAAAGCGTGGTGCCGCCATATTAACTTTTTTTGTTTGAAGTTTCCAAAAATTAAGCGCATGCGTTAGTTTCGACCACAGAATAGTAATACAACCAGAAGTCCAACTCGCGTCGGAACCTTTGAAGTTTATGTCCTCGCGCATGTCGCCTCGCGCATCCTACGCCATCCTACGCCATCCTGGCAAGTTCCCCCGGCAGTTTGGTCCTTCAAAAGAAGGTTAAAACTGCCGGGGGAACTTGCCAGGATGGGAGCTATCATTTCCTTCAAATTATGAAGCTTAACCACTACTAAAACCACCATCTGATTAGACAACCTTTTTAAACGAAACCTCACCCCCATACCACCCCCCGGAAACCCTAAACCTAATCACACCCCCCGGAAACCCTAAACCTAACCACAACCCTCCGGAAAAATGTCCCACCTCTCATACCCCGGCCACTACACCCCTATAGAATTTTTACCTTTATGTGTTCAAGTTTAACATCCCGCTTGTGGGATGGTTTTATTAGATGGTTAAGCTTCATAATTTGAAACCGATGATACCTCAGGATGGCGTAGAATGGCGTCGGATGGCGTAGAATGGCGTCGGATGGCGTAAAATATCGCGCCTGCGCATTGAAGAAATGCGGACAAGTTTTGGTCGGCGTTAGATCATATTGAGTTAACGTACAGTGACGTCACAACTTTGCTATACCTGAAGTTTTGAGATACACGGGTAGTGATGTAATTGCGGGAAAATTGCGATAAGTAATTCATATTAATAAGTATGTATTTATAATAAAGATGCAAATGACCTTATGAGCGAAATGTCAGCACGCAAAACTCGTGGCGAGACGGTGATTAGGTCAATGCAAAATGTGCACAACTTTGACAACTTTCAATCTGATTTTCTGCTATTTATAAAAAAGGGATGTCAGGTAAAACACTTGAATTACGTCACGATTCATATGAACGACAATAATTAATATCCCGATTCTCTCTCATCTGGAGTTCGTCTGCACCGTTCGTGAGGACTTCTGAGAACTCAATCTTTTATCTTGTCGTCATTATTCGATTTGTTTGTTAGTTTTTGCATCAAACAGTAGAAGTCGTCAAAGAAGACACGCGGACGTTTATCTTGCAACTATACTGTCCTTCGCTTTTAATACACGCACGCCAATCCATTTTTAAAGTTCCAAGTTGTGACGTCATGTACGTTAATTCAATATGATCTAACGCCGACCACAAGTTTTCACTTGAGTTGGACTTCTGGTTGTATTACTATTCTGTGGTTTCGACGTTGTTATATTTGTGCCCAGACTCCGGTTACCATGTAGACGAAGCTTCTTGTATAATTGTTTTATTAAATATTGTGTACACACAGTCTAAAATATCAGATACGGAGAGGATCTAAAATGTCAAGGTTCTTTCGAATTCTTTTGTGTTTTTTTCTTCTTGAACAGGTAATGTGATTTAACTTCTACATATATTTTTTGTTTCAAAGCTGGACTCTGGCAAGTTTAATATGTCGGTCCATTTTAAGCTTAAATATTTATATACGCTTGCAACGCAATTTTTAATAAATAAATAAAACAAATTCATAGGGTTTGTACTCTGATTTGTACTTTACCTTCTGTGTCCCTAGTAGTTCTCACTTTTTCCTCCTTTTAATATATTGTCGTATATATATGGCAGCTGATTAAAACAGCTGTACTGTTTACTAGTGTGTCAGTTTATACCGGATGGATAAAAAACCACGTCGAAACCATTTAAATAGTAGCATCCGTTGCTTACACTCTATCTTTTTAAATAGTTCAGGTTTCTTTTATATGGCTGTACTTTTTATTGTTAATTTTTATTGTTGTTTGTATAAATGTCTTGGTTATAAGCTAGCTTCGATTTCAATGTTGTAATATTAATAATAGATTTAAGAAAATCACTTGTGCATGTGTCTGTGCACGTTTTCTATGAGGAAATAATCGAATTGCCAATTCTAATGACCAATACAATTGATGAAAATTGATGATCAGGGAGGGACCAATGCAATTGATGAAAATTGATGATCAGATAATCAATCAATAAATCAAGATCAGCTGATAGAAATTATCTAGTTGATATTAGTTGATATTTGCTAATCAATGATCAATTCATAGTCGAAAAAGTCAGTACACATGCCAGGGAAGCTGGAGGAGAGAACATTTAAGATACAGAGGACCCATCATGATTCTATTTGCAAAATTAGTATACAGTAGAACCTGAGTTTACGACTACCCCAGTTGCCATGTAAAAGTGGTCGTAAATGACAGGTGGTTGACTGGTTGTACATGGTAGGTGGTGATGTGATATCATAGAAGCAGTGGTGACATGGCTTTGAAATGGGTCATTCCAGAAAACATCCACACCTCCCCCATGGAGGAAATGTGAAGTTGACCCCTTCCCCCCTTCGAATATCCTAGTACATTTTACTATTATCAGAAGTAGATTTACCCCCCTCCCCTCCTGGGATGGCAGAAATGTCCTCTGTGGGGGAGGTATGGATCTTTTCTGGAATGACCCAATGTGGCATGGGAAATGACATTCTTGGGGCCCACTGCCATGGTCAACTGTGATCCTAGAACTGCCCATTTTAAAATTTGCTCCAGGTCAGGATATTTAGGGGGGTTCAGCGGCATGCTCCCCTAGAAAATTTTTGAAATCTGGGTTGCTCTGAAATGGCGTTTCATGCGTTCTAACAATACCTTTGAGCTCGTTTTTAATGGCACATTATACTATTTTTTAAGAAAGATGTAAGTTTGAGAGTAGGTAATGAGAACCACACTGGTGTTATAGTAGTATGTACAGTAGGTATATAAGGGAGTAAATCTGTAAATGAGGAAATAAAGTGCATGGATACAAAATTAATTGAAGTGTACGTTTCTCTCAGATCAAGAGCCTTCGTTCAAAACGCTAGAAATGAAGTATTCCATAATCTAAATTGCACTTCAAGTTTTATGCTGCAGTACTTAAAAGTATTTGGGGTGAACCAACTAGACATCTACATGTTATTTAGACCACCAGTCACAAATGTATTGTTGCGGCCCACAAGCTGCAGATCCTTGGGGCCCACTGGGAAATCTCCCAGTGTCCCGGCGGGCCACGCCGCCCCTGCATAGAAGCCATTTTGGCAGTGCTGCGTAGGAAAATGCTGATTTATAAAGATTTACAAGGGAAACGGAAAAAGCAAGAACACTTCAAAGACTTCAAACAAGCGCAGTCTTGATTTATTAATTTTGATATGTTATTTGATTCAGGGGCACCGGAGCCACAGGGGCAGCACACCACCCCCCCCCCCCCCCTGCCCTCACAGCGCGGGGGCAGCACAGGGGCAACCAATTGCCCTTTTTCGTAAGAGGATTGTTTTCTACAGGAATTGCCATTTGTATTAAATGACTTTGTATTAATACGTCAAATGTCTCACAAGCTAACTTATTACAGTACTGCAGACCACGCAGAGGCAGCAAACTAATTTTGCCTTGGGTTAGCTGTGTCCAAGCGTTTTTGAAATTTGAAGGGTGGAAAAAGCCCTGGCATGAGCTGGTCACAGCACCCAGAAATACTGGGTGTAATAAATTAGCAATTTAAAGTAGTATGTCAAATCATTCTGAGTAATGGCAGCCCCGTGGGAGAAGTTCATTGTAATGGCGGTCCTATTTGTCCCGTTGACGGTCCCGTTGAAGCTATTTGATCATAACTGACACAAAACTGTGCATAAATATGTTTCACGAGGAATGTTTAAGAAAAGCAATCAATCAATGAAAATGCCGAATCTAACAGCCGATGCCAGAACCTTTTCCCACCTTACCAATTTCAAAATGGCCCTGAGAACGAGGTTGAGCTGTGTCTTGTGCCCACTTTTTTCACTTGGCGGGTGCATGTTTTCTGATTCATTAAAGTTGCCATGTTTTCTTAAATGTAAATAGGAATGTACAATTCAGTCGTCATTGAATTTTCTTTCTCACTACATTGTCATTCAGTATGTTATAGCGTTATGCTTTTTGGTTATTTTATGCTATAGAGCAAAATTGGCAAACATTATTTACCACGTGCAAAAATTAATGCTGAAAAAAAGTGCCCTTTTTATATGGCTGCCCCCGCCGCCTTAAGTAGCTTCCGGCACCCCTGATTTGATTATCAAAAGAAAGGCCTTGGAGCCATGTTCTCCACATCAAAATGGTGTCATTCGTTTCAGCTTTTGTGCTGTGTTTCTGTTATGTTTGATTCAAGTAATCAAGTTTTGTGCTGGTTTAGTCTTGTTAAAGGCTCTTGGCTTTATTTACGATCTTCCAGTAGTATTTTTTAGATGTGAATACTCAGTTTTGTTACTTTCCTTTCCGAGTCAATCAAAAAGCAGTCTGGGTCGTAAAATACACAAACCGAGTGTCGCGGTAACGATCGTCAAAATCAACTTGTCTAAAGTTAACAAGTATTACTCATTGTTTTGAATTGTTTGAAAAAAAGTATTTAACTCTGACAAAAATTCACACAGGTTTTCATCAAATAATGCTCAAAAGAGTTACTACAAAAAACGAGCGTTTCTTTAACGTCGTATTTCGGCAGTTTTAAGTTGAGATGACCGCTCATAGGTAAATATCTTGCTTGGGACACTAAAAAGTGGTAGCTGGTCGCGTTAGGCAGACCTGTGGTCGTTCATAATTGCAGGTACATTTCAACTACAAATCGTCCGTGCCAGAAAAAGTGATCGTAAACAGCAGGTGATCGTAAAAAAAAAGGGGGGGGGGGTCGTAAAATTCACGCTCTACTGTATTACCAAAACCGAGATGATCCATGGCATGGCCCCCCAAAACATGTTCAGTTTAGTTTAATAAATTTGCCACATGATTACAGAAAATAAAGAGTACATAAATCAACATATGTTAACTGCCAGATCTTCGTTGTTGGTTGGAGGTAGGTGCCATAGGTGGCCAAGGCTAAGCAATCTAGCCGTAAGCAATGAGCAATGCAACATAGCAAGCAATTGAGCAATCCTGACTTCGGGGCAAGCAATTGAGCAATCCCGACTTCGGGACAAAATTGTAAGCAGTAAGAGGTCACCATGACAACTCTGCCAAGGCAGACCTCCCGGCACCTGTCACACTAAGTAATCAGTGGAATATGTATTACGTATAACACGAGTCTAACTTACTTACCTGAAAGGGGGTGGGAGAAGGATCGGGGAACAAGCGACAATCCAAATGCAAAGACACGAGAGCTGAGCAACAGGCTAGCAAGCAAAGATAGCAGCAACGCCACAGACACAAGCCCCGCCGTGCGTGTGCGCCCCTGGGCCTCCTCAAGATCTTGGGACTCCCCAAGATCGTAAGGGGTAGTCCGCTGCCTAACTACATCGGCAGTTAACTTTGCTTAAATTACATTTAACCACATTCAAACAAACAAATAAGTGTGGTAGGAGAAAGGAACAGAACTTTCGTTCCAATTGACACCAAACTCCTTAGTTACACACGACCTAAAACTAAGTAATCAAATAATAAATAAATACATAAAGCGATAAATGTTACGAGTTCTAGAAGTTGCCTGGAGGGCAATCTGTTTTAGAGAAATACAAGGAGTTAAATACTAGATTTAAACAAATGAAGAGTGCTGCAAGATATTTTAAACTAGACGGCAAATTAACAATTCCACAGTTCAGCCAACTATTTTATTTAAAATAAGAATTTCTAAAGTAGTCCGGTTTATGTTTCAGAATAATGTTATAATTGTTTGGATCAAAGTTTCGCGTCCTGTATCTTGACTTGAATGTGCATAAATAGTTATTTATATCGGTAGTTATGAAACGTTTTCTAGATTTGAAAAGCAACAGCAAATCCGAGATCTCTCTTCGGTATTCCGATGGAAGGATGCTAGGTTTCATCAGTCTCTCTGTATATGGCATGGCTTGTGGATAGTTCAATGAATATAAACGTAGCATAGCTCTACGCTGCACATTTTCAATAAATGCATGATATTTAATGGTGTGTGGGGACCATAAATTACTTGCATATTCCAGTTTCGGCCTGACCAAAGTGTGAAGTATGTACCACAAATTACCAACCGAGCTGGATGACTTGACTAGTGTGGATTATAACGATTTCGCTCTGGTAGGACAAATGTCCGACCCACTATAAAGTTGCTCGGACATTAGACGAGATTGGTCGGACAATTTTTTAAGTTTTTTTTATAGGTTTAAGTGTAGTTAATGAGAACCACATTGGAGTTTTAGTCGTGTAAAGTAGATGAACGAGGGAGAAGGGAATTTGAATAGAAAGCGCAATTAACCTCCGGCTATGTTGCATTTGAATAAAGGTGACGCGGACCACGTTGTTGGACATGCAGTGTGAAAATGTTGCTTAAGAACCATGTAAAAACATCAGAAGGATTAAAGAATAAAATATTTGTAACGTATAGTTTATAGTGCAATCAGGATCTTAGGACACAACCCTGGACGCACGTTTCGACCTTCTATGATGGTCTCAGATTTGGGGTTGGGAGTCGATGTAAATACGTGAATAGCTGGAAGAGAATAATAAACGCTATAACCACAATTATATAATAAGGAGAGATAAAGTGAGTGCTTAGCGAACTTGTTGTTAGATTTCTTAAATCCAACGCGTCTAAGCATCTTTGATTGGGTAGCTGGATGGTGGATTCGTTGTTTGTTTGTTTGTTTGTTTGTTTGTTTGTTTGTTTGTTTGTTTGTTTGTTTGTTTGTTTGTTTGTTTGTTTGTTTGTTTGTTTGTTTGTTTGTTTGTTTGTTTGTTTGTTTGTTTGTTTGTTTGTTTGTTTGTTTGTTTGTTTGTTTGTTTGTTTGTTTGTTTGTGGCGTTTAGTAGCCAGAAAATCGCGCTCCTCTATTGTCGGTCTTCACTCTAGTTCATAGCTGTTAATACATATACTGATAGATATTTTTCAGAGACAGAATATGTGATTTATTTTTGTTTTTAAGTTATATTTCTTGGTCGGTCAAAATGTCCGACGAGAACAGAAATGGATATATTATAAGTAATATTGGGCATTTCACTCGATTGCATAGCATATTCTAAGGATTTTGGGTGAAGGAAAATTCGAGTGTGGAATATATACATTTTAAGACCAAACCGGGACCAGTTGCGAAAAATGCAACTACACAGGCCTTCCGGCAGGAATTGAACCCACGACCTTGCGATTCTAGTGCAATTCTCTCCTGGCATTACCATCTTATTATATATACAGAACTCGCGATCAAGCTCTCGGCAACGCTCTCCATGGCTCAGTGTTCAATTCCTGCAAAAAATGTATATATTCTACACTCGAATTTTCCTTCACCCAAAATCCTTAGAACATGCTATGTAATCGAGTGAAATGCCCAATATTACTTATAGATTTAGGGTTGCCGGGGGGTTGTGGTTAGGTTTAGAGTCAGGTTTAGAGGTGGGGGTCAGGGTTGAGGTGGGGATATAATTTCTTTAATATTCAGGATTATCCTGAATTCTAGACCACATCCTGAATACTAGATGAGACGATATGCTGAATATATACCTGTCTAAAGGCGGTTTCCAGTCCTCGCACGAAGCAACTCGCTGCGAGTGTTTTAACGGTCGTGGCAGATACACGCGTAAAAATGCACAACTTGTTCATGGTTGTCAACAGGCGTGAACAATGTTGTGCTACTCGCCGTGAACAAGTTGTCAACAAAACAACTTGTTCACGGATAAATCAACAGTCATGAACAAGTTGTTGCAACAGCACATTTTTATAGCCAACGTTGTTCGCACATGATACAACATGTTGTAACAGCATGACGAAATAACAACGATGAACAACAATGGTGAACATGGTTGATGTTGTATCAACACGTTCTTCGGTTGTAGAGTCGAGGTCGAGAGTCGAAGTCGAGAGTCGAAGTCGAGAGTCGAGGGTTAAAATCGAGAGTCGATAAATTGACCAGAAAATACCAAAAAATCATTATATCCTATAATCGATTATGTATCGCAATTCTACGCAGATATACAAAGCTTTGAGCCTTTGATCTATTCACTAAAAACCGGGGTGAAGCGGCCACTTTCACGAACAGCTTACATAGAAATAGTGATGTATGCGTCGCTTTTTAGCGGAGATATGTAAACATAATATGTATTTATTTACAGCATTTTACTCTGCGTAACGCTAGGCACCGTTTTGTTGTGAAAAGGAAGTTTCAAGTGAGTCAAGTTACCTTCTAGAGACTTGCTGATTGCGTTTCGTTTCGTTTAAAACATATACGTTTCGTTGTGTGTTTCATCACTGTTAGTGATGGATGAGAAAGCTATTTCTAATTTAAAGTTTGCTGACGCATTGAAAAAAGATTTGGTTGCGTTTGAATCCGATAATGTTTGGGGGCATATAAAATACTGTATATAAATATATATTATGTTTACATATCTCCGCATAATTACTCTGGCGCTAAAAAGCGACGCAACATCACTATTTCTATGTAAGCTGTTCGTGAAAGTGGCCGCTTTCCCCCGGTTTTTAGTGAATAGATCAAAGGCTCAAAGCTTTGTATATCGGTTATAAATATATCCCGCGATGCGTAGAAATAAGACACAATGTTGCGATATATAATCGATTATATAGTATATAATGATTTTATGGTATTTTCTGATCAATTTATCGACTCTCGACTTCGACTCTCGACCTCAACTCTCGACTCTCGACCCTCGACAGGCTCGGCTCGACTTATAGTTACACTCAACATGCGTGAACAACGGTTGTCGTTTCATCAAGCAGTAACAACTTGTTGAAACGATGATGAACAATGTTGTTCATTTATCAATGTTGTTCACATATGTCAACAAGTTGTTACAGCATTGTTGCAAGTTGTTACAGCATTGTTCAGGCAACAATGCTATAACAACTTGCGAGATTTTTACGCGTGTAGTTGGAAACTTTGAATTATTGTATCTGCGCAGCAGATATATTGCTATCGTGTTGTGTGTGTGTATGTATGTATGTGTGTTAGCTTTTTTGGGTAACCACTGACCTGTAGTGTGTTCTGTGCTGTGTTGTAACAATATTTCGTCCGCCATATCACGAAGTTCTTCGAAGCGACAAAGTTTTGGATTAAAATACTACGATTTTCAGGGTTCTATGCTATACGATTTTTTCAAATTCACATATCTTGTACATAATTTAACGTTCTATCTAACTGTACGAATTTCGTGAATGGTACAAACCTACAGACAATTCGGGAATACTTTAAAATGATTGCGTCTGACCGTACGCCAAGTGATAGCATAATAATGCAATTTGATATTTGCGCTCATCTCAGTTCAAATAGATTTTTCTCCGTTGCTATTCTATACGATTTGTTCTAATTCACATACGTTGTACAGAATTTTACGCTCTATCTAACCGTGCAAGTTTCCCAAATGGCACAAGTCTACAAACGATTCAGGGATTTACTTTAAATATGACGTGGTTTGACCGTATGTCAAGTAAATAGCGTAATAATGCAATTTGATATTTGATATTTGCGCTCACGTCAGTTCAAATAGCCTTTTCTCCGTTGCTATTCTATACCATGTTTTCTAATTCACATATGTTGTACAGAATTTAACGCGCTCTATATAACTGTTGAAGTTTCGTGAATAGCACAAACCTACAGACGATTCAGGGGTATACTTTAAAAACGCGGTATCCGCGGGCGGCTCAACTGCAATGAAGATATATCCCAATACGGCTGTTAGCCGTTAAATTCTATATTTCCGACAAAGTTTTTGACTAAAACACTATGATTTTTCAGGGTTCTATTCTATACGATTCTTTCTAATTCACATGTGTTGTAGGGTATTTAACGCTCCATCTAACTGTAGAAGACAGTTTCGTGAATGGCACAAACCTACAGACGATTCAGGGATACTTTAAATATGATTGCGTTTGACGACCCGATAATTGACATTTGATATTTGGCGCTCATCTCAGTTCAAATAGATTTTTCTCCGTTGCTATTCTACGATTTTTTTTAATTCACATTTGTTGTACAGAATTAACGCTCTATCTAACGGTATAAGTTTCCAAAATGGCACAAACCTACAGGCGATTCAGGGGTATACTTTAGACCCGCGGTGTCCGGCTCAACAGCTGTATTGGGATATATCTTCAGTTAGCCATTAAATTCTATATTTCCGACAAAGCTTTGCACTAAACATTTCGCAGATAAGGGATATTGCTGATAAAACTGGTAAGTATTTTTAACGTGACTTATAGTAAACTTTTGACTGCGATCTACCACAGTTTTTGTGAGTCATGATAAATTATTTTGGTCAGAGAATTCAACGTGTACTTTCTCTGATCTTTAATTATCTTATAAGATCTCGATAAAATCTTATAAGATCTACGTGTAAAAATCTTATAAGATTTTTCTTAAGATCTTACAAGATTTTCCAAGATCGCACAAGATCTTACAAGATCTTGACAAGTTGATTCTCACAGTGGTGGGTATGGCGCAGATACATGTACGCATAGCGGACCTTTTGTTTTTTACTCGCGGCAAGTACTCGCAGTAAATAAACCACAATCAAAACAAATTATGTCAACACAAAGGAAATCATTACCGTGTCGACAGTTAATTTGAATGAATATTGAAGGCGACATAAATTAATCGAACTTTCACCTCGATTTTCTCTTAAAAACCCGATTTGTTTGAGATGCTATATCAAACACTCCGAAGAGTGATTCATCAGGATATCCAAACATCCCGAAGTTTGTTAAAAAAAACTCGGATATCGCTTCATCAGTCTTCTTGAACTCCCAGCGAGTTATCGCATCGAGCTGCGTGTGGTGGAAATACAGTGGAAACCGCGAGAGTATATCGCTGCGAGTTTGCTTCGCCGGTGCGAGGACTGGAAATCCGCCTTATAAATAAAGAGTCTGCTGCGCTGCACTCGCCAAGGCACCCCGACCATTCTCGACCACTGAAATACGATCCTTGACCACAGAAATACCGAATTTTCAACCTTTTGATGGACACGGCGCAGTGTCTGATCAAATTAAAGGATTCTAGAGTTTACATTTGGTAGGGAAATAGTTTGATCATGGACGAGATGAAGTATATGACAGACTACCATGAGCTCTTCAATGTTAAAATGTACCTAGATGCAAATTACACCATGGATAAAGACGGTCATCCCGTCGAAAGAATTACCGAGTTCATTTTAAGCCAAAAGCACAAATTTTGGGCGACCATCCAACCATCTCCTACGGGCTTGACACTTCTGGAGTTCGGCGGTGGGGCAAGTATTGGTAATCTTGTGAGCGCTGCCCCAAAAGTTGCCCGAATTGTGTTCTCAGAGTACACCGAAGTCAACAGAAACGCTATAATCTCGTGGATCAAAGATGAACCCAAAGCTTATGACTGGTCGCCGTGCACAGAATTCATCGTGAAGAAACTCGAAGGCAATTCTGATCCCCAATCTGCACCACTTCGTCTTCAAGAGATAAGAGAAAAAATCAAATGTGTTGTGCCATGTGATATAACCAAAGAGCCTGTTGTGGATCTAGATCCAGTCGATATGGACAAACAATATGATGTTGTATCTACAACCTTTTGCTTAAATGTCTGCACTTCCTCTGTCGAGGAGTTCAAGAATGCAGTAGCAAAGCTTTGCAAGCTCGTGAAGCCTGGTGGCGTTCTATTGGTGTCTGACCTCTTAAATGAATCCTTCTTCCTTGTGGCAGGTTTACACATATTCTACAGCTTTCCTATAACTGAGAAGGTCGCCAAAGAGGCAATGACAGACGCTGGGCTTGTCGATATATCTTTCGCGAAGATTGCATTGGAAGACCCACGCTTTGATGCGACTGATGTCTTTAGTATGTATGGCACTAAACCGGAATAACGACCAGGCACTGTCAAGCAGTGTAATGGTCTGAACAGAAACTTGAACTTAACTGAGGGAAACTCAACCTTCTCAATGTATTCGTGTTCGATGTGTATAGGATAAAGTCCGAGAACGAGGGATTTATGCTATATAAAGACCCGAGGACGCGAAGCGTCCGAGGGCTTTATATAGCATAAATCCGACGTTCGAGGGTTTTAATATCCGACTTAAATGATTATTGAGGAGGTTTTCCAACAAAGTTTTGTCTATTTTTTCTACCTTGGACAAAGATTTTCCTAGTTTTTTTCTTCGTTTCTTTTCTAATTAGTATTCATAGGGTTGTATGCTATATACAACCCTCGCAAGAACAAAGAAAACCGACTCAATAATTATTTAAGAATCATTAATTTATTATTGAGTCGGTTTTCTTTGATGTACCGCGGGCTGTATATAGCATACAGCCCTTGAATACTAATTAGATAAGAAACAAGACACCTGGGTCAGGTGTGCACTCGGGCTACTGGAAAGTGCAGAGGTCTCTATAATGCACGAGCAAAGAGGTGGGAGTGGGCCGAGGAAGATCAGATCAAACGCTGAATATGGTGCAGGACTATCCATTCCTGAATTTTCAATGATGATATATGTCCTGATGCTTATTGCTTAGGGGACTTCTCTGTCCCACATGTGGGATGTTAAACTAAAAGTATATCACAAAAAGACAGTAGGGGTGTTGTAGTCAGGGTCTGGGAGGTGGAACTTTCTCCCTGGGGGGTTGTGGTTAGATTTAGGGTTACTGGTGATTGTCGCTAGGTTTAGGGTCATGGTTAGAGGTGGGGTCAGGGTTGGGTTTCATTTTCTTTAATATTCAGGATTATCTAGAATTCTAGACCACTTCACAATTCAGAATAATCATGTAAACAAATACAATAGATATGTGATTAAGGTCAGTAGCGGTAAGGTTTAGAAGAGAGTATGTTACAGGTTGGGATGAAGAACATTAATTTTAAACATTGATTTTAAAAAAGAAGTTATTGATGTTGTAAGCATTGACTAATAATTACAGCATTAATTAATGATTAGAAAGTTGTTGAAATTGTTTTTGCTGAGCTATTTGTATGTGTAGACCAACAGTCCACAAACTTTTAGGCTGACGACCTACTGCACAATTTCAAGCATTGTGCCATGATTGATTTCATGATAAGTTTAGTATATACATTATTTGTTGTACATATGTAACCATTTACTATAATTACATGACCTTGTGAAAGTAGCGAACAAAAAATTCTCTGCATTTGGGGATTGCATGTCTACTACTGTATTTAATAACATTGTGTAACAGACAACTGGGTTAACTTGACTAATGTTTGTCGGCAAGTGCTGAAAAACTATAAGTCATTCGACTTCTGACAAAATCCTGTGAAAATGTTTTGTGCCCTGCTTTTGGGTTGTGACCATAGTTTGCAGACCATCAGTGTAGACAATGTTCAACAAAAGGACAGCATGATTGTTCCATAGTATTGATAAACAATGCGACTATAAACAATGCATGATAACAATGCGACTCCGCCAACATTCTGTGTACATGCTGACCACTGTGACAGTAAATTTAACTTCCAGGTTTTTAGATTTATCTTCCAGAAATATATTAGAAACATCAGATTTTACCAGCACTGATCATGACAGGTAGTGATTGTCCAAACCTGGCTCTGGGCCTGGATCTACAGATTATAAAACAAAAATTAGCAAAAGTACTGTATAAGAGAAAATAGAGCCATGGTCCAAGATTTTCATGAGTATCAGCCAAAGTTATGATGGTGGCAGATTGCCCGGCACTAATTCTACATGTTAAGTACATAAAAGGCAAGTAATGAAGACCCTGGGTATGGGTTTGTGACAGTTAGTAATTTAGCCTGGGGTATAAACGTGGAATTTCAATCAATATCAGGTGGATGAACTAAAGAGAACATGTGTTTTAAACCTTGTTCAAATACTGTAGCATCACTATCTATTACGCTCCATTATGATTAGCATAAAGACAGGTAAAATGAATTAGTAGATGCCAGTAAACACAGGAGGCAGCTGACACTGAAGCATTAAAACTTGTACCAGTAGTCATCTAGAACTGGATATACTGGAAGCGATGTATGTCTGGAAGTCATTGTAACCAGGAATGGTCTTAAAATGAGGTGCCTAGAGCTCTTTCTCGATACAGTACATGCACAACCAAAATGGTTATGGGTTACGGTTTGCATTGTGCATGTTACTGTATGTATCAAGAACGTGCTGTGCCTTGGGTCCTTGGTCCCTACACTGGTGTCTTGTGTGGGAATCCATCTTTAATATAGTTTTGTCAAAAGTTTTTTCAAGAACACAAAGAGTGGAACTATACTTTTGCCTCACTATTATGCTCAAAATCATGTTGACATAATGTGGACAACCCTAAGGGACCAAGGCTCAAAATCTTGAGTGATTACATGAGTCATTACATGAACAAATCCATGAAGCTATACCAGTATAGTAATCACAATGTCAATTTTTAAGAGATTTGTTTACATGTATCCATGTCTGTGACTATGGTTATTCAAATGTGTTCAACAACTTTTCAAAATGTTTAATTCATACACGGATAACCGATTTCAAACTGCTCAAACAAAATCGTTTAAACATGGTGTAAAAACTTTGTTCTATAAACTAAATTTAGACAACGGCTATCTATTAAAATAAGCTTACGTTACTGTACCAATGGAAACAGATCCTGGCGAGTTTTGGTAAAAGGCCATAAGTCTTACAATCATTACAATGTCTAGTATCGCCGAGAAATTGATTCCTTGTTTCTTTCGGAGAACACGTAGTCAGACAAAGATGTAATAATATCAAGATACTTGCCAGCGACATTACTGCCCAATAACTATGTATTGTCTGTGAACACACAAAACACATCCGAGACGAGAAAGGGCACTCATAGAAATAATATACCTAGAATGCGGGCTCCTATCTCCTGTCAGTCAAAAAATTGTCGCCACAAAATGGCGGATTTATAAGGGCAAAAGGAACTCGCCCTAGGACTTTTTTACAGTTTCTGACACGGCCGCGGTTGACCGGTGTGGAGTGGACGATGGATGAAATGGATGTTTTTTAGCACTGAATTTCTTTGTTTTTTACGCCGAGAAATTTACTGGATTAGTGAATTTAACGATAAAGGCATGTGAAATGCAATATCCTTCGCCAAAACATTTCGAACATCAAACTCTGGATGTAGAAATGGCGACGATAGCGGCCTTTTAATACGAATGGTTTTAGTGTTTTTACTGTTTTACATTATATTTAAATGATTCCCACTTGCCCATCTGTATGTGATTTATACTGAATGTGGGTGGAGGATTAATCCAGGAGACAGTAAGTGTTTTGTTAGCACTTTTTTATCCAACCTAATAGGGATTTCTAGCTTGTGATTTTTGAAATATAAAATATGTTTATACACCTGTCATACTTTTTATACATCAGTCTTGTCGACATCTATTTATATTGACGTTTTAAATCCGTGTTTTTCTTAAGATTTTCTCCTAGTTTCCATTACGTATTTGATTAGCTTCTTTTCTTTTTCGTTTTTCTGAGTTTCAAGTTTAGCATCAGCCTATCTTTTTGTTGCTTTTTGTAATTGTGGTGAATTGATCGAAATATAATTTTGAACTTATAGTTCTTAGTACGTTTAATACTAAAGCAAGTGTCTTGCAAATTGTTTTATTTTATGCTGTGTATGTGGCTGATTTGTTGTAATGCATGTATCCAATTTATCCCTATGAAACGTCCTCCAATTCTTTATTTTGAGAGGCGATCATTGTATATTTATCCCACCCCTTTGCAAAATTCAAAATGGCGGATCTATAAGGGCAAAATAAAATTTAATTTGGACACCTGTCACGTGACAGAGCACGCATTCTACACACGTAAAAATCTCACAGCTTGTCAACAGGATGTGTTCGCAACAGGCTTGTAGCAAGGCTGGGAACAAGTTGTAACAATGCTGTTCATTCAAAAAGCTGCTACAACCTTGTTAGCGTCAATCTGTTAACAACTTGTTGACTGCAGAGCGGTAACAGGTTGTTGGAACAACTTGTCATCAGTCTGTTGGAGTCATCAGCCTTGTTACAAGTTGTCAACAACCTGTTACAGACATGTTAACAGACTGGGACAGCCAGTGCGAACACATGACGGTGACAGCCTGTTGAACAGCCTTGTAACAACTTGCTTGCAGGTCTGTAACAGCCTGTGCGTTTTTACGTGTGTAGGTCTATTATTTCTATGGCACTCACTCTCACTCAGTCGAAAAGAAAGACTCGAAGAAGGTTGGATATGGTCACATGCCTCAGTTTCGCAAAGCTTATTGGTCAATATCGCCAGCGGCCGCGCGGAGGACTAATAACCACGACCCCCAAAAAACTAACAAAACCGAAACCTAGACTCGTCCGACCACAGGTCGCCCGAGTAATGAGGAAAAAAACTAGGAAAATCTTTATCCAAGGTAGAAAAAAAAACAAAACTTTGTTGGAAAACCTCCTCAATAATAAATTAAGTCAGATAAATCCCTTGAACGTCGGGCTGTATGCGATATACAGCCCTCGGACGCTTTGCGTCCTCGGGGCTGTATATAGCATACAGTTCTCGGGCTTTATCTCTTACATATTTTGCTGTCAATATTTCTCGCTTCGTCGCATTTATTCAAACCTAACCTGAATGTCAGGCCTTTAATAGAGACCTTAATTAAGATACCCCGTACATACGACTATAGGTACGGGTAGATTACCCGTACCCGTAAACCGAACCCGGGGTATAAGGGCCCTGGGTACGAGGTTGGGGTATCTTAAGGTCTCTATTACGAGTAAACAAAAATGGCGGTACCCGTACCCGTAAACCGAATCCGGGGTATCGTAAACACGCTTTCTCAAACAAAGCTTCTAAAGCTTTCTGTCAGTAGAACTTAAATTTAATAAAAAGTAAAGGTTATTTTTGAGAGCGGAAGTATAATGAAGAAGATCTACTTGCTTTGTTACCCAGTAAACTTCTATGAGATGAAGCCCAGTTTGCTATTAACCTGAACTCCCAATAGAAACGAAAAATAGTTTGAATTATCAGGTTTACTGCATGTTGTTCCATTCAACCATTCAGTTGCAACTTATTACCGAGTCAGTCACTGTAACCGTGCTATAAAGAGCAGTTTGGCGTTAAAAACGTTGTGATCGATTTCGCACGAACGAACAGATAGACAGACAGAAATAAAGCTGTTTGAAAGTTAACTGCGCGTCCGCAGCTAACTCGTTACGGCCTCCGCCCGCAACAAGAACGCCGGCCACCTTACTCTGGCTACTTGTGGTAGGCCGAGGGTTTCGGCTCCATTATTATTTCGAAACTGATGCGTGATAAATGCTAATCCTCATGCTTTCTTTCTTCGCTTTCCCGATGTCTGATCAAGTTGTTTGGAGTCAAGTAGTCTTTCTTGGACGTGTTGTGTGTGTTCACAGACATAGTTATTGGTCAGTAATATCGCTGGCAAGTGTATTGATATTATGTACGCTTACAATCGCACACGCCGTTGATTAAGTAACTTACAAGTGACACTAGTTTCTAGGTAAACATGAAGCCGTGTTGATATTTAATACCCAAAGAGACTCGACACATGAACGCTGAGTGGAAAAATAATAAATACGTTACATGTACAGTAAATACAGGCGATCGTGTTTTGTGTATTGCAAATTGGCTGTGACCAATGTGTTTAGACTTCACTTTTGATCTTGCATGTGATAACCTGCGTATGTATGTGATTGCAGCTTCGATAACACTTCATAATATACCCAATTCTCTCCTGGCGTTACTACCTTATTATATATACAGAACTCGCGATCAAGCTCTCGGCAACGCCCTCCGTGGCACAGTAGTCAGAGCATTGCACTAGAATCGCAAGGTCGTGGGTTCAATTCCTGCCGGAAGACCTGTGTGGTTGCATTTTTCGCAACTGGTCCCGGTTTGGTCTTAAAATGTATATATTCTACACTCGAATTTTCCTTCACCAAAAATCCTTAGAACAGAACAGAAATGGTCGGCCATTTCGTATTTTTAGTCGGCGAATAGCAGATTGCCGACCGTTATAATGCATACTGCTACTTGACCTAACTTACTTGTCTTGGCCTGCAACCTGAACTGCATAATTTTTCTGTTAAAATTACGTTTAATTCACTTGTATAACATTGTCGATAGCTCATGCATATATACACCACAGTCCATCACTGGACGTTTTTGGGAGGGGAGGGGATGTGTTTCTTTGCTCTTGCCTGCCAGTCTTAGTGGAGGAAAATAACCCAATACTGTATAATAATACTGTATATCTTTGTGAATGTATGACAGGCTTACAGCTACAAGAAATGTTACATTTATCACAACCATGGAGACGGTAGCAGTGAAACAGTGACTAAAGTAAGGTAAGGCACAGACTACACTGTATGACCAGTGTATCTTCAAGAGCCTGCTTGACAAAAAGCTCACTTGTAAAAAAATTTGAGGGCCACAAGTTTGTTAATTAGTATACTGTGTACTATTAAGTGTAACGTGCCCTCCTTAAATAAAGTTTCTAAATATCCTATCCTATCCTATCCTATCCTATCCTATCCTATCCTATCCTATCCTATCCTATCCTATCCTATCCTATCCTGTCCTGTCCTGTCCTGTCCTGTCCTGTCCTGTCCCGTCCTATTCTATTCTATTCTATTCTATTCTATTCTATTCTATTCTATTCTATTCTATTCTATTCTATTCTATTCTATTCTATTCTATATTCTATAAGCTATTCTAATTCTGTTCTATCTTCTTTTAATTTTTTTAATTCATGGTTTAACGTTTTGGGGCATCGATGTTTGTCACCTATGTAATTTTCTTTCTGAAAAAGGGGTCGTGCTCCGCAACGTTAAACTATTTGTTTATTTTACTGGCTGGATTAACATACAATATATGAATGATGTAAACTTGCTTTTTAACCCTTTACCCAGCATGCAGATTTCTAGGATCAGTCTCTATTGGACAAGTAAAAATCGTCTGACGTTAGACAGAGTAAAACAAGACCGTAGAAAGATGTTTTATGTTAGGGGCTGAAAAGTGTGTGACTGACTTCTACAAGGGCCAGGGGGCATGCTCCCCCGGAAAATTTTGAAATCTAGAGAATGCATTTTGGGGAGGAATTTACAGAAGTCTGAAGGTTATCAAACGCCATATTAAAATAATCAAATCAAATACATATATTTAAATTATTTGGGATATGATTAAATTACTTTCTGAGCTGGCAAAATATGTGTACGGGCGAACGCCACGTCGTCACCCGCAATTCTTTTTAAATTTGGATGTTTTGACGTAATTCTGGGGTATTATTGAACTTAGGGGATTTATCGCGAAGACAGGAAAAAAATGGATTGGATACCTCGCTGCGCCATGTGCTTGCGCTAACTGCGTGAGCCTCATGCGTTGTTGTCAATTTTCTAGGGGGGCTCAGCCACCCCTCGTTCGGCGTTTAGAGAGAGGGGTGCCAGCCCCCCTGCTTTCTATGGCCGGGTAAAGGGTTAAAATGTCTTAATATGAAGCGAAAATTACTTATTTGAAAGAACACTTAAAATGACAAGTAACTTCGTTTTTGAGATATTTCATTTTCTTAGTTATATATATGCAAATTAATCGTTTTGACGTCACATGTGTATAACACTGCGACGTCAACAGCGTAAGATTTTCTCATTTCTCTGAGGATGGTCCTGTAATAGAATTGAAACACTGCACTTCCTCGCTTTTATTTAGCGATTAGCGTTGTCACGAGAATATCTCGTGCGCTTAAGTTGGATAGAACTCGCCTCCAATCCCTGTGCGGCTCGATAGCTCAACAGGTAGAGCGGCAGATCGGAATCCCGAGTACGGGGAGCACGGATGGCGTGTGCTGTTAGGGCGTTGCTTCTCACCAATAGTTAAGCCCGGTCGGACGGGGTTAGTACTTGGATGGGTGACCGTTTGGGAACAACCCCGTACTCCGCCAGCTTGGGACTTATGTGAGTAGAGTTTAGTTGGTCTCTCCTGTGCTCTGAGGGTTTTTCGCCGGGTTCTCCGGTTTTCCTCCCTCCGTAAAATCAATACCTAGGTCTTAGTTGTCTACACATAGGAGTTTGGTGTCAATTGGGATGAAAGTTCTGTTCCTCTCTCCTGCCACACGTTAAGTAGTAAATTTAATAAATTCGAATTCAAATTCAAATCCCGCTCGAATGAGCCGAATTTTTCGGTTGACTCATGTTTCTCTGAGGATATGGTTTTGTAATTGTAGGAAGCATGTATAGGTGTGTACCAAGGAACTTGTCAAGGAAAACTTGGTCGTCTGTGCGGGGCTTTACATGTCAAACAACCCGAAATATCTCAACAACGAGCATTTAGAAAGAAAAACTGCACTGAAGGATGTTACTTTGTCGTAAATAAGACAAACTTAATTTTAGCTTCATAGGCACTTTAAAGTTTTCTCAGTTCTTCTTGCACAAACTGTCGTAATGGTTGACATAGTCTGAGGCAACTCTCAGTACAACGTTTAGACAGGAGTCAGAGGGGACTCCAACCCCGAACTTTTCGAATAGGTGGCCGGATCGGACACTATATAGAGAGATCAGTTTGACAGTTGTTCGGAAGATTGTAGATATCTAGAGATAAGAGTTTTTGGACCGAGTATTACAGTCAAAATGGAAATACCTTCCCATTTCTTCTTCTGTAGTTCGATGCGTATTACTGTATTTCTGTAGCCGCTACCGAAGCGTGAGAAAGTTTTTTGTTGAAAACTGTACATAAATAGTATAACTTAGCTTTAAATGGCATTTAATCCTAATACAATGGATATTTATCACAAATCGATACCAACAGAGGAATATACATCAAGAATTGGCGACTTTTATCGCTAGACTTTCCTCACGCTTCAGTGTATAGCGGCTACAGAAATACAGTAATGGCACAAGCAACTACAGAAGCGAAAGTGGGAAGGTTTTTCCGTTTTGACTGTAACAACTTAGGCCTGCGCCAAACGTCACACAACAGACGAATTTAATTCAGACGAATTTAATTGTTTGAATTTTATTCGATGAAACTGCGACGTATAATTCAATTAAATTCGACTCACGAATTAAATTCGTCTCACGAATTAAATTCGTCTGGGCAATTAAATTCGTCTGAGTCAGACGGATAATGCGACGATAATGCGTGTTCTAGTTACACGACGAATTATCGTCGCGTCGAATTAAAGGTGACATGACACGAAAATTATTGCTTGATTTGATGAAAGTACTATTAAAATAATGGGGAATATCAATTTACAGCTTTTCCATATTTCACCTGGTTCTTGAGATATTTAGACTTATGTGATATTCAAATGAGATAACTTATGGCTCGTTTTTATCTAATTAACATATTCGAAAAACATCTATATCTTTGGATACGGTAACCATATCCAAAGTTTCAGGTGATTTTGTTCAATAATTTCAAAAATAGACAATAATTTCGAATATGTTAATTAGAAAAAAACGAGCCATAAGTTATCACATTTGAATATCACATAAGTCTAAATATCTCAAGAACTAGGTGAAATATGGAAAAGCTGTAAATTGATATTCCACATTATTTTAAGAGCACGTTCAAATCAAGGAAAGATAACTTTCGTGTCATGTCACCTTTAAATGTTTCTCTTCTATCTGTGACAATTCGCCCACGGGTCCAAGCAGACTAGTTCCTAGTCCTCTTTTCTCTCGAACTTATTTTGGTGACGTCACAGAATAGGGATCGAGCGAGAGGACTAGCGGAAAATGTTCATCTTTATCTATCATGAATCCTGCTGGAGCTCGGATTCTTTAATCTTTATGAACGAGGGCACTTAAACAAACTTATTCTTGAGAGCAGACAGCAAACGAGTAGGTTTCTTTATTTTACATTACGTTAAAAGGTTGTTACATACGAGGCTTTATAAAGTAGTGTTCGGCGTAGGAAGTGATTGTGTTGAAACACATTTATACAAATCGAAATATGCTATTTTAACGTTTCGGCAGTAGACCAACCTTGCTGTATGATGTTAGAAAGAATTGTGCAGACCGACGTGAGTGTTATCTGCCTTGGTTTTCCGCCAAACGGCCGTTTGGGGCCTGTATAATTTGGGGCCAGATTTGGGGCCAAGCAAAACATTTTATTCCAGGCCTCTCACAATTTCGGTCTGCTGCTCGCTCGACGTTAAACAGAGAGGCCTGGGAACCAGGCTGGGGTCCAAGTAAAAACCATTAAATTCGACTGAAATTCGACGTTTAATAACTCGACGTCGCATTTACGTCGAATTAATTCGAATTAAATTCGTCTGAATTAAATTCGTCTGTTGTGCGACGTTTAGCGCAGGCCTTAGACAGCTTGTACAGTAAGATTAGAACAAGAAAACTTTATTATCACTTTTTGTTTAAACAGGCTTTAGGGGCTATTTGTTAAAACTCCTTTTTGTTTAATTAATAGCTGCTCAAACACACACTATTGTTGTGATAAAGGTTGCTGCCGTAAAGTGTATACAATTTGGTACTTTTGGTAAGTGACGAATGAGTTAAAATCTTAGAGAGAGGTTATTATTCAAATAACCGAACCCGCGTCGATTCAGACCATATTCTTGTTTTTAGGAGGTTTTGAAGTTGACAAAATATCGAGGAATAATCCGAAACAGTGTCTATTTTCGTGACGAGGTCTTTGCCTCCAGATAATAACCGACTAAGAACAAGAGAATGAGATCTCATGATTTTTTACAGTCATTCAAAATATGGTCTGGAAACTCAGCTAAGCTTTTTGTTCTATCTTTTTGTTCGCCTTTATGCATTTTTGTGCACGGTGCATGGTCACTGAACCAATTGTATTTTAGTATAATGAACGAATTATCCAATAGCAACGTTTCAGTTCGATCACTCAACCGTGCTATCTAAATATTAATAAACCTAAAACAAAGGATGTGCATGGTGTAAGGATACGTTTCAACATAAAATCGCAGCTCATTATAGGCGCTTTGAAGTTTGCCGAGTTTCCAGACTATGACTATGGTTTTTATAGGCTGATGCAAACACCAGAATGAGTTGGGAGAATTTATTTCTTTGATTGATTTATTGACTTGTGTTCCTTATCACAGGCTTGGACTACCCATTGTGCCAATTTTCCTTTGAACATTAGGCAGCTGTTGTTCTTCAATACTCTGCCATTGTTCTACGACAAAGTGGCACAATAGCCAGTCGAAGCTTACCCTTATCACTCAAAGATCGCACTGTGTTCAAAATTTGAATGGGGTTTCCTGTTTCAACATCGTCTTGCTATTTGATTTTTTTAGGACATTACTACTCTTTGGGCTGTTTATGGCAATAATCTTCTGTTGGTGGTACAAAGCCCATCAACGTCGACAACAGCTAGCAGTTGTGCGCAGAAACGTCATTCCCATGCAGATAGTCCAGCCTTACCCGATCAATAACCAGCAAAATGGCCCAATTAACCAGCGAGAAATGCCTCCTTACCAAGTATATCCCTATCCATATGCTCCTCCTCCATACACAGTTGCCGTCAACCAAGCACCACCAAACTGTTTCCCTCCGGGCCAGATGCCACCACCTGCCGTCGCAAGAAAGCCATAATAGCACTTGACAATTCCTCGTTAAGGTGTCTGTCTATATGAACTATATATGAAGTGAAAAACTCGTTGGCACTATATTTTTTTTGTTTTAATGAACAGAAGAGCATGGCAGGAGCATTCACTGAAAATTGTATTAAAGAGAATAGTTCTCGAGCCATAAACTCTCACTTTTCCATGACTATAGCTTTCCATGGCTTCTCCGTCAAAATGCCTTAATATGACGTACGCGAATGGATCATTGATGCTAAAATCCATTGTTCTTATAACTTCTTATGCGTAGTTGCCCATTTGTGTACGACGTAAGGCATTGTTACCAAGACTAAATTTCGCGAGAAATGGACTAGCCATGGCAAACTTTAAAAGTTCATAGCTCGGATTCTCTTGAAATTTTTGCTGAATACTCCCGCCATGCTCATCTGTTCACTAAAATAAGAAAATACCAATTAAATGAGCTTCTCACTTCATAGACACTTTAGCAAAGAGTCGAAGGCCGGTGACGAGATAAGGTCGCTAGTATTCTTGGGGTTCGTTTTTGAACATCTCTCAACTTGAACTCTGGAATCCCACCGTATAGTTAAATACATGGCGGGCCTGGCGGCATGCAGTACGTTTTGCCATAATCCTCCAGGTGATCTGAAAACACGGAAAAGGACTGGGACTAGTTGTCAAATAGAAATCCATTTTTCGAATTAAACTATTTAATATCTCGTGAAATATACTTTATTTTGTTCCCAAATTTAGCATAGACTTATCATTTTCAACACTGAACATAAATACAAAGTTTCAACCAGTTTGATAAAGGAAAATGAAAGAAATAAGTTATTCAATACAGCAAAATGGATTTCTATTAGGTTGCTAGTTCCAGGCCTTTCCCTCACGGTCAGATCACCTGGCCTTTGCGCCAAACGAAAACTATATTTCGAGAAAGATTATTTGCACAAGGACACTAAAATTGGTAAGAAAGCTGGTATCTATTAAGGCTGTTTTCCACTAGGCGATATTTTTCGAGCGAAGCGACTTTTTTCTTTTGTCTTGGCTAATTAGTTCCACCCGAAACAAAAGAAAATGTCGCTTCGCGCGACATTTTTCGCCTGGTGGAAAACCGCCTTAAAGCCGGTTTTCCACTAGGCGATTTTTTTTCGCGCGAAGCGACTTTCGTTTGTTCGAATTCAATAGATTTCTGATTAGTTCCAGCTCAGAGCTCATGAGACAAAAGAAAAAGTCGCTTCGCGCGAAAAAAGTCGCCTATTGGAAAACCGCCTTAAAGCCGGTTTTCCACTAGGCGACTTTTTTCGCGCGAAGCGACTTTTTCTTTTGTCTCATGAGCTCTGAGCTGGAACTAATCAGAAATCTATTGAATTCGAACAAAAGAAAAAGTCGCTTCGCGCGAAAAAAGTCGCCTAGTGGAAAACCGCCTTAAGAGAGCATGCACATTGCTCCGGTGGCGTCACGAGGCCCGTTTAACACCAGTCCCACAGGCCAACCACATGGAAAAGCCTAGTGTCTATAGGCTGATATCAAACGCTGCTTTCAGTGTTCATTTGGACTCGGAAAGAATCATGGTAAAACGTACAGCCGCCATATTTTTTGCTCTGTGGTGGATTAAAGGCGGTTTTCCACTGGGCGACATTTGTCGACCGACTCGACATTTTTCTTTTGTCTTGGCTAATTAGTTCCACTCGAGAGCTTGCGAAACAAAAGAAAATGTCGCTTCGCGCGACATTTTTTGCCTAGTGGAAAACCGCCTTAAGTGTCTGGAAACGGGAACAATCTCAACCTCGTTCCCAGGGCCCTTATCTCCGCTGGCTGCGAAAGGTACCCTGGCATGGGCTGGTCACGTGTCACCCAGATTCAGGGTGATAGCAAAAGATAATTTAATGGGAGAGGATTAGGTAATTTAGAGGAGAGACGACAGTCACAATTGAGAAAGTATATGAATCACCTACTTGGTCAAGATATGGTCAAGAGCATTGTCCACAATAGTCTCTTTCAGTTTCTTCTTCCAAAACAAAGCAGGCAGCACATGGAAGATTAAAGACTTTCCATAGCCCGTCGATAGATCAGCAAGTAAGTCTCTACCCAAGAACAAACTTTCCAAGCAAATCACCTGTTTTGGTCGTAAAACTTTGTCCCAGTATGGCCTATTTATAATAGCAAAATTAAGACACGAAACGTAGGTATATTAAACACTTCGAGGACTTCAACATGGCGTCTGGTCGAGCGTAACAATAAGCACATTAATAGGACCCCTCCCACAATGATATTTTTTGTTCAGCGACACGTGACCAGCCCATGCCAGGGTACTTTTCGCAGCGAGCGGGGAGCGGAGATAAGGGCCCTGGGAACGAGGTTGGGACAATCTCGTTTTTTCTGTTTTATGTTAAAATGTTGCACTTTCACACTTGCTGAACACATTGTATTTTAGGTGCATGAAGCAATCAGCCAACAGCAGCGTTTGGGTTCAATTGCTCAACCGTTCTGTATTAATACTATTAATGAACGTGAAACAAAAGATTGGTGCATTTTGCAGGCGTGAAAAACCGAAGAGTTAAATTTGTGTGCGTTTTTACGTAATACTGGAAGTCAATTTCCTAGACTCAAGTTATCTTAAGGGTTTTAGTCGTAAACAATTATTTTAACACAAAATCTCTTATTGCGTCTTATTGCGTGTCGTTGATTTCCGCTTGAATAAGTTCCAATCTATTTTCGCGGATTTTGTTTTTCTTGCAGGAATGATAGACGAGGTGAAACAACTTTCCTTTAACGTAAAGAAGTCTTATCAAACATGCATTGTTCTAAATTTTCAGACAGTTTTACCTTTTTGTTTGCAGAAATCTCCCCATACAAAATGTAGAGTAGTTCGATGGCATATGATCACAATAGCTCACATTACTTTGCCTCAAATTGGGTGTAGATATACTCCATAAGCGAATTCATTTTTTTATTCGAAAATGTCAAACTGAACAATTTTCCATTACTTTTGGGCCAATGTTTTCATCACTCGTACCTAAATTTTAGCGGACGCTATGTTTGACCTAGTTTCTAGGTTTTGCTTGCGGCGCGAGTATGTCGTGGCTTCGGATTGGTCAAAATAGAAATATTCCAGTTATAAGAAAGTTTGTCATTGGATAACGGTACTAGGGTCTATCATCAATAGACTACTGACTAGTAGCTCAGCCAATCAGAACGCGGAATTTGTAATAGACCACTAGTTGGTTGATACTAATTTCGGTTATTCACATCTTCATATCGCATAGATTAATTTAAAATCAAGGAATATTTTAACATATATAGGCACTTTAAAGGCTTATTCAGCGAAAAATAAGTTTGGGAGAGACTCTCTTATTTAATCTTTTAAATAAATCTAATTACTTAAAGCACTCACTCACACAATATACCTATGTAATTATTATCTATAGACAAGTATACAAATGTGGCAAAACGTAATATATAAATAAATGAATTAATAAATACACGGTATGAAAAACTGTTTGAGTAGCAAGAAATGTTTGATTGCATTTCATCTGTAAGAATTTACGTAACGCCGATGCGTGGTTTGACCAAAACAGAATGAAAAGAAACGCGTCATGGTATCAAGCGATGGTGATGGGCAAAACCACATACAGAGCTATTAAAGGGCTTATGCGGCTTCGGGAGAGACTCTTACTTCAAAGAACTTTTGAAGTTATGATTGACGTTTTCAGCTCTTCCATATCTCACTTCGGTCTTTAGATATTGAGATTTGCGTGATATTATCAAGGCCGAGGTTTGTGTTATCTGCCGAAGCCGAAGGCTGAGGCGGATAACACAAATAGAGGCCTTGGTAATTCTTTATATCATACGATAACCGAATTCAATAATTGTTTTATTATACAATTATAAATGTAGAAGCCTTTAGAAAGTTTTTTACAAAGTTAGGTAAAAATAGTAAATATTCATACCGTCTTCAGTTCGAGGTTCGCTAATTTTTTCGCTTTCAAATACAATTTTCTCTTTCAAACACTGCTTTAAACTCTAACAGTTGTATGTGTAGCTCGCTTGTTTTTTCTTGGTGGTTTTAGCGTCAACAAAACGTGCCAAATCCGCTGGATTAATCCGCTTCTGATCTTCACTCCTAAAGGACGGCCGCCATGTTTGTTTTGTTCAAACCGCTGGCCAGCGCGTCACTGGCAAGACATCAAGAATTGTCTGTAGGTTTTTAGCCAATCACAGTTGAGTTTGTATCAGTATTGTATATTATAAAATAAGGTGCCCTCTACGCACGCTCTGATTGGTTGGGCTCCGTGCATTTATAAGAGAACATAGATCATGAATGACGTAGAATGGCGTCAGCTGGCCAGAAAAGTCCGCCAAATTCCAAAACTACCTTACTTTTAGCTTGATTTTTCTTCTTCTTATTTTATAAAACAAATAAAACATACCGCTCCTGTGCATATGTACTCTTATAAAGGTACGTATGACGTCATTTGAACACGAAAGGGTGTAAAGGCACGAGGCGATACTCAACTTCTTTCGTGTTCAAATGACGTCAAACGTGCCTTTATAGGAGTACATATGCACGGAGCTTTATGTTTTATTTGTTAAATAACATCACTTAGACGTCTGTATAATGACTTGTTGGAAAATCATGTCTATTCTTGCAATAATTCAAGTAAATCACTTGAAACTTTTCATGTATAGTGTCCTGCGATATACAGAAGCACATGCACAGTTAAAACTGATTTCGTTAAATAATCTCAACTTGATATTCAAGATTTTCCAACAAGTCGTTATGCAGTGTGATGTCTAAGTGATGTTATATTTACATATAAAACAAATTCCAATATCTCAAGAACGAAGTGAGATAAGGACGTAAGAACTGTAAACGTCCATCTTTATAATTTCAAAAGTTCTTTTAAATAAGAGAGTCTCTCCCAAACGTATTTTTCGCTCCATAAGCCCTTTAATAAGGAGTTATTATTCACTCTCCCCTACCCTGCGAGTCAGAGCCCCTTTCCGACCTACGCAAGCTTCAGGGGAAAGTGGGCTCTGCCAACAAACTCGATCTTCGCCCCAAGTTTGGGGCGAGTCCGTCAGGTTTTAAACTGGTCAAACAAGTTCTAGTTTACGAACACGGGTAAGCAGGAAAATAGGAAGTAACGCGTTAGAGCCTGAGCCCAAAATAGTATCTTGGCAACCGTTCACGCATGCTCAAAAAGAAATATCTAGTTTGTTGGCAGAGCCCACTTCCCCCCGAAGCCTGCGTAGGTCGGAAAGGGGCTCTGACTCGCAGGGTAACTCTCCCCACGAGCAACCTCTGGAATAAACATATTAAACTGTTAATTTCCGTTCATTTTTATTGCTTAATTCTGGTCAGTTACAAGCTGATTTCCTTTCTAAGGACACATCCCGAGATTTTGCAAAGTACAAGTTAGATCTTGTTAAAAGCGGCAACATCCATCGACTGAATATAATCCTCAAATTTACAAATTTCTTCGTCTAGAAAATCTGTGCTAATTTTCTCATCTTCAATAACACAAGAAATTTGTAATGTTCTTATTCCATAGGCAAGAGGCACCAGTTTCCCTGCACCCCATTTTAACCCATCGGCTTCGATTGTTCGGACCAATCGCTCCAGTTCAGCCATGTCTAGGCAAATACAAATATAAATGCGAGTGTCACAACCGCTAACTTGTATATAACCCTTGTCGAAAAACTGGGCGAACTAAGAGACCTATGTTATTTACCGATTGGAACGTCCTTGCTGTTAAATAATTGCCCCTTTTACAGTAGGGACCCACCCCAAATGGAAAATCTTCCCTTCCCCTTCCCCTTCCCCTTCCCCTTCCCCTTCTATTTCTATTTCTATTCTATTTCTATTCTATTTCTATTCTATTTCTATTCTATTTCTATTCTATTCTATTCTATTCTATTCTATTCTATTCTATTCTATTCTATTCTATTCTATTCTATTCTATTCTATTCTATTCTATTCTATTCTATTCTATTCTTATATAATTAATATTATATAATTAGCGCTAAAGACTTAGGGGCCGTTCGTATGAGGCGCGTTAGCCGGTTACCGGGCTGATTTTATCTCACAAAAATCTTATTACGACTACTTAAGAAAGTCAAAATCACATAACAAAACAAAATTGGGTTTGTTTTTCTGTAGGTATAGCCCACAGAGTATTATAATTCCTTTTTGTAGTCAAAGAAATATTTACGTGACATAAAATCAGCCCGATAACCGGGCCAGCTCGCCTCATATGAACAGCCCCTTAGGCCTGCGCTAAACGTCGCACAATAGACGAGTTTAATTCAGACGAATTTAATTGTTTGAATTTTATTCGACAAAACTGCGACGAATAACTCGATTAAATTCGACGCACAGTCAAACGGATGCGACGATAATGCGTGTTCGAGTTACACGACAAATTGTCGTCGTGTCGTAATAAATAGCGAGGTTCAGATCACACTACCACTACGGACCACTACCACTACCACTACCACTACCGCTACCGTAAATATAATTAAGCATGGCAAATATTGTTTTTAGTGCAAAAAGAAAGCGTTTTACGGTACTAGGATTAAAATCAACTACGACTACAGGACGAAAAAACGAACATTACTTGAGACGAATAATTGTTTTAGTATAAATACCCATTTTCATACTTTTAGGAACAACATTTTCTCAAAAATTGTTAATTTCCTCGTCTGTCACTTAACAAATTGGCTGGCGGCCATTTTGAATAAACGGTGTAGGTGATTATCGAGAATTAGTCCGAAGTAGCTCGACCAATCAGCGCGCGAGATTTTCTATAATCACCTGCGTATTTATACTAAACTGGTTTAACCACATTTACGGTAGCGGTAGCGGTAGTGGAAGTGTGATCTGAACCTCGCCAATGTTTCTCTTCTGTCCGTGACAATTCGGCGCCATGTTTTCAAGAAATTGTTTTCAGGCTCAACGCGTCCAAGTAAAAACAATTAAATTTGACTGAGATTCGACGTTTAACTCGACGTCGAATTTACGTCGCATGATTACGCACGAAGTTAATTCGAATTAAATTCGTCTGAATTAAATTCATCTATTGTGCGACGTTTAGCGCAGGTCTTAGTCTACACCAAAGGTAAAGCTGTGCAAAGCGCAAAGACGGACCGGAAGCATGGACAGTACCAAACGTAAATCGTGTAAAATATGCAAGTTGGCGACATTCTCGTCCCCAGAGCCTCTCCCGTGCTGGCGCGCGGAAAAGGCTCTGGGGGAATTCATATATCATCGCGACCTGATTGGTTGTTCAAATTCAAAGGCCTATATATAACGGAGCTTGTTTATAAATACACGAAAACTGACAACGAAGCACAATTCTAATCATAATTCTAATCAGAACAATTTAATCGAACGTTTATCAAAGCAATCAACCTGTTGCCCCTTATATAATTAAATCAAACACAGAAGACAGACAGCAATTTGAAACCGATAGACGATCGACCGCACACTACAGGCATAACAGGCTGTTCGTGCATGGTGTATATTAAGAATCTCATTGAAATGTGCAAGTCAAATATAAACGAACAGTGCAACAAATTAAAGAGAACTGCCTTCACTATTGCCAAGCTCTGAAGCGAACTCGTATTAACATTTCGATGTCTTCTGTCCGGTCGAGTATTAAAACGGATGAGCCAAACTTGACAAATAGTTAATACGAGGCAGCCAAACCGCCAGAATCGAAAACGAAAGGAAAATTTATATTCCAAACAAATGTCGATGATCTCGTGTCCAAGTCCCAAACCGCGAACTTAAACGCATGCGCTTTTGAAAGAACACCAAAGAATCTTGGTGTTCCGGTTTGGATTCCCCCGGAGCCTTTCCGCGCGCCAGCACGGGAGAGGCTCTGGGGACGAGAATGAGTTGGCGACGCCTA
Organism: Corallium rubrum; assembly: GCA_964035015.1. Taxonomy (NCBI): domain Eukaryota; kingdom Metazoa; phylum Cnidaria; class Anthozoa; order Scleralcyonacea; family Coralliidae; genus Corallium; species Corallium rubrum. The sequence goes on from OZ035998.1 coordinate 33,322,120, forward strand.
AAAAATACAACAGAAAAGGAAACGCAACTAAAATCCAGACTCGGTCTAGCATAGGGTACCAGGACGCATGGAGTGTCCAGTTAGCCGAGCTCATATAAACAGGCCTAAAGAACGCTTGCGAAGAAGGCTAGTAAGGTTCCGAATTAAATCCATTGTTGTAAAAAATAGTTGTATATCTATACATACCTCAGTTAGTGGTGGTTTAACAGAATACTTAAATTTCTCAAAACAGTTAATTTAATCATCAATTTTTTGGATATATACCACATTTTACAATATTATTTATTTGCTGAGCTCTCATTGATCTGACGAAGGCCTGCGTCAACAGGCTGAAAACTCAGAAAATAAATAAACGTGGTCGTCTAATTTGACTTATAGAATTTAATTTACAGTAATTAATCATAAGTTGTACTGAAATTTCTAACCATATACTTAAAAGATGTACAATACCTGTCTGATCATCCCAGGGCTTCACATCGAGTACAAGACTAGACTTTGCAATAACTCCTGGTTCTAAAAATGAAGTATTGTTGTAAGGTATACTTTTCCTCAATTTACTAAGGTAAAATCACTCCAACTTGAAAAATAGTTTGAAAACATGGCTATTTAGATGCGTCCATTTGATAAGTACACATTTGTATACATAAGTATACAGCCGATCTGTATCTGATTTACTACAGCTCGCTTGTAGCTCGCCTTGAAAATCAGATACAGATCGCTCAACTGCGGCAATGCCACATTGTGAATCTGACAAGAAATCCAATTACAAAAACATTAATATCGCCTAAACTTTGAATAAATTTTTGTTGAAATTTTGTATATTTGTTTTGTATTTTTTTTTTAATTATTTTTTTTTAATTTTTATTTTATTGTTGTTTTTTTTTTTAATTATTTTTTTTTAATTTTTATTTTATTATTGTATTTTTGTATTTATTTTTGCATTTCACCTTAAAGATCTTAAAGTGCCTGTACTGAGGATTTTGGGTGAAGGAAAATTCGAGTGTAGAATATATACATTTTAAGACCAAACCGAGACCAGTTGCGAAAAATGCAACTACATAGGCCTTCCGGCAGGAATTGAACCCACGACCTTGCGATTCTAGTGCAATGCTCTGACCACTGAGCCACGGAGGCCGTTGCCGAGAGCTTGATCGCGAGTTCTGTATATATAATAAGGTGGTAATGCCAGGAGAGAATTGGGTATATTATAAGTAACATTGGGCATTTCACTCGATTACATAACGTGTACACGTTATGTAATCGAGTGAAATGCCCAATATTACTTAAAGTGCCTGTAGATCTTTTGTAGTTTTTTATTTCCTTCCTTCGTTGTTGAGATATTTCAGGTTGCGACATAAAATTAAACATTTATACATCACATGTGCATAATATACAATTATTGGATGAGGTTGAGCATGATAGCTTGTGTTATCAACGCCGAGGTAAGTGTTATCTGCCGAAGCGGCGCCAAAGGCTGAGGCGGATAATACAAACCGAGGCTTGATAACACAAGCTATCATGCGATAACCAAATTCAATAATTGTTTTATTATACAACTAGAAATACATAAATGCAATATCCCCTCGCCCGCTTTTACAGCAACCCCGCTACCCCCTACATCCACCACCCCCCCCCCCCCCTTGCGCTCTTTTTTATTGGGGGCCTGGAAATAGCTACTCCTGTCGAAACGATGGAAATATAGTTTTAATTATGGTAGAATATTTAAAATTAAAAAAACACAATTTTTTTGAAGAAAAATGCCACAAAGAACAAAGACAAATTTAAGGATGATATTTCGTAAAATATATTGCGATGATGAAAATTAAAATTGCACGTTGCCTCCAGGGATTGAACTCAATCTCGTTCGCGTGCAAACCGACGATATTACCACCGCACTACTGAAGCAGGCATCAAGATTTTATTAAAATATTAGGGTTATACTTTACAGTTCTTTCTTCCCATGTTTACAAAGAACATCGCTTGGTATCTAAAAATATTTGCATTTTGAAAACTTCTCAAACTATATTCATTTATGGCATTTTAAATTTATTTAAACTAATATAACAAAAACAATTTTTCATTTCGAAATCTGAATTGCTGAAAATGTTTTCCACATACATGTTAATAAATATTTCAACAGCATTTATAGTCTTTGTACGTTTTACAAAAGAAAAAATGTACCTTCTCCATTTTTATGTTAAATTATATTACAACCGCTAAGTCATATGTAGTTTTACAGTAAGAAAGCTATTTAAAAGGAGATAAGACGGCAGCCACAGGTAAAAAATACAACGTAACAGGCATTGGCAAGAAAAAACATGCAATGGATATGATACGTACTTCAAGGACACACAAAATATAAAACAAAATTAACAGTGATAGATGTAAACAGGGAAACTCAACAGTTTTGCTACTAAGTGTTCGTGATTACTGAGAGCGACTGCTCTATATTTTTACCGTAGCTTTATAAACTTTTCGGCCTTTATCTTCGTTTCTTTCGAGTTTTGGTTTGACGGGTTTCCTTTAGTCAAGATTTATATACGTAAACGTTGATTTGTTTCTGTTCTTTTGAAAAGGGTACGTACCCCCAAAACTCCTTTCTCAAGTCTTTTTGTCAAGAATAATATCAAATCTTTTTCTTTTTTTTCAAGAACAATATTGTTTCCAGTGCCCCACAATCTTCACCGCGCGTGGTCCGTCCACACATATATCACGATCGGAAATTGCGGCTATCGACTGGATCTAGCCTAGTTTCTATGCCTTTCGTTTCCGCCACGAGCATGGCCGCGTAATCGGTTTGGGTTCTTGGGAAGACTGGGGAGAGGCTGGAAACGAGAAGGCCTAGCAACATTCGCAAAAAGGTCCTGCCCAGAATCGTTCTGGCCCTTCGAGTGTCCCTGGGATCTAGCGTAGCGACAGTATACTATAGTAAAAAGCATAAGGATGTCTGGCGAAGATTTTACCAAAGAACTTGGCGATCGAAAGAAGGAAATTATGGAATATATTTCAATTGGAGCTCGAAATGAGAATTTAACTGTTTAACTTTCAACTTTTGGCGGTTGCAGAAGGAAAGCTAGTGATAAGAGAGCTAGGCCAGTGAACCTTCGTCGATCCGAGGTGAGATAGAGCTTGTATTAAAATAGTAAGTGTCGGGAAACACTTAAGGACGTCATAACATCACAATTCTTCCTCAATAAACAACTGAGCTGTAAAGTGAAAGTGTTTACGAATGTTGCTAGGCCTTCCCCAGCGGGTCCGTTCGGATCACTTCCGAAACGTGTCAACCGAGGAAGGCCTAGAAACTAGGCTAGACTGGATCCTAATCCAGGTCAACCTGGATTAGCCACGCATGCGTAGAACGAATGTCTTGCGTGTAAACGTCATCAATACACGGCCGACAGGAGCGAGGACACCCCAAGCTCAAAGTCAAATATCTCCGCTCAAAATCGTCGCTCGACCATAATTCTTCCACAGCGCATAGCACGAAGGTTGGGCTTGCCATAGAATAGGGTTTGTTGACAACTCGTTAAATTTTCGCGATGTACGAACCCATTACCCTTCCCAAATTCATCAGTTTCAAATGTCCTCAGAACTCACTTGAGCCAGCACGCACGTGGACTGCGAAGTGCCCCATGAAAGTGGCCGATTTTCTATGCGATTTCCGATCATGATATATATATATATACAAATATTCAGATCGCTCAAACTGATTCGCATTTTAACACGCGTGTAAAGTGGACTCCACGCATGTCGAGATTAGCACCCTCACCGGGCTCCGGGCCTTCGGCCCTACGCCAGGCTCGGGGATTATAAATGTAGAAGCTTTAAGGAGTTTTATACAAAGTTGAAAGTAAGATAAAAAGTGAATCATATCATACCGTCTTCAGTTTGAGGTTCGCTTACTTTTTTCTCTTTCAAATACTGCTTTAACCTCTAACAGCTGTATGTGTAGTTCGCTTGGTTTTTCGTTTTGGTTTTGGTGTCAACCAAACTTGCCAAATCTGGCCGATTAGTTCACTTCTGATCGTCACTCCTGAAGGTCCCGGCGGCCATGTTTGTTTTGCTCAAACCGCTGGCCAGCTCGCAAAAATTGATATTTTGTAGGTGGCAAGACATCAAGAATTGTCTGTAGGTTTTTAGCCAATCACAATCGAGATTGTATCAGTATTGTATAATAATATACAATTATTGGATGAGGTTGAGCATGATATCAAGAATTATCAATTTATTTGCTGTCAACCAATCCTGAATTTTTGCTAACTCTGTATTCACCACATTTTCAAGTGTTTTAGGGTTTTTACATTATTAGAATATAGCAAGTTAGTAGGCCTATCATCAGCAAACAGATGGAAACTAAGTAAATTGGATGAATACTGAATACCATTAATATAAATCAGGAAAAGCAATGGCCCAAGCACTGATCTTGTGGTACACCACATAGTGTTGTTTTTTATTTGATACATTTGTGCCAATTTGTGTAGGTTGAATACGATTTGTTAAGTAACATAAAAACCAGTCATAAATTATACCTCGAAATCCATGTTGTATTTTGTCATGGCGAGAAATAATGGTCACGCATGCGCGTAATGCATGCCCACTTACAAAAATTTTGACTAGAAAAGTTCTGCAAGATTAATAGGACTTACATAGAGGATGAGTGAAACAATCGTCGTAGCAGTGTCAATTTTTAAATTATTTCAAATGTTTCCATCTGAATCGTATAGTGCAACACATCTGCGATATAAATATGATGAGCGATATGCCACAGATATTAAATCCGTTGCGGTTTTTGATATACTATTTTGAGCACAAGTCTAACATAAGCCAATATGGCGAATACGCAAATTGTACCAACCTTGCTGCTCACGTTATCGAAAATCAAACAGAGGTATACTATTTCCATACAAGTTTCGATCTGATTCGGCTACTATAAAGATCCGTCTTTTCGATGATATTCTTCATTTCTAGCCTGTATTTGTCGTTGTTGCGGTTTTCAATCTCAAAACTTCAGTATTTTCTGATCATCGAATGAAGATTTCATCCAACATTGCATAAATTAGTTGTTCTCTTTTCTTCTGAACCGCGGAACTGTGACGACCGCACGACATAGGTACTAGTTTAATAGGGCTTTAACTCCGCCTCTCTATGTCCACCATTTCTCGCCATGAGAGCAAAATTGAATGATCTACTGTGTCAAATGCCTTTTGAAGAGCAATAAATATACCACAAGTAAAATGCTGTTTGTCAATGTTTTTCCTGTATCTTATTTATTATTTCTAAAATTGCATGTTGTGTAGAATGTTTTTGCCTGAAACCATATTGTGATTGGTATATAATATTTTTATTTTGTACAAAATGTGTAAATCGCTTAAACATTAATTTCTCAATGATTCTGTTTACGTTTGATAACAATGATATTGATATTATTAGTAACGGAATACTGACTTTAAGTGCAGGCCTTCACGTTTGACTTTGACTAATGAAGGGCTCCGCTCAAAACTATTTCTTTCCGAAAAATTGGCAGTTCACAACCTTTTCACTTGCTACATACAAAACACTACCCCACGCAGCACTCTATGACTATACTAGCTTTAGTGCTCGATGCTATCAGCATTGGTAAATACTCGATAAAACAATTTAACATACATACTTTTAGCCTTTTTCGCATGGTAAGCAGCCAGACGCTCCTGCTTCAACTTTTCAGCAGCTTCCTTAAAAGACACAATTTAAACAGAAGGATAATTACTATAGTGTCAGAAATCAACAGCAACACAGCGCTAAAAATCTTCTCTGGTTTTCCTGCCTTCGTATTCAACACTTTTGCTGTCTTCAAACATTAAAACGTTGAACAGTTACGCTACGATATGAGACCAATTTAATACGCTCCGTTGCTTCCAGTTACACTATATTGTGAGACCATTAGTTTTACGTTATGCTATGAGACCATGCAGTTACGTCACGCACTTACAGCGAAACCAATTATACTACGCTGTGAAACCAGTTTCGCTATATACCGTTAGAACACTTACGCTATAGTGTTAGACCAATCATCCTACAGTACGCTGTGAGACCAATTACGCCACATTTCGAGACCAATTATTACGTTTAGCCTGCGTAGCCGGCGCTGGGGATTGGGATGGACAGTGAAAGGAGCGCCTGCGCCAGTTGTCAGTGGGTAGATATTGATTGCCACAGACAGAGGGTATTTACACAGTTATTTTTACTTTTTTTAATTTAAAATTAAACATCACTATAACTAATCTCTTACTATAATTGGCTTTTATAAGGGTTTCGACAGGATAAACACTATTATAGTACACAGAGGTATACAAATAATAAATCACCACGCATGTGCCTCTTGCTGTGGCAAAGCTATCAATGTAGTTCCAGGTGTCTCGTGTTATAACAAATCTAAAGCTGGAAAATCATACAGCAATATACCATCAAGTCGATCCGCCAGATTATTTTGCAAAATTTCGATAACTAAAATGTGAGCTAGCATGTTAGAGTTGCCCATTGTTTATAATCTTGATTAGTTCTTGGTAACAATGCAGATGTGGACTCAAGATTAGTCAAGATATGCTACAAGATTTCTACAAGAAAAAGTATAAGACAGTGAGCTACTTGTTATTATCAGGTGAGCCATATTATATTATATTAGAACGTTGCAGGTTCGATCCCAGTCTGCATAAGGCTCAGAAAAATTTTCTAAGAATATGAGCTTGACGAACGTCTACCAAACGTCTGTTACATTACACCAAGCTCACAACGGTATACTATATGTATACGTCCATTCATAATATAACGATATTGCAGCGCAGAAAAAGAAATTGAAAATGTCGAAATCGAATCGCGTCTACATTGTCAAAATCAAGAGTGTCATGCCGGGGAAAAAAGCGGCACCCATTTAAGCTGTGCTAAAAATGTTGTAGAGTCAACGGAGAACAAGTCAATTTTTAAGATTTTACTAAAGAGACTAAACACAGCGCAATGAACTGAGCTTACTGCCCAGAGACTTTAGGCCAGAAATGATAAATATACGCGTGAGGATGATGAAGCACGAAGGAGAGGAGAAGAGATAGAAGCGAGAAGATAGGAGAGCGGAGAGATGAAGAGATTTCTACTCGTAAATCAGTCATCAGTAGTGTCAATTCTCCAGAATTCACGTAATAGAATACCTTCGTTCTTTACAATACTTGATCATTTTCATAAAAAGACCGCAACATATTCACATGACGTTATCTTTCTTTATGTTTAAACCGTTTTTACTAAATAAATTCTGCCCTTATTTGTGTCTGTAAACGTAAGTTTGAAAGTGGACAGGTATTCTGCAATCGCCGGTCCCATTTAGATATGACAAATGTGTATTATTAATGAAATTTGTTGGACCTTATGTAATATATCCAACACCAGTCAGTATTTCTTCCTCCGATTCCTAAATACAGCCGAGCAGGTTGAAAATACGAGGCAAAGCCAAGTTTTGTTTAACCAGCTTGGCCGTATTTAGACATCGGAGGATGAACACTGACAGTGTTGGATACAGCTTTTCAAAGGAATCTATATTTTAAGAGAAAATCGACCTCAAAGTTTGCTAAATTTGACTGTAATCTTCCTCCGATTTCTAAATACTGATTGAATACTGATTTATTTTGAATTTTCCTCATGAGAAAAGTGTTTCTTCACACTTTTGATGACGTCATATAGTGGTTTCAAAAGGAAAAATGCCTGGTATTGTTGTACCAAGTGAGAAACGATATGGAAAACATAGCAGTGATGATCTCAGCTGCCAAATAATAGGAAACCTTTCACAAGTTTCTTAACTCCCCCCCCCCCCCCCCTCCCCCTACTTTCTGTTTGGTTTTGAACAAATTAGAAAATTGACCTTAGCTCCCTAACAACGCTACTGATTTCAAAATATTTTTTAATTTAAATTATTAATTAAAGGTCAACTTAAAACAAATTACATTTTCCCCTTTATATACGTTTTAAAGTACGTAGGATCCGAATATGATGGAAAAAAAGCCGTGTTGTATAAAGAGTTTCTTATGATTTCAATCGTTGCCCATTGTTTATAATCTTGATTAGTTCTTGGTAACAACGCAGACGTGGACTCAAGATTAGTCAAGATATGCTACAAGATTTCTACAAGAAAAAGTTTAAGACAGTGAGCTACTTGTTATTACCAGGTGAGCCATATTATGTTATATTAGAACGTTGCAGGTTCGATCCCTGTCTGCATAAGGCTCAGAAAAATTTTCTACGAATATGAGCTTGACGAACGTCTATCAAACGTCTGTTACATTACACATGCACTACATGTATACGTCCATTCATAATATAACGATATTGCAGCGCAGAAAAAGAAATTGAAAATGTCGAAATCGAATCGCGTCTACACTGTCAAAATCAAGAGTGTCATGCCGGGGAAAAAAGCGGCACCCATTTAAGCTGTGCTAAAAATGTTGTAGTCAACGGAGAACAAGTCAATTTTTAAGATTTTACTAAAGAGACTAAACACAGCGCAATGAACTGAGCTTACTGCCCAGAGACTTTAGGCCAGAAATGATAAATATACGCGTGAGGCATGAAGCGCGAAGGAGAGGAGAGGAGACGAGATAGGAGAGAGAGGAGAGGAGAGGAGAGGAGAGGAGAGGAGAGGAGAGGAGAGGAGAGGAGAGGAGAGGAGAGGAGAGGAGAGGAGAGGAGAGGAGAGGAGAGGAGAGGAGAGGAGAGGAGAGGAGAGGAGAGGAGAGGAGAGGAGAGGAGAGGAGAGGAGAGGAGAGGAGAGGAGAGGAGAGGAGATAGGAGCGAGAAGATAGGAGAGCGGAGAGATGAAGAGATTTCTACTCGTAAATCAGCCATCAGTAGTGTCAAATTCTCCAGAATTCACCTAATAGAATTCCTTCGTTCTTTACAATACTTGATCATTTTCATAAAAAGACCGCTGACCGCAACATATTCACATGACGTTATCTTTCTTTATGTTTAAACTGTTTTTAAATAAATTCTGCCCTTATTTGTGTCTGTAAACGTAAGTTTGAAAGTGGACAGGTATTCTGCAATCGCCGGTCCCATTTCAGTAGATATGACAAATGTATATTATTAATGAAATTTGTTGGACCTTGTGTAATATATCCAACACCAGTCAGTATTTCTTCCTCCGATTCCTAAATACAGCCAAGCAGGTTGAAAGTACGAGGCAAAGCCGAGTTTTGTTTAACCAGCTTGGCTGTATTTAGACATCGGAGGGTGAACACTGACAGTGTGGGATACAGCTTTTCAAAGGAATCTATATTTTAAGAGAAAATCGACTTCAAAGTTTTCTAAATTTGACTGTAATCTTCCTCCGATTTCTAAATACTGATTGAATATTGATTTATTTTGAATTTTCCTCATGAGAAAAGTGTTTCTTCACACTTTTGATGACGTCATATAGTGGTTTCAAAAGGAAAAATGCCTGGTATTGTTGTACCAAGTGAGAAACGATATGGAAAACATAGCAGTGATGATCTCAGCTGCTAAATACATAATAGGAAACCTTTCACAAGTTACTTAACTCCCCCCCCCCCCCCCACCCACCACCCCCACCCACCCCCACCCTACGTTCTGTTTGGTTTTGAACAAATTAGAAAATTGACCTTAGCTCCCTAACAACGCTACTGATTTCAAAATATTTTTTAATTTAAATTATTAATTAAAGGTCAACTTAAAACAAATTACATTTTCCCCTTTCCTGCTTTCCGTTGATAGGGATTAAGATCTTTTATTTTAAACGTAAATCACACACTTTCTTACACTAACTAATCCGAAGCAAGTTTGGGACTGACCCTCACAACGGTTGCGAGGGAGACTAATGGAAACCAGGCTTTACATGTAAACGTGGCAGAAAAACGCAACATTTGTCATCAAAACAATCTTAGCTTCAAAATATTGACAAGAAAAGTATACAATTCCACAAACAACAAATCAATAGTGATTTAAGGCGGTTTTCCACTAGGCGACATTTGTCGACCGACTCGACATTTTTCTTTTGTCTTGGATAATTAAGCCCGTTCTCCACTACACGCGTAAAAACGCACAAGTTGTAACAAGTCTGCAGCAGACTTGTTACAAGATTGTTCCAACAAGCCGATATCAAGCTGTGTTCGCACTGCTTGTTCCCAGTTGTTGTGACAAGCCGATAACAAATTGTTGGCAGCCTTGTAACAAGCTTGTTGGAACAAGGTCGTAACAACGTTGTTGACAACAAGCTTGTAACAAGCTTGTTGAATCAAGCCGTAACAAGCCTGTGTGAACATCGCGTAACAAGTCTGTGTCAACAAGGTTGAAACAAGCCTGTTGAATTTGAGCCGTAACAAGCTGTTTCAACAATGTTGTCACAAACGCGATTTATTATTTTTCCGCTCGCTTTTGTCCAGCGTGGCGACCGATTTAATACAAAACTTTCACAACAAAGAATACAATGCAAAAATTTATTTAATGTATTTTAAGCGCCGCACAGACGACCAAGTTTTCCTTGGTTAGTTTTTTCTTGACAAGTTTTATTTGTTCGTGTGTACGACACAAATTGACAAGTTTTTCCTTGACAAGAAGCCTTGTTCAAAAGCTGGTCATGCCAGCTTTTGAACAAGGAAAATTGTTCGTGTGTATAGTCAAGGAAAACTTGGTCGTCTGTGCGGCGCTATAACAAAGATATTCACAAAAAGGAAAGCTAAAACATTTTGATCAAATAATGTTACTTCAAAATACGTTTGAATTTAGCCTTGAGATAAGTAATTTTACAGACTGCCATGCATGGGTTTGCCAGGGGCAGATAATGTTTAAATATAATAGTAAAAAACAACAAGCTATCCTATGCAAAATCCATTCATAAAGGAATATTCCTAAAGTTTATTTTGATGTTCTTCAGACAAACTGTCACCACCAATCTTCATTCCGCTCTGTAGCATGTTTGTCATCTCCAGGTTTAATTTTAGTCAGAAAACATCTACGAACATATAAAGATTCATTATGAGTATAAACAGCACATTATGTAAATCATACAAACAAACACAAGTCAAATCGTTTAAAACATTCTTCAGACTATAAAAACGGTGACAGGGAGTTTAAAAAAATAACAATCGACGCATCGTTGTTGTGGGAAAGTTTCACGCCAGATGATGTTAATTTACCCGTCGGGTTTCGGGCTGGCAATACATTAAAGAGTTTATAATATTATTGTCAAAGTGTTTTTATATTAAATTTAAAGCCACGACTCATAAATAACTCAACTTTCCACTTCTATAATACATTTTTATCATGCATGTTCATTTTAATAGCTAAACAACAAAACGAATACATGCATGGCGGCTTTAAAAATCATTTATATAAAATTTACGAACAAAAACATACAGAATTGCGTTTAAGTTAATGTCTTTATATGTGCTATAGAGACACGTTTGCCGTTTGATAAAATTCTCGGCTGGATTTTATCTGCATGCCCACACAAGGTCAATCTTGAAAATGTTAAGTTGTTTACGTCAATAAATACAAAATGGTTTGTTTTTGAAGCAGTGCAATAAACTCGCAGTTCGTGTTTAATTATAGCCCTAATAAAACAATTTAACAGGCGAGATCTATAAAACAAACTCTGCTAAAAAGCATGCCAGGTTTGAAACAAGAAAATAACAAAACACCAACGAAAACTAACCTCTTTGATAACGTTGACAAGGACCTTGGTGTATATTGTTTTTCCAGTTTGCTGTCGATGAACGTCCACTGAGCAAAGTCTTGTTGTTTTCCCATTTCAATTGTGCTTGATATTTGCAACCACTGAAATATTATCTCCAAACAGAAATCCAAACCGAGAATGAGTTTTTAGCGCTTCAAAAGACCGTGATTTCTCTGCCATATTTTGACGACAACTTCGTGTAAACAACATCGCCAGCAAAAAGCCGTTAATGAGCCAATGTCTTGTTCAAATTTTCTCTTCATAATCCATCCACGCCATCCATGATTTAATCGACTGGTTCAAACCGGTTTTCACATGCTATTTTTAAGTTGTTGTGAAGGCTGAATCTTCCTTGTTGTGACAAGTCTGCCACAAGTTGTCACAGCGATCTTGTTCCAGACTTGTTAAAACAATCTGTAACGAGCTTGTTGGAACAGCTTGTGACAAGCTTGATGACTTCAACAGACTTGTTGCAAGTTGTTCCAACAAGTCTGATATGGCTTGTTGACAACAAGCCTGATCCTGGCTGTTCCAACAACTTGTTACCGCTCTGCAGCTCAACAACTTGCTACAAGGTTGTTGTCAACAAGCTTGCTACAGCGTGATAAGCCAACAGCATTGTTACAACTTGTTCCCAGGCTTGTTACAAGCTTGTTCCGCCAACATCTTGTTGACAAGCTGTGAGATTTTTACGTGTGTAGGCGAATTTGTTCGCGCGAATCGAATCGAAATACCCGTTCATGCAATGTAATTGGTTGGTGCTGCTAGTTTTCGCGCCAATTTTCTTACTTGCCAATCACATTGCCGGAGAATTCGCTTCGCGCGAACAAATTCGCCTAGTGGAGAACGGGCTTTAGTTACACTCGAGAGCTTGCGAGACAAAAGAAAATGTCGCTTCGCGCGAAATTTTTCGCCAAGTGGAAAACCGCCTTTAGAACTGTTAAAACTGATATTAGTCTCCTTCGCAGACGTCTTGTGGGCTTTCGTTCCCGCCCACCAACGTCTGCTCTACGGAGCACGAAATTCCTATCTCTTTGTGTACAGGAACCAATCAAACCATTGTCGTGCTAAATATATTAATAAAACCGGCCCGGGCGAGTGTTGTTATGTGAAATTTGTTTAGTCGAAAGCTAATATTTTGAAAAGTTTAGCTTAGAACTTCGCGAAATTTACGAAGAATAATGCTTTGATTATGTTCTTTCTACCCATGCAAATAATTATGCGTGAAAGTCAGTGCAAAGCGTATAAAGAGCGTAAGAGAAAGATTGTAAACAAAAGCTCAAACTGAAACGTGTACAAGGATTGTCTTGTACGAACTGCCGGGACTAGTTTACTTCATTCAAAGCTAATATGTCTGCAGACATTAAGTGCTTTTTTATATAGCTTGAGTTTCGCTGAATAATTTCGACGTTTATCAAGGGAAAGTACACAAAAGACAAACTCTAAGACTTACTCACTGCCGAAGGTGTTTCAGTCTCATTTTGCATGAAATCAAAACCTTTTTCACGACAGCAACGCTAATATAAACAACTGACCCTACCTTTTAATCTTTTTTGTTGATCTGCTTAACACATTTTTCGCCTCTCGAGCAACATTTATACAACATTTCGAAGCTGTTTACCGAGCTGTTTACCGAACAGCTCAGCGAGAAAATCTATGTGAATGCATCATTACGCATGGCGGAAGTATTAGTTGCCTATGCCGGAAGTTATACCATTCGCTCTCGTTGTATACGAACTAATAGCCAACTCGGCGAAGCGCCTCGTTGGCTATGAGCTCATATACAACTCGAGCTCATGGTATAACTGTTAAATGTAATAGCCAAAATTTTCACCTACAATAGCTACATACACTTGTAGTGCGTGGTTAAATGAATAACATTCTTTTTAGAATAAAGTGGCATATTGAAAAGAACGGACCAAGACTATGGCGTTGGACGTATTACTTAGAAGTGCATTAAATACATTAGCCAAAGATATGGCCAATCACATCCCACAAGCAGAAAAAATAGAACAAGCTTGCTCTGGTGAAACTAAAAAAGAAGTAACAGTTCTAAGAGAAGGGTTGGTTAAGAATACGAAGTTGGTGGAAGATATGTTAAAACAAGCAGAAAGCAAAAAACACGACTCAAACGAAATACAAAAGTTGCAGGAAAGAATGGATCAAATTAAAACCAATTACGAATACGCTCAAAACAGAATAGCGCAGCTGGAAAAAGAGATTTTCACATTAGATGAAAAGATCGAATCGCACGAATCAGAAATTAGCACGTTACAGAAGGAAGTCCAGGCCACCAAAACAGAACTGAGGGAAATGAGAGATACATTAAGTACAGGACAGATTTCTTTCGCATTCGAGAAAGATCTGGCTTTATACGTGTACCCCAACGGAAAGAAATTTGGTTCTTACAAAATATTTCCCAGAATGAAGGAGTGGCTTAAAGATAAAGAGAAAACCCCACAAGGAAAAGAAGCAAACGCTAAGTGGAAAGACTTGCAAGAAAAAGTGTCCTGGTCAGCTATGCATGAAGACGTGCTGAAAAAGTTGAGGGATTCCCGAATAGAATATGCCCATCCCAGTCTTAATCTAGAAACTGCGAAATCTCAGATTCCTGACGATCTTTTTAATGCTGAAGAGAGAAAGTGCATCGACGATATTATTGACATCATCAAAGAGGTGAATGACAGGATGTAAAAGGCCTATTGACCGCACATATGCATGCATATGACTATGTATGCACAAATGCACGTTAAGTTTCAACATTTAAAACACTTTTCGGCCAAGTACGATGGCAACTTAAACGACGTCGTCGCTTAAACAAAAGAATTCTAGTTGCGAAACAAAGAGAATGAATACTTTTTCGTCCCTAGAGTAATCTCAACAGTGTAACTGGGGCGTTTTGAAAGTCATTAAACTAGCTTCAAATATTTAAAGTTAGTCGTGACCTTTTTAATACAAAAATTTATGTTGCTTTTTAACCGCCATCGTCGTCCTAGCATCACAAAGTCCCTAATTGCCATACGGAGCAGCTGCACCACTGCAACCATACATGCACAGCCGTAAACAACCCATGGTATACAAAAGTCAGCACTCCTTGGAACAGCTGGAATCTTGAAAAAGACAATGTCAGAGGCCTTTTGTTAAGGCTTGACATTTTGTAACTAAAAACACCTTCATATTTTTATAAAGTGGAAATTCACTACCACCACCACCACCACCACCACCACCACCACCACCACCACCACCACCACCACCACCACCACCACCACCACCACCACCACCACCACCACCACCACCACCACCACCACCACCACCACCACCACCACCACCACCACCACCACCACCACCACCACCACCACCACCACCACCACCACCACCACCACCACCACCACCACCACCACCACCACCACCACCACCACCACCACCACCACCACCACCACCACCACCACCACCACCACCACCACCACCACCACCACCACCACCACCACCACCACCACCACCACCACCACCACCACCACCACCACCACCACCACCACCACCACCACCACCACCACCACCACCACCACCACCACCACCACCACCACCACCACCACCACCACCACCACCACCACCACCACCACCACCACCACCACCACCACCACCACCACCACCACCACCACCACCACCACCACCACCACCACCACCACCACCACCACCACCACCACCACCACCACCACCACCACCACCACCACCACCACCACCACCACCACCACCACCACCACCACCACCACCACCACCACCACCACCACCACCACCACCACCACCACCACCACCACCACCACCACCACCACCACCACCACCACCACCACCACCACCACCACCACCACCACCACCACCACCACCACCACCACCACCACCACCACCACCACCACCACCACCACCACAACAACAACAACAACAACAACAACAACAACAACAACAACAACAACAACAACAACAACAACAACAACAACAACAACAACAACAACAACAACAACAACAACAACAACAACAACAACAACAACAACAACAACAACAACAACAACAACAACAACAACAACAACAACAACAACAACAACAACAACAACAACAACAACAACAACAACAACAACAACAACAACAACAACAACAACAACAACAACAACAACAACAACAACAACAACAACAACAACAACAACAACAACAACAACAACAACAACAACAACAACAACAACAACAACAACAACAACAACAACAACAACAACAACAACAACAACAACAACAACAACAACAACAACAACAACAACAACAACAACAACAACAACAACAACAACAACAACAACAACAACAACAACAACAACAACAACAACAACAACAACAACAACAACAACAACAACAACAACAACAACAACAACAACAACAACAACAACAACAACAACAACAACAACAACAACAACTAGAAGTTACTATCGCAAGTAAACTGCTGCCTCGTTATTGAGACGAAAACCTTTAGCGTACTCCACATACAAATCTGTGCAGTCTGTGGCCCAAGTAACACTCTCTTTCCCACTTCAGTAACACCACCCGAGTTTGCCCACTCCACCCGAGTTTGCCCACTCCACCCAGGTTTGTCCACTCCACTCACGTTTGCCTACTCCACCCAAGTTTGTCCACTCCAATATATATTAATATATTGATATTTAACCCATGCATGAATAGAATACAAATGAACCTCTGGTATCCAGGGTATTATTCATCATATCTTTATGTGATTAATTATCTTATATGAAGTGCATCAAGTCAATTAAATCAAAATGGTGCCAGTCAATAGAACGGGCCACGTTTATTGACTAAAAACCATCGTATGAATCCACGCCATTCTTGTGTTAGATTATCCATGATGCTCTCGTAGATCTGAACCGAGTTTGACTTTATAGATTTGGTATTGTCTTCATATGTTGGGACTTGTGATGAATTTGTGATGGGATTTAAGCTAAATAATTAGATTTGACTCGACACAAGAGTGACGTCTAAACTGAGCCTTCACTCTCCAATAGTAATGCTATTTATATTATATTATTTTTTAACTCTTGACTGTGATTGATCAGAACTTTGTGAGAAATCTTTATTTCCACTTTTATATATATTAACCTCGAGGATTATCTTCGACATGATAACCACGGTAAGTTTGTTTTATAAAGTTTTTCAAAGTCAGCAACACACAATCGTAATATTACACGTATAAGTGTCTTTTACCTTCACAAGAAAATATTTTCTCGCTGCAATTCAGCTTGCAATTTAATCAATGGTCAGCTTGTTCAGAAAATCTCCTGGCGGTGATGGTGAGATTTGAACTGCTATTAAATTCACATTATTTACTTTTGTACAATCCTCCTGTTTGAATGTTTCTGAAATGCTACGCTGCTTTGAGCAGCGATCTTAATATGAGCGCCT
This sequence comes from Corallium rubrum, assembly GCA_964035015.1. Lineage (NCBI taxonomy): Eukaryota > Metazoa > Cnidaria > Anthozoa > Scleralcyonacea > Coralliidae > Corallium > Corallium rubrum. The sequence continues at coordinate 33,339,281 of OZ035998.1, forward strand.
GTATGCATGCTAGGAATCATTTGCAAAGCGATTGCATAATATTCGAACAGAAATCCCTTTTACTTTCGTACAAACACAATTTTCAACAAATGCTATACATAGCTCGGTAAGTGGACTGGGTACAAGTAAAGACACAGCTAACCCAAGACGAACGCCAAGAATAGTGTGCTGCCTCGCTGACGTTCGGCAGCAACTATTTTAGTTAATTCTAGATACGTGTTCTTTAAACGGAGTAAATATTCGAACAACTTCCAAACTAATTCAACTATTTAGCTCAGGTTTTTGACACCTGCAGGCGCTCTCCTTGCCTGATCACCCAGCGCCGGCTACGCAGGCTAAATTACGTTACGCTGTGAAACCAGTTACCTTACACTGTGAGACCAGTTACATTACACTGTGAGACAAATTACTCTAGACTGTGAAACCAGTTACGCTGTGAGACCAATTACGCTAGGCTGCGAGACCAATTACGCTAGGCTGTGAGACCATTTACGCTAGGCTGCGAGACCAATTACGCTAGGCTGTGAGACCAATTACGCTAGGCTGTGAGACCAATTACGCTAGGCTGTGAGACCAATTACGCTAGGCTGTAAGACCAATTACGCTAGGCTGCGACACCAGTTAGGCTGTGAGACCAATTATGCTACGCTGTGAGAACAGTTAAGCTAGGTTGTGAGACCAATTATGCTACGCTGCGAGACCAGTTAGGCTGTGAGACCATAGTCCCTCGAAATAAATTGTCTGGAAACGCGGCCAAAGTCTTTGTTCTAGGTTTTTGTTCACGTTTGTGCACCTTATTTCACCTTAACGCTTGCTGAACACATTGTATTTTTGGTATAATGAAGCAATCAACCAATAGCATCGTTGCGTTATTAATATTAATAAACGTAAAACAAAAGATTGTGCACCTTATTTGCCACCCTCAACCTAAATTGTAGCTCATTGTTAACCGCTTTGGTGTTCGCCGCGTCTCCAGACAATATAATTCTAGGGACTATGGTGAGACCAATTATGCTACGCTGTGAGACCACTTATATGCTATATACGCTGTGAGACAAGTTACGTTACGCTGTGAGATCAGTTACGCTGGGCGCGTGAGACCAATTACGCTAGGGTTTATTTACACTTTGAAGCCTGAAGACGAGTCTTTAGTATTTTATTCTGGCTAACGCCAGACGATTTTATTCAGCGCAGGGAGAGGTCCAGGCTTCAAAGTGTTAAAAGCAGCAAAATATTATAATGTTAGCAATATAGCAATAATTCTATTTTGACATACTTTCTGTTCTTCGGTATCACTTCCAAAGAGGTCCTCATCGTCATCATCGTCGTCATCGTCGTCGTCATCATCAGCATTGGTTGGTTGGGCAACAGTGACAGGACCGTAAGTTGATAATGTTTTTTTCTGCCCATCAAAAGATGATCTTTCACTACCGTATGACAGTATGTGATTATACCATCTTAAAGCATGAGCAAGATCAGCTGAAGGTGCACTACCAACACTTTCAAATACCACCACATCTGATTGAGAGGGTTGAAACCTAGATAAAACAGAGATGCATTCAGTGGCGTAACGGAGGAAGACGGGGCCCTTACGCATATTTAGTGTGGGGGCCCCTGTTGTCATGATTTGACTGACATGGTTTGAAAGCTGTATTACTTGATACATGTGTTTTTAGATGAAGAGAAGATTTATATATATATATATATATATATATATATATATATATATATATATATATATATATATATATATATAAAGTAATATTGGGCATTTCACTCGATTACATAGCATGTTCTAGGGATTTTAGGTGAAGGAAAATTTGAGTGTAGAATATATACATTTTAAGACCAAACCGGGACCAGTTGCAAAAAATGCAACTACACAGGCCTTCCAGCAGGAATTGAACCCACGACCTTGCAATTCTAATGCAATGCTCTGACCACTGAGCGACGGAGGCCGTTGCCGAGAGCTTGATCATGAGTTCTGTATACATTAAGGTGGTAATGCCAGGAGAGAATTGGGTTTATTAGAAGTAATATTGGGCATTTCACTCGATATATATTGTAACTGCTGTTTGTCTATTTTGAGTCATTAGAACCCAGTGCCCTGGCTAGACGTTGACGTCACTGGACGGGGGAGTCGGGCATGCGAGATACGTGTTTTTGTAATATAGTCGATCAGGTCCTTGTTTTAAGAGTTTCGTGAGAATTGCGAATTGTTCTATACGTACTTCAGTGGATTGTGGTGGCACACACAAGGAGGACATTCGGTAGGCAATGGGCTTGTGTTTGTTCTGGTTTATTTCTATTTTATTCGTAACGTTTGTTACAACATTGGGTTTACTTTGTATATATTATTTAGTTTTACGTCAAGTTTCTTGGGGCAATAAAAGACTGATCAATTTCAACTGCGTGGTCGATCTGTTGCGTTTGCTGCCAAGAGCTTGTCAGTTTAGGAACGAATAATCCTGGCACATGCGGTGTGTCGCTATATTTCAAACTTAGACGAGCCGGGAGTTACAGTAAAACGAATCACTCTTTCACACTCAAAGGTCAGAAACAATTTAACTCGGTTATAGCTTGTTTTGTTTTATCAAATTGGGAATTTGAACAGAATTTGGCTTTGTATCTGAACGTTTAAATCTGTACAGAATTTGGCTTTGTATCTGAACGTTCATGTGACGTTGGGTTGGCGCCATTTTGTGACGTCACTGTCGGAAGTCATCGGAGCAAGCTCGGCGCCTGGTCGTAAGTACTGCATATCGACGATATGGACGAAGATACCAACGCCACGAGCCCTAAAACAAGCGAAGAAGCTGAAATTTGCGTAGATTCAGATAATGGAAAGATTGCAAACATAGAATCGGAACAAGATGATCTGATTATGCGGCTTGAAGAGAACTTTCATGTGGCTTCAAGGACATGGAGGAAGCAGATTAATCACACACAATGTCAGATTGTGAATCAAAGAAGCATTGCTTCATTAGAAAATGAACCTCGAGCCTTAGAAGAGTGCATGAAGGATTTAACAACTGCTCAAGAAGCACTGGAAATTGTCTTAACGTCAACAGTGAAGAAATTTACTCTGTATGGAAGATTTGAGGATATAAGTCGGGAAACAAATCAGATGTTGAAGCAAGTTGCACAGGCAATTAGTGAGCTGAAAACTGGTGATGGTGATGGTGATAAGAGATCAACCACCACGTCACGAACTACTCGAAGTTCGGTTTCTCATAAATCTCAAAGAAGTAATTCCTCTCGAAACTCTGTGACAAGCACAAGTTCTTCTGCGCGACAAAGACGACTTGATCTGGAAGAAGAAGTGGCAACATTGAAGGCCAAAATGAACCTTATCCAGGAAAAGCAAGAATTGAATAAGGCCAACAGAAGAGCCTTGGAAGATCTGGAAGAAAGGAAAATGGAATTTCAAAGGCAAGAGAAAAGAGTTATGGAAGAGATTGAAAATTCTAAGGAAAAATTCAAAATTAAGGAAGAACTCGTGGAGAAGGAAGCAAGAATTGACGCATGTGAACGATTTGAGCGCGTAAATATCCCAATCATTGTGGAGGACAAAGATCATGAAAACGGCATGCAAGAGCACATTCAGAAATTTCTCCAGTGCCAACCAGATTCGCTAGCACCTGGTACGGAAGGAGAAAGAACAAACGATGTGCCAAAACCTCTCGTATGTGAGGATGATGTGCCAAACCCTTCACGAGAATTCCCTAAGGCAGACGAACAAATGGCTAAATCCTCGATGCCTCTGGACCCTTTTGTCCAACCGTATATTCCCAACGTGGTTCAAACTCAGCTGGATGCGATTGCCAAATTACTAGAGGTCCAAAATCAAAGTAGACTACCATTGCCTGAACCAGGGATCTTCAGTGGGGACCCTTTGCAATATCCTATTTGGCTGAAGGCGTTCGAGACTCTTATTGAAAGTAGAGCAGTTAACCCAGCAGAAAGACTCCATTTTCTAGCAAAATATGTAACCGGAGAAGCTAAAGAAGTTGTTGATGGTTTCATGCTTCTGAATGGTGAAGACGCTTATCAGAAGGCAAAGGAAATGCTGTCCAAGCGTTTTGGCGACTCGTTTGCTGTGGCATCTGCATTCCGGAAAAAGCTCGAAGCATGGCCGCAAATTGCTCCTTATGATGGACAAGGGCTAAGGAAGTACGCAGACTTTCTGGTTCAATGCGAGAAAGCGATGGAGAAAATCAGCAGTCTCAACGTCCTTAACGATGACCAAGAAAACCATAAAATGGCATCAAGGCTGCCGAAGTGGGCGCTTACTAGATGGGGAAGGATGGTTTACAAATGGAAGGATGAGAAGAAGAGATTTCCTCCGTTTTCAGAGTTCGTGAATTACCTGGTTACAGAATCCAACATAGCATGCGACCCTGTTAACACCCGAAGAAGCAAGAACGAGGAAGAATCTAGACGACCAAGGAATCCTATGAAACAAGATACTACTTATCCCAGATACAAGTCTCGGGTTGGAGATTACAAGAGAAACGCCTTCGCAACGAAGGTAGATAAGAAAACCCATAACGATTTTAAATCAATCAACAACCATAAAACAACCACCAATCCTTGTATACTTTGTAGTGGATGTCATGAACTAAACTCGTGTCAGAAGTATCAGAAGTTGGATGTGAAGAAGAGAAAGGAATTTGCCAAGGACAAACGACTTTCCTACGGTTGTCTAGGACAAGGTCACACATCAAGGCAATGCAAGGAGAGGAAGATTTGCGAAACATGTGGCAAGTCTCACCCAACATCACTTCATGGGGATTTCAAGATGAGCATCGAAGAAAAGAATGACTCCCAAGTACAACAAGGTACCGAACCAGATTCTGAAATACCAAAGGCTAACTGCGCCAAGACAAGCTTTGTGGACGATACCAGTATGGGTATATCACAACGATTATCCTGAAAACGAGAGACTAGTCTACGCTCTACTAGACGACCAATCAGACACTACGTTCATTTCACAGAAGACCCTGGAATATCTTCATATCAAGGGACACGAGACGCAGCTGTCTCTGTCCCCTATGCACGCTGATAATGAACTGATATCAAGTCACAGGATCAAGGGACTTGTAGTTCGTGATGTTCATCGCAATATCTCCATTCCAATTCCAACGACTTTCTCCTGCACGACGATACCAGCGAGACGAACGCAAATCCCATGCCCAGAGATGGCAAATCGATGGCCACATATCAAGCGCATTGCAACAGAATTGATGCCTTATCGAAAAGATATCGAAGTGGGACTCCTTATCGGTTCGAACTGTCCACGAGCGATTATGCCTCGCGAGATCATCCCAGGATATGGAAACAACCCCTACGCACAAAAAAACGATCTAGGGTGGGGAATTATCGGCAACGTCAATGAAACCAGTGAAGAGCAAGACGAGAATCCATCAGCCATTAGTCATCGAGTTATCACACGCGACGCTACCGACACGAAAGCGCCAGATCAGAAAACGTGCCATTTCTCTGTGAGACCAACAGTGAAAGAAGTGATCAACCCCTTTCAGTTGAGACAGATGATGGAATCCGACTTCTCCGAAAGAAGAAATGACGAACCGCCAATTTCACAAGATGACAAGACGTTTCTCAACAAAATGGCCCAGGGAATTGTCCAGAGAGATGACGGTCATTACGAAATGCCTTTGCCATTTCGCGAAGAATCTCCAAAGATGCCTAACAACAAATCCCTCGCGTTGCATCGATTAGATAAACTTAAAACTCGCCTCGAGAACGACGATCAATACCGTGAACATTACGTCACATTCATGAACGAACTTGTCGAAAGAAAGTACGCAGAAAGAGTTCCAGAAGAAGAACTTTCAAACGAGAAGAGCAGTGTATGGTACATTCCGCATCACGGCGTGTATCACCCAAAGAAACCTACCAAAATACGTGTGGTGTTCGATTGCAGCGCAAACTACAAAGGCGACTCCTTGAATAGCCATTTACTACAAGGTCCCGATCTCACCAATCAACTAGTGGGAGTTCTGTGCAGATTCCGACAGAATCTGATTGCTTTCATGTGCGATGTGGAGTCCATGTTCCACCAATTCAAGGTAGCCTCAACCCATCGAGACTTTCTGCGGTTTCTGTGGTGGGAGAACGGAAACACAACGAAGCGTCCGGCGGAATACAGAATGACCGTGCATTTATTTGGCGCAGGATCGTCTCCAGGGTGCGCAAATTATGGGCTGAAGAGAATAGCCGACGACCACGAGAAAGAATTCGGAGTGGAAGCAGCGAACTTCGTCAGAGATGACTTTTACGTCGACGATGGACTGAAATCAGTCAGCACAGTACCAAACGCCATTTCGCTAATCCAAAAGACCAAGAATCTGTGTGCGCGAGGAGGATTACGACTTCACAAGTTCGTTTCGAATTCGAAGGAAGTAATTGCGACGATTCCCACGGAAGAACGAGCATCTGGGCTTAAGAATCTCAATCTTCACAACGACCGGCTCCCAATAGAACGAGCGTTGGGAGTCCACTGGTGTATAGAGTCTGATGCCTTTCAATTGCGAATAACCTTACAAGATAAGCCTCTGACACGACGGGGAATTCTATCTACAATCAGCTCGATATACGACCCCTTAGGGTTTGTGGCTCCTCTCCTCCTCAAGGGAAAACAAATTCTTCAAGAGCTGTGCCGCGAGAAAACCGATTGGGATGATCCAGTTCCCGAGCTGATCCAAGGCCGATGGGAAAAGTGGAGGAACGACCTCCACCTGCTTAACGACATGGAGGTACAGAGATGTTTTAAACCAGATGGTTTTGAAGAGTTGAAATCCATTGAAATGCACCATTTCTCTGATGCCAGTACTTCCGGGTATGGTCAGTGCTCCTACCTACGTTTGGTCAACTCTCAAGATGAGGTCCACTGCGCGTTTGTCACAGGAAAGGCCCGCGTCACTCCATTAAAGACTGTCACGATTCCACGCCTGGAACTGACAGCAGCCTTGGTTTCTGTCAAGGTCAGTGCCATGTTAAACAAGGAACTCGACTACGACAAGATCATCAACGTGTTTTGGACAGATAGCAAGGTAGTACTCGGCTACATCAACAACGACTCGCGGCGATTCCACATATTTGTTGCGAACAGAGTACAACAGATTCGAAACAACACCTCTAACGACCAGCGGAGATACGTTGAAAGTAAGGAGAATCCTGCGGACGAAGCTTCACGAGGCTTAAGTGCTCACGAGCTTATTAATAATCCAAGATGGCTTTCTGGTCCTGCGTTCCTTTGGAAGTCTGAAATCAAACCAGTTACTGTAGAAGATCAGTTGCTTTCCGAAGACGACCCTGAAGTCAAGAAGGTCAAATCTCTTGTCACCCAAACATCCGACACGAACATGCCAAGTATTCTCGAGCGTCTTGAGTACTTCTCGGATTGGCATCGTGCGAAAAGAGCCTTTGCGACATGCTTAAAATTCCAACATCGACTGAAGAATCGTCGTTCAGAAACCCAGAATCAAGAGAAGGCAACTGTACAGCCGTACAAGCAGGCTAACGTGGAAGAGCTTCATCAAGCCGAGATTACAATCATTAAGATAGTGCAAGAGGAAGCATTTTCGAAGGAAATCGAAATCTTACGTTCTCTCCAATCTAACCCTACGAACAGAGACGGAGTCAGAAAACGTAAAATTTCCATGAAGAAACCCAGCTCTCTTTACCGCTTAGATCCGTTTTTGGATGACAAGGGACTCCTTCGAGTGGGTGGACGCCTTAACCGCGCTGACGTTTCTTACCACATTAAACATCCAGTCATACTACCAAGAAAGGGACACGTCACAGCATTGGTGATTAGACAGTATCATCAACGACTCAACCATCAAGGGCGCGGAATGACCTTAAATGAACTTCGTGCGAATGGTTACTGGATAATTGGTGGAAGTTCTGCCGTGGCACGTCACATCACCAGTTGCGTCCTTTGCAGAAAACTCCGTAGCGCCGTACAAGAACAGAAAATGGCCGACCTCCCTAAGGACAGACTGGAACCTGCACCTCCATTCACCTTCTGTGGAGTAGATTATTTTGGTCCCTGGCGAATTAAAGAAGGTCGAAGAGAGCTCAAGAGATATGGAGTGGTATTTACGTGTTTAGCATCTCGTGCAGTTCACCTGGAAACAGCACAGACCTTGGAAACAGATTCCTTTATCAATGCGTTGCGTCGCTTCCTTGCCAGGCGTGGTCCAGTTCGACAACTCAGGTCTGACCAAGGGACAAACCTCGTTGGAGCCCACCGAGAATTGAAGGAAGCCCTAAAGGAAATGAATCTGGATAAGGTGCGTGGATTTCTGTTGGAGAATGAATGCGATTGGTTCGAGTTTCAAATGAACGTTCCCACAGCAAGCCATATGGGTGGTGTGTGGGAGCGGCAGATTAGGACGGTGCGCAACGTTCTCAATGCTTTACTCGATCAAGCCGGAACGCAATTAAACGAAGAATCGCTTAGAACGTTTATGTGCGAAGCGGAAGCGATAGTGAACAGCCGACCGCTCACTGTCGATAATCTCATGTCACCTAACGCTGCCGAACCTTTAACACCCAACCACCTGCTAACCATGAAGTCCCGATTTCTTTTACCACCACCTGGAGAATTTCAACGCGCCGATATTTATCTGGTAAAAAGATGGCGACGAGTTCAATATCTGGTTAACCAGTTCTGGTTACGTTGGCGCAAGGAATTTCTGGTTACGTTGCAAGAAAGACAGAAATGGACTAGCCCTCGCCGCAATATGCGAGTGGGAGACATCGTGTTAATGAAAGAAGACACCACACCAAGGAATTGTTGGCGAAAGGCTCGCGTGGATAAGACATACACCGACGAAGATGGACTCGTTCGTAAAGTAAGGCTTGTCGTTAGCGATCCATTACTTAATCAACAAGGGCAGAGAGTTCGAGCTACAACCGTCCTGGAACGGCCAATCCAGAAGCTGGTACTACTTTTAGAGGTCGAAGATATAGAAGATCAAGATAAGTGATTCCCCGACGGAGAGCCATGATGAACAATTTCATTCAGTTTATTGTAAATTGTTGTGTAAGACAATTTAGGGGAGCCATGTAACTGCTGTTTGTCTAATTTGAGTCATTAGAACCCAGTGCCCTGGCTAGACGTTGACGTCACTGGACGGGGGAGTCGGGCATGCGAGATACGTGTTTTTGTAATATAGTCGATCAGGTCCTTGTTTTAAGAGTTTCGTGAGAATTGCGAATTGTTCTATACGTACTTCAGTGGATTGTGGTGGCACACACAAGGAGGACATTCGGTAGGCAATGGGCTTGTGTTTGTTCTGGTTTATTTCTATTTTATTCGTAACGTTTGTTACAACATTGGGTTTACTTTGTATATATTATTTAGTTTTACGTCAAGTTTCTTGGGGCAATAAAAGACTGATCAATTTCAACTGCGTGGTCGATCTGTTGCGTTTGCTGCCAAGAGCTTGTCAGTTTAGGAACGAATAATCCTGGCACATGCGGTGTGTCGCTATATTTCAAACTTAGACGAGCCGGGAGTTACATATAGTATAGATATATAATATATATATATATATATATATATATATATATATATAGTATATATGTTTACAACACGAGCGGCCGTGTTGTATTGAATATACAATCACGAGCCGAAGGCGAGTGATTGTATATTCAATACAACAAGGACGCGAGTGTTGTAAACAACTTGTGAAATGAATAAATAGTAAAAATCCCTTTGGGATAATCATATTGAGATGCTAATTAGTTACAAGCACTAGTGGTTTGTATGGGGTTTACAGGGGTATACATGTGACGTAATTTCTGAAATTGGATTGGCTGCAAAACTCATGAATTATTAATGAATTTCACAAATATATATATATATCAAGGAACCAAATTAAACTATTTCGTTTTGCATTCATCAATTGAAAGGTAAAGAACTTCATGTAATAAAAGAACTCAGCTGCCATCCTTGATGGAGTCATGGAAGCCAAATTTTTTAGCTCTCAATAAATTTAATCTTGCTGTTAATTGTTAACCTGCATTTTTTATGTTTAGTCGTTATATAGTCTCCCTCGCAGCCGCTCTTCGTGTCGTCACCCCCCTCACGAAGAGCGGCTGCGGGGGAGACTAGTCGTTATAATACCGTATTCTAATTTTGGTGGGAGCGGGGCTGCGGCGGGCTGGGGGCCCCTCGGGGCCCTCAACTGTCAGGGGGTTCTCGCCCTAACCCTATCTAAGGAGCGTTGCTCCACTGGATGCATTTTGTAGTCAAACCAGATGTTCTCTTGCGTACGACTTTCCAATATTGATATGCAACATTTCAATTTTGATTGGCGAATTCAATCAGCAATTTGCAAATGCTTTATCACGATTCCTCAACGGGTTGCTTAAAATATTGGTTTTAAACATCGAACACATGTGATGTTATATCAGAACATAATGGCTCTAACTATAAATGCAGAATTTTTCATTATCCAAAGTTTGGCATTCAAAACGATTTTTTAGGCCAACCCATCAAGGAATCATGATAAAGCGTTTGCTGAATGAATCCAGCAATCAAAATGTTGCTATCAATATTGCAAAGTCACAGGCAAGAGAACGTCTGGTTTGACTACTGTATAGAACTTATGGGTCATTCCAAAAGAGATCCACACCTCACACCATAGCCTTGACTTGTATAAGCCGCTGAGAGGGGCAGGGGTAAGTTTTTTCCAGTATTACGAGAAAATAGTACAACCCTCACAACGCAGGTAAAAAGTTATGTCTGCTATATGGCAGGCCACACACACCAAATTTCAAGATTAAAATATCTATAAAATTCAGGATCCTCCTTATTTTTCAGTGTAACAGGTAAAGGTTTCTGATCTGGTAAAAGTGGGAGGCACTCTAAATGGGCCTGAGTGCATGCATGCTCCGGCGACCAGTCGATCATCAGGCATATTCTACACACAAAAACCCGGTGAAAAACCCTCGAAGCACAGGAGACCAGCTAAACTCTACTCACATGAGTCCCCACCCAAAGAATGGGGTTGTTCCCAGATGGTCACCCATCCAAGTACTAACCCCATCTAACTGGGCTTAACTATTGGTTAGAGGCAGCACCCTAATAGCGCACGCCACCCGTGCTCCCCTAATGTAATTATTATATTATGTTATTTCACAAGGAGCTATAGCCCTTTCTAGCTTGCATGCTAATAAACTTCAAAGCTAATTTCTCAAAATTCATCTGTTTAAGTGCTTATCAGAGTTGACCAGGCAAGCATCCACCCCCTCAGTGTTTAAAATTTTCACAAAAAGAAGGGGGCAGGTGCTTACACAGACAGGTGAACTTTTGCAGGCAGAGACTAATGAACACAGAAATTCAAAATGACATTATTAAAAGTAAACAAATAAAAGTGTTTTTTTTTAAAAAAAAACACTCACACATTAGAATTATCAAAAGGAATTGCTTAAAACACAAAAAAATATGAAAATTTTATTGATTATCAGCAAACAAGTTCCCTATGAAGGCACCATGCAGTGCAAAGTGTAACTCAAATTTTAATAAATACACCTGTGGACAAAGTTTCTGGCCAAAATTGGGGGTAGGCATTCACCCATGATATATAATTAAAATATAAGAATGTTAAATTTGTTATTTCATTTGTATATGCTAAAACAATTATTCACCTCAGTGTTGTTGAATAGTGTGGATATCCAGCACTATTCACCTCCACTTCGGTGAATAATTGTTAAATATATATACAGATTATATTCTTGCAATTCAGGCAAGGCTACAAGCCAAGGAGCGAAGAAAAGAGCCTGGGTACAAGATTTGTAGAAGCAGTGGTTTCAAAAAAAAGTACAATAGTAATGCATGAATCAGTGTTAAGCCAGAGGTGGGGGGGAGGCCAGGCAAAAGGTGGGGGGATTTGAATTTTTTAAAACAAAATGTTCAAAAGCACAAACCTGGGGCAGAGAATTATAATCAAATGTAAGCAAATTGCCCCTCTCTGCCTAGGAATGATCATGTCCTTCGGTTTCGAGTGAAGAAATTTGAGAAGACATTGACAACTCAGTAGGCGAAAAAGGGGCAGACCCGCAGGTGAAATATGGCGAAGTGTCAAAAAGGTATTAGAAACATGATTAATGTAGCAAGTGCAAAAAACAATTTTATGAATAGAATGTCCACAGTCCCTTATTCCCTTCTCCTTCCCATGCCCACACATGTCACACAGTTCAGCTCATGGCTTCACCACTCACCTCCCGCTACTCTTCCCCTTCCCCCCAGCCCCTATAAGGGACTGTGGCACAGTCTAGAGCAAATGCTGCAGGGTGGCCAAAGTTATAATGTGACCGGTCAAATTTGTATAACGCTGGTCATTGTGACCAGTCATATTACTTACAATTAATGGGGGGATACAGATGTTTACCAAATTCCCCACCTTTGCCCAGCCTCCCCCCTCCCCACCCCGGTCAGGCTTTACACTGATTTGTGCATAAATGCACAAAAATATGAATTGGTTTCTCGAATTTAGTTTTATATAGTTGTACTTATATGGTTACTGGTTATATAGGGGATTTTAAACTTTGCTAGTGACTTTGGAATTTTTGCTGTGTTTGCTCGTAGACCCTTGTCTGGGACTGTGTCCACGTTTTTTGTGATTTTAAAGACGCAACGTGTGTATTCAGATTCTCTGCCTGATATAAAATACTATTGTTAACGATTTAATACAACATGTTTTATATCGGTAACTTAAAACTGTACTGTACACGTGTTTTCTTGCCGAGACCTAAACAACAGATTAGACCAAAATCCAAATATCGTCAAATTTTCGACTGATGTCTAATGTTACTTACCCTTCAATATAGCTCTTATCAGCAAGATAGGAGTTTAAAGTCTGTTGACCGGCTTTCGTTTTTAAATCACCAAAACCCATTGCAAGACAAAAATTCTTTCAACCGTCTTTCGAGGACAAACAGGAGCAAAAGAACGAGTGTCCTTTTGATATCCCATCATACCATTCGGCAATGGAACAAAATTTTCGCGAGAAAATTGTCGGATTCGACAGGGCGTTCTAAAACGCGTGTTTTAGACCCCGTTTACACGATTTTCTTATTAGCACCCTGGTTTACACGATTACCGGCATGATTTTGTTCCGTTTTCAAATTGTACCAGCATCGTGTAAATGGGGTCTTAGAGCTTGAGTTTACTTTGAGTTCTGTTATGAATCTGTTTTACCATAAGTCAATCGTGCCGTTCAGCGAAAACTAATCTACTCTTTGCTATTTAATTACTCTATGCGCTTCTCACTTTGCGCTTAGTTCTTCTCTCGTTGCTCTTTTCTCTTCTCACTTTAATCTCCTTTAATTTTCTCTTTTCTCTTCTCACTTTGCTTTTTAATTCTCATTTCTCTTCTCACTTTTCTCTTTAATTTTCTCTTTTCTCTTCTCACTTTTCTCTTCTCATTTTCCACTTTAATTTTCTCTTCTCATTTTGCTCTTTCTCTTCTCTCTTCAATTTCTCTTTTCTCTTCTCCCTTTTCTCTTTAATTTTCTTTTTTCTCTTCTCACTTTTCTCTTTAATTTTCTCCTTTCTCTTCTCATTTTGCTCTTTAATTCTCTTTTCTCTTCTCTTCTCACTTTTCTCTTTAATTTTCTCTTTTTACTTCTCACTTTACTTTCTTTTCTCACGTACTTTGCTCTTTAATTCTCTCTTTTCTCTTCTCTTTGCTTTTTGATTCTTTCTTTGCTCTTCTCTTTTTCTCTTCTCTTTGCTCTTCTCAGTGTCCTTTCAAAAAAACACATGCACATAAGACTACAAAATTTAAATCCACAATAAAAAACTATGCTCTTCAATTTTATTCCACCAGTGGTGTCACTCGTTTTCACGCGAGCACTTCTCGAATACCTGTATGTCGATCTTGTCAATACCTGGCGATCATGTCGAATATGACGCATAATATCAAGACAAGTTGAAGGTCAGTGCATGGTAGTGAAAAAGTAAAATTTGGAGGCTTCTCGAGCAATAAATTTGTTATTGTGATTTAATTGTAAATTTACTTATTTATTATTTTATTATTATTAACTTTATCAAATCTAATTACTTAAAGCACACTCACTCACACAACAGACCAATGTAATTATTATCTTGTTTTCAAATGTGGCAAAACGTAATAAATAAATAAATAAATAAATAAATAAATAAATAAATAAATAAATAAATAAATAAATAAATAAATAAATAAATGAAATGAAACGCGTCATGGTATCAAGCGATGGTGATGGGCAAAACCACATGTACAGAGCTATGACATTTGATTCCAACAGTAAACGATATCGAACTGTTAGCAGTAACATTGATAAAAAGTTAAAATAAGGACAAACCAGCAAGGTATGCATGAAGGTGAATAAAAAAATAGCTGTCTTGAAACGTATGAAAAAGATGCTACCGTTTGAAGTCAAGAAAGATCTATACTGTGCATTTATCTTACCACATTTTACGTACTACTCAGAAACATGGCAAAACTGCAAAGATCGCTGCATTGCATTGACATTTCGTTCTACTCTACTCTACTCTCTCCACTGCACTGCACTGTACTGCTCTGCTCTTCACTCCACTCCACTCCACTCCACTCAGCCCCACTCCACTCCACTCCACTCCACTCCACTCCACTCCACTCCACTCCACTCCACTCCACTCCACTCCACTCCACTCTACTCTACTCTATAAAGATTAGCCCAGCATCAAAATAAACGCAGAAGCTAACGTAACACCCAATTCGACAAAGCTGGAACAAAAATTCACAAAATTTACGTATATTATGAACACGTTTAGATATTACATATATTGCAAACTCAACGCGATGCTACATAATTTTAATTTAGTTCACTTTTTATATGATACAAGACTTGTATGGGTTTAGCAACGTTTTACAAATTTACATTAACTTTGGCAAATGTACAACAGATTTTAGAACTTCGAAACTTAAACTTCGAAAAGAACACTTAAAATTATAGAGTAACATCTTTTGCAGTTTTTCGTTTCCTTACGACGTCAAAATGTTTAATCTGCATATCAAACAAACTAAAATATCTCAACAACGAAGCAAGGAAACGAAAAACTGCAAAAGACGTTACTCTATCATTTTAAGTGTTCTTTCAAATAAGAGAAACTTGATTTTCGTTTGATAGACACTTTAACAGACATTTGTATAGATGTTTGTCGAGCTCAAGTATTCATAAAACATAGGTGCGCACAGCGTACATGCGTCTTTAAAGTAACGTTGATGCGGGTTATCTGGTGGTCCTGAGAACGAGTTTACAGCATGGTCGCTTGAACACCGTTGCCAAACGTTTTGCGCATGCACGACGTCCGAGCTCGTCCCAGGCTCGTCCTCAGACAAAGAGTGGGAAAACACTGAAATATTTGGACTTGTCCAAGAGTCCGACACAAAAGTTAAAATTATAAGCATACTTAAGGTAGGTAATTTGTGCATGACTTCTTTGTCAGTATTGTAACATATATTTCTGAATTTACCCCTTCGTAATGTTTATTCTAGCGAATTCACGCATGCGCAAACGTTTGGCAGCGGTGTTGGTCGCTTGTCATATCACGCGCTTGGGCGACAGTGGCTTGACGAAACTGCAGAGGCATGCTCCATGCTTGACATAGCGCTACACGGTCGCAACCTATAGACGCAAAAATGTTTCTCAGCTCGAGTTAGAAATCGAACTTGACCTGTAGACACTCTAACCTCAGTGGACAGGCGCTAACTGGTTAGACAGTCTAAAAAATCATCAGAATGTTGCATGTTCGATCCCGGTATGGGAGTCAGCTAATTGACAAACTCTGGGGTCAATTTAAGCTTGAGAAACGCCTAATAAATATCTGTGACAAGGCACACGTAATTTGAAAACCCGTGTTTCTGGCGACTTTCGCGGAATTGTACTGCAAATTCATAAACACGTGCGTGAACGTAAAGTTTTTAAGTCACTGATTAAATGTTATATTGGAAACGACAAAATATTTACAAACGTAGATACACAGGTCCCACAACAACCGCTATAGCGCCGAGTAAATTTTTTGTATGTTTATACTTAGCAACAACAGCCAAATATATCAAATGAATTTTATAAAACATTTATTGCCGTGTGCTCTACTTTCATTTCTGCCTTTACTGTATGAAATTTGGATGAGTTTCTGCGAACGACTACTCACGCTCGACATAACGCCTATAGATGGAGTGCGAAGAGTCGTCCGTATAAAACTCGCGCCATACTGCAATAAATACATAAATGAAAGTAGATCAAACAATAAAGCTTTTAGAAAGTTTACTTGAAGTGCCTATGATTGAAATGAAATTAAATTTAAGTCTGTCTTATTTGAAAGAACACTTAAAACAACAGAGTAACATACATTTCAGATTTTCGTTACCTAGTCCGGAATTGTAGCCGGCGCCATTATTTTGTAAATGTTTTTTGAACTAGAGGACAGGCATTTTATGCAATGTGGTGCATGGGAGACACGCAAGGATGGATTCTGCAGTATTTATAAGAAGTAATAAGGGGGCGCAAAGACAAGAGCCAAAGACGCGACAGTTGTAGGGTAGCGTAGGGTTCTCCCCTGGTAAATTTTTGAAAACTTCGGTCGGAGAAAGCTATTAAATTTCCAGTATTTTGGGGTAGTTTTAAGCATAGTTTTTTAAAAGAAATACCTAGTCATAAATAGCACAATTCTTTCTTATTAGAGTGTGCGCATTGGCACGTAATCGCAAAACGGGAGAGCGTGCGCTCCCCGGCTTCCCTTAATTGGATCCGCGCAAACACACACGTTCAAGATTAGTTTCAAGTGATTTCGTTTGACAATTGCAAAAATATATAATATGTTTTCAATAAATCATTATTACGGCCGTGTAACGTCAAAGGGTTAAATTTCCATACCAAATATATCTAAATATCACAAGAACGAAGTGAGTAATGGAAGAGCTGTAAATTGATATTTTTCATTATTTTAAGAGTTCTTTCAAATAAGATAAACTTAAAACATCATCAACTTAAGACTAACTTTACCAACTCAAGCTGAAAACACTAATAACATACAAGGAGGAAGGAGGAAGGCAAACTTATAGTTTGTTTCATAAGAACTTAATGTTTTCTTGGATGTTTATTGTATTAGCATACACAGAGTTATGTCAGATAAGGCGTGTTTACACTGCAAGCCTTGGCCTGGCCTTGGCCTAATTTTGTCCTACTTTTTGGCAGTGTAAACATGTCCTGGGCTGGCCTTGGCCAGGCCTTGGCCAGGCCTTGGCCAGAATAACTAGGCTTGCTTCTTTTGTTGGACTATGCCTTTGACCAGGCTTGTGCCAGTGTAAACACGACACATTTACCCCCGGCCAGGCCAGAGCCAGGGCAAGGCTTGTAGTGTAAACACGGCTTTAGACATCTGAATACCTCAAGAACAAGTCCAAGGGTCCTGGGACACAGTCACTAGTGGTGCTGGGATTTCCTAATCCACATAAATAGCCGACCATTCAGCGTAGTATTACAATGCACATACCAGCTTTGGGCGCATGTTACACAACCATGGAATAACTCTTCTCTTAATAATATGTTCGGTTTCAGAATAACCACACAAAGGCGCAAAGCATTGTGGTGTTTGTAAAACATGGCGAATAGAAGGAAAGAACCTGGGGATTTTGACAGGCGTTTCTCGCCATGAGAAAACAAACAATCCGTTGTGTTACTATTGTTTTTAAAGTATGGTTTCTAAGTTCCCATTGCATTTATCGTCTTGGTCGAAGCACTCCAAGGCAACGTAACTGCTGCTCTTTCCATTCATTGCTTTGCTCCGAACCAAGAACGGGAGGTTGTTATTCGACGCGTCTTTGCTCGGGAGACTTTCACTGGATTTTCTCATGTTCTCGTCCGTGATCTCTTTCTTGTTTCCACGCGCGTTCTTTGAGCGATGGTGTTTAGATATGAAGCAGCTCAGAAGAACGATGATGAAGGCGACAAGGCATCCCGAAAACACTCCGAGTATCAACGCCAGTTTGATTTTTGACACTGAAATGGATCGAGGATCTGAAAAGGATCGAGTTAACAAAAACAAAAAACAACTAAATGAAACTGTTATTTACCCCAGAACTCAAAAATGTTTTAAACTTCCTCAGGGTAGGATTTCAAATTTTCACAGGCTTTCGTAACTGCTGCCACTGTCAACGTACAACTTACCGTCTAAACCATGGCGGGGCGGCGTTTTGCTGTGAAATCATTACCTTCCTCCCCATGCAACAGCTGCCTGCCTGGTCATTATAACTTTCACAAAGTCTAAACTGTTTTAGGTGGTGTTAAACCTGTTTTCACTTTGAATCTTTCTTACCCATCTACCCGCAACTTTTTCCTACACTCTAATTTACCGCCTGTTATACATTGAACCTGACAACGCTGTATTAGAGTCCTCATAAAAAGTCATACCTTTCGTGCTTTGTATTATATTATTGGTATTACATTTTTCTGTAGGGCATCGGCGGACGTTGATACAAACTACCTCACAATTAGGCACGTAATGTGAGGAATTTTCGTGACATAATTTGCAATCAAATTGATCTAGAAGGAAAAACATAACACAGCATTGAATGACTAATAGTGCGATGAGTTGGGCGTATGCATGCATGCATGTAGTGCATGTGGTACATTTGCAAGACTGGCGTAATGGAAGTTATGTAACTGCCATTTGGTAGACTTGAGTCAGTCAGTCAATCTGTCTGTCTGTCTGTCTGTCTGTCTGTCTGTCTGTCTGTCTGTCTGTCTGTCTGTCTGTCTGTCTGTCTGTCTGTCTGTCTGTCTGTCTGTCTGTCTGTCTGTCTGTCTGTCTGTCTGTCTGTCTGTCTGTCTGTCTGTCTGTCTGTCTGTCTGTCTGTCTGTCTGTCGGCCTGTCTGTCTGTCTGTCTGTCTGTCTGTCTGTCGGTCGGTCGGTCGGTCGGTCTGTCTGTCTGTCTGTCTGTCTGTCTGTCTGTCTGTCTGTCTGTCTGTCTGTCTGTCTGTCTGTCTGTCTGTCTGTCTGTCTGTCTGTCTGTCTGTCTGTCTGTCTGTCTGTCTGTCTGTCTGTCTGTCTGTCTGTCTGTCTGTCTGTCTCCAATATATGTCAAAAGTATTCGACAAATGTTCATGTACGTTTGTGGAAGGTTTGCACATACCCATTAAATTTTGATCGAATTTAGTTAAAAACTGGTTGAAATTTGATAAAAATCTGTTTGGAAGCTTCTTCGTGCAGCAAAAATGAATGAAAAAGAGGTATGCAGTCTCTGAGTGTCTTCTAGTTTAGTTTGAATTTTCCTCACAAATTTTTTTTTTCTAGTTAAACGTATACATTATTAACGTTTGCCCAAGGGCAAACGGGCTCATCAATGGGGCTTAGGTTACATTAATTAACAATGTAGATTAAAACTAAGAAAAGAAACATACTGATAAAAAAGAAAAAGAGACGAGAGCTGAATCTCAGTAGGGTTCTAACTAATTTCTAAGAAAACGTTCAGATTGCTTAATAAATTTGGACATACATAAATATTTATTAATGGTTGGATATAGTAAACAGACAGCGTTGGCACTTACCTACCATCAACCTTGAGGCTGTTAATAATTTCTCCAGGGTCAATTCGAGTGTCGAGATTTTCCAGTAGGTTCCCACGGCACTCAATGTTTTCTCCACATATACTCCGTCATAAAAAGCCGAGTAGCTCTTTTTTAAAACAGCGAGAGGTATACCGAGTAATCCAACAATGATCTCGCGCAAACGCAGCTCTCTCAGAGACTTCAAGGACTGGCCAAAGAATAACCCCAAGTTCTTCAGTTGCACATGTTCGACAAATACTCCTATGTGGTTAATCAAAATGATCTTTTTCACAGCATCGTCGCTCATGTTCTTGGCAACTTCGTACGAGAGATTTCGCAAAACCTTCCGCAATTTCAGCACGTCTACCTCGCAGCCGGGCTGGAACTCTGTTAATTTTAAAACAAAATGCTCCATGCGGGATACCCTTTCTTCGATAACTTTACTCTCTCGAATATCCTGACGTAAAGTGTCGGGATTAATGGCAGAAGTTAAAAGAAGCGACGTCGTCGTCATTCGAAGCAACAAAGCAATTTCTTCTGTGGTCATATTGAGCTGCGCACCAATCTTCACGAGGGTGTCATTGTTGGCCTTGTACACGCCTTGAAGAAGGAGAAGAAGAATTAGAAGGAGAAGGAGAAGGAGGAGAAGGAGGAGAAGGAGGAGAAGGAGGAGAAGGAGAAAGAGAAAGAGAAGAAGAAGAAGAAGAAGAAGAAGAAGAAGAAGAAGAAGAAGAAGAAGAAGAAGAAGAAGAAGAAGAAGAAGAAGAAGAAGAAGAAGAAGAAGAAGAAGGAAGAAGAAGAAGAAGAAGAAGAAGAAGAAGAAGAAGAAGAAGAAGAAGAAGAAGAAGAAGAAGAAGAAGAAGAAGAAGAAGAAGAAGAAGAAAGAAGAAGAAGAAGAAGAAAAAAGAAGAAGAAGAAGAAGAAGAAGAAGAAGAAGAAGAAGAAGAAGAAGAAGAAGAAGAAGAAGAAGAAGAAGAAGAATGAGGAGGAGGAGGAGGAGGAGGAGAAGAAGAAGAAGGGGAAGGAGAAGAAGAAGAAGAAGAAGAAGAAGAAGAAGAAGAAGAAGAAGAAGAAGGAGAAGAACGAGGAGAAGAACGAGGAGGAGAAGAACGAGGAGGAGAAGAACGAGGAGGAGAAGGAGGAGGAGGAGAAAGAGGAGGAGAAGCAGGAGGAGAAGGAGGAGAAGGAGGAGGGAAGGGGGGAGGAGGAGAAGGAGGAGGAGAAGGAGGAGGAGAATGAGGAGGAGGAGAAGGAAGACGGGAAGGAGGAGGAGAAAGAGGAGGAGACGGAGGAGGGGAAGGAGGAGAAAGAGGAGGAGGATGGGAAGGAGGAGGAGGAAGGGTTGTTACATTTTCCTGGACAAACCTGATATCATTCCTGATACAAACTATACGTTTGTCCGATTGAAAAGCAAAAACGTCATTTTTCGTACGTACCTGACAATACTGCTTTGACAAAAGGCATCAACCTTGAGACGTTGGAGTAAACGCCAAAGTAATTCGGCCTTGCACAGCCGATCCCCCAGCTCACTATTCCCCTGACGTTCCAAATCCCGTCGCCATGATCACACTGCAATGCGCCACCACTGTCCCCATAACACGTGTCGTTCCCGCCTTCTTGAAACCCAGCGCAGAAAAAGTTCTCAGGCACCTTGCCCGCGTACGACACGTTACAGTTGCAGTCCTTGCGAGATACCTCTTCGACGCGCATCTCTTTTAAAACCCTTGATCGTTTGTATTCCTGAGTATCGGCTACGTTTCCCCAACCTGTAACGTAACACTGGAGGCCCCTGAGAGGAGGCACGGAAGAGTCATCAGGTAGGCAGATTGGTGCTATCTTGTCGCTCAACGCTATCGAGTATTTTAACTTCACGAGACAGATGTCAAAATTCCCCGGGTGGGAAAATGTGGGGGCGACATAATCCGGGTGTACGTAAATTGCCTCAGGGATCACCTTTTGCTCACCGACTTCTATCTCATCCAAAGTATGGTCGCCCACATAGTACTCGTGTTGGTTAACATCAAAGCTCTGGCCCTTACTGAAGCAGTGCGCTGCGGTCAAGATCCAGTTCGATGCAATAATACTCCCACCGCAATATTGCTTGCGGTTCTTCTTGTCCACCAGGTTCGCAATCCAAGGCCACGAATGCAAGCCGGCTTCATTGCCACCAACAATCCGTTTAGGTCGCGCGTGATTCTTCTTTGCATTGTATCGAATACCACACTTTGTGTCTATAGTAGAAACAAGAGGCTTTTCATAAATAACTAAAGACATTCACTGATCTCACTAAAGAGAGTCACTTTACTCACTTATTGAAGTAGATTTAGACAAATGTGAAGACACAAGAAGTGCTCAATAAGATTTAAGACGCTAATTCCTTGCATTTGTTGGTTTTCAATTCTTCAGTGTCAATAACGAACAAACTTCACGATTCACAAAATTGGAAAACCGATTATAAATCAAGAAAGAATTCAATTCTAAGTCTTAAATTGTACTTTTGGTAGTACTTTTAATGCCTTAACAATATCTCATGTTGTGTATTTGTCATCTTTTTGGACACTGAAAACTAAACTGGCATCGATCTGTTGCTTGCTTTACGCTTTTTCGACTCCCACGGCACAGAATAGGCGAATTTCAGGGTATTGCGCGCGCATCATTTTGCAAAGGAATTGGCGGGCTCTTCCCCACAAAGTAAGCAATGACAAACAGACATGCTAGCGAGCCAACAACAGCAGAATAACAGTGTTAAACATCCAGAAACTGTATATATACTTTGTTTATTTTAAACAGTATATTTACTTTGAATGGAGTTGGCCAGTTTTTTTGAAAAACGATGCGTGCGCAACACCCTGAAACTCGCCTATTACTCAATACTATTCTGTGCTCCGGACATCAAGATTGCTTTTGCCAGTCAACTTTGAGATTGGGGTTCTATTGAAGGCCTCAATACGTCATAGGTTCCACTACGTAAGATGGCGGTCACGAATGGCCATAGGAAATGGCCTCACGATTCTCAAGTCTTGCAATGGCCAACGCCAGACCGCCATTTACCCACCATATACGAAAATCCGCCGACGAAAAATAGTTAAATAACACTATACCTTGCATTGTCTTTGTGATATACGGTAGTAGTGCTCTGACGTCAGTATAAAGCCCATACATATGGTTGCGTGCGCAACCTCGTCCCCAGCTCACCAAACCTTTGAGTGACCACGTGCCGTCTCCATTCAGGTACTGCAATGGTCCCCCGCTATCCCCAAAACAAGCGTCCTGTCCTCCACCTGGATGGCCAGCACAGAATTGGCGTCGAGTGACATTGCCGCCATACGAGGAACTGCCGTTGCAAACATCTAGCGGGATAATGTCCACGCGCAGCTCTTTCAACACGCGGGACCTGTTATACTTCGGAGTGTCGTATACATTGCCCCAGCCGACGACAACGAAACGTGAGTGCTCTTCAGCATCGGCGCGCGTGTCGTTTGGCAGGCATACGGGGCGCACCTGGCGCGTGATCTTCGCAGGAAACCGCAGTCGAACGAGCGCGACGTCGTAGTCCCCAGGCGAGTAATTATTCGAAGGGAGGTACTTGGGGTGAACGTAGACTTCCTCTGGTTCGAGTATTTGTTCGTGCGGATCCTTCTCATCTAGGAAGTGATTGCCCGCAATGTATTTCCACTTGCCCACAGGAAATTCATAATTTGCAGCGAGAAAACAGTGAGCAGTGGTCAGAATCCAGCGAGGATCGATAAGGCTACCTGAGCAGTATTGTGCACTGTCGTCTTCCTTGTTCACAAAACTAACGATCCATGGCCACGAGTTCTTCGACGCTGTTCTTCCTCCAACGATTCGCTTCGGGCGTGAGCCTTCGGTATTTTCTATAAATCGATGACCACATTCCTGGAGTGACATTCCTGCGGTAAAAGAAAAGAGTTTAAACACACTGCTGATTAACCCTTTTATGTGCATTGTTGTAGAACGGACGATTTTACTCGTCAATAGGAAGATGTCTCGCAAAGTCATGCAGCCAAGCGTTAATAAAACAATGTGCCAGTTCAACTTGCAATTGGCTTATTCTCACTGTTTTTGTAGCCGCTGAGACCAATAAAAAGGCTGCTTGCATGGTTAAGTGATCTAGCTGCAGTCTCACCATTGCCTGAGCCTCCAATTATTTTGGTCAGTAATCATTGGGCCGCGGTTCCTTATTTCTGGCCAGTACACCCCAGTTTAACGTGTTCTGTTTTGGCTCACTTACCCGTTTGAAAGAGAACTCCTAAAGTAACAAGACATATTTTGATACAGAGATCCATTCCAAGGTGTTTTAAACGAAGCTGTGTTTTTATCTAGAGCTCAGCGGTGTGTTCTATAAGAGAATTGTTTGAAGATGTCTTTCAGCACGACATTTCCCCTTTTTAATAAAATCAAATGAGCCCAAATCGAAGTAGTAAGAAAATTAAAGTTTGGGCTATATTAACTATGGTTTGTGTTTTCTCCATCCACGCAGTGGCGTAACGGAGGAAGACGGGGCCCTTAGGCATATTTGGTGTGGGGGGCCCTGTTTTCATTGACTGACACGGTTTGAAAGCTGTATTATTTGATACATGTGTTTTTAGATGAAGAGAAGATTTATTACTTATATCGTCTTTTTACTTTATATATATATATATATATATATATATATCAAGAAACCAATTAAACTATTTCGTTTTGCATTCATCAATTGAAATGTAAAGAACTTCATGTAATAAGAAGCCAATAGGCTCGCACCCAGGACTTTTGTTTTTGCTGAGCTAAAGAACTCAGCTGCCATCCGAAGGAGTCATGGAGGCCAAATTTTTTAGCTCTCAATAAATTTAATCTTGCTGTTAAATGTTAACCTGCATTTTTTATGTCGTTATAATGGCGTATTCTAATTTTGGCGGGGCTGCGGCTGCGGCTGGCTGGGGGTCCCAACTGTCGGGGAGCCTTAGTTCTCGCCCTAACCCTACCTAATGAGCGTTACGCCACTGCATCCACGACATTCGCAGAAACAAAGTGGTGTTGTAAGCGTGAATCCAGGTTTTGAGTGGGCTACCATCGCTAATTTAAAGGATTACAGTCATTTTCAACATACTTTTCACCAAAATGTTTGGAAGTTCGTTCTGACGTTTGCAGGTTCGTTACGTGGATCGCAGGCTTCTTTTGAATAATGCATTTGATTGGCTGCTTGGTTTCTAGCAGCCAATCAAATGCGTAGTTGAAAACGAACTACAAACTGCCCAATGAACTTGCGAACTTCAGAACGAATTTCCAATAATTTTGGTGAAACGTATGTTGCAAATGGTTGTAATGTATTTACAATGTAGTTTGAGTAAAATGCGATTTAACCAATCAAAGGACTCAAAGCGCCCCTATGGAGGAGAGAAGCTGAATGAGGGAGAATGTATGTCTGCGTTTTCCATTCGATGAATTAGCAATTATTTCAAGTAAAAATCCATGACATGCCAGACCATGGGACTAAGTATTTCATAATCGTCTGCAATTGCGAGTGACAACGTCTGACCGACAAAGCAATCTGTTGCCCGTAATGATAGTGCGCCAATGCACAATAGTGACGGTCATTTTCCCACGCACTCGCAACATACAAGCATTTGACAAGTCGTTAGGGGGCTTATCGTACGCAAACCACCTTGTGCAAAGGTCCGACTAAACCGCTATATTTAAGCGTCGGAGATTCAAGCAACCAAATTGGTAGATGAGACGGGCTGCAGAGATGTTGACTGATACTTCGTCACATTCAAAATGAAAATAACAGATATACTCTAGCATATTATTATGACTCATATAAGGAAATCAAAGTCCAGAATGGAGGAAGATTTTACAAGAAGCTTGTTTACAAGAAAAAATTGGATTCACACGATTTCTTCAATCAACTATGTGTTCAGTTCTTTGGAACCACATGAATAACTTTTTCTCGTAATTGACTTATCACTTAATAAACAGATATACTAAGGGGTGCATTTAATTTATACAGTCCGCCCAATATTATTCTGCACAATACTCGAGTCTAATGAGAAAACAGTCTTATATTTCGGTCTATAACGAACGTTTTCCGTTTCTATACATAGAGCTTTCAGCTTGGAATTTGTAAAGTTTTGTTAGTTCTTGCTATACACCAGCTGCCGCAAGTTGTTAATCTCGGAGAACGTTGAGCTCTGCCTCTAGACAGAACACGATATGCCTATACCTGCCATCTGTGTTCTTAGTGACTCAATGGTTAGAGCGTCTGCATCTACACCAAGAACTAACAAAATTGTAAAGCACTTTATAAGTACAAATTTTAATGGCAAGGAAGATTTGACTGGCGCCCATTATCAAAAAAAGCAAAAAGTTTCGCCAATCGATTTTCCTTCTAAAGACTAAAATTTGCATGTGTCGGTTGAACTGGTGTAAAGCACCCCATAAAAAACAGTTTATGCCGAAAAACTAATGCAAAAATCAGTAGTGTTCTGCACAATGAAGATATTTCACTACCGACGTTTTCCGCTTTGCAAATGGGCAGATACGCCATGTAATATGTTTTACAGAATGTTTCACAATTCAATAAAAATACCTGACAAAGGGAAAGAAACTGAAAAAGTAATAAGTAAAAATAACGTTGAAACGAAACATAAGACAAGAAAGATTTATTGAGTTTGGCTTAACAGTGCTGTTGCACCCGCGATGATTAAACAGATGCATCCTTGCAGCATTCAATGATTTGAGCATAAAGTCCTTCAATTCATCTCTTATCTTCTCAATAAACTTATCGATTGCATCGGGATAGCGTGCAGAGCAGAAGGAGAAACGTTTATGTGTTGTGTTGTGTTGTGTTGTGTTGTGTTGTGTTGTGTTGTGTTGTGTTGTGTTGTGTTGTGTTGTGTTGTGTTGTGTTGTGTTGTGTTGTGTTGTGTTGTGTTGTGTTGTGTTGTGTTGTGTTGTGTTGTGTTGTGTTGTGTTGTGTTGTGTTGTGTTGTGTTGGATCATAGCTAATAGAAAATATACATGGTTTGGAAGCTCAACCAAAGTCATTGTTTCATGTTCTTGTTCAAGTTTATGGAAATATTTGCTCTTTCACGGTTACTGAACATATTGTGTTTTCTCAGTATAAGGAAGCAATCGTCCAATAGCAACGTTTGGGTTCAATCACTCGCCCGTACTGTTTAAATATTAATAAATCTAAAACAAAGGATTTGGCACCTTTGAACGTGTCGCATTGACATTTGGCTGGCGGCCATCTTGAATAAACGCTGTAGGTGATTATCGAGAATTAGTCCGAATTAGTCCTATTTTCTATAACCACCTGTACATTTATACTAAATAAACTTGTGCACGATCATGACAATGTATTTTTGATAAACACGAAAAAGTTTCTGAATTTTGATTGGCTAAGAGCAGTGAAGTTTTAAGGAAATACAGTGCAGAAAAAAGGAAATACAGTGCAAATTTTTGAAGCGAAAAAGTCAATCAAAAACAATAAAAACTGAAAAGAGCCAATCATGTTCAACTCGTGCCCGGCTCTTTCTGCACAAAATCGGATTCGTTAAACAATTCGTTAAAATCTGAAGCTAATTATTCCTTATTGTTGGCAAGTATCTGCAAGAAAACTAGAAGATTCTTAGTGCTTTTAGTAAACTTTCTCGAGTAGTGATAGAAGAGGTAAAGCGTTTTTAAACAACGAAATCATGATACGAGGAGTGGACACTGCCGAAAGGAAACTGTATACGTAATGTGAGTAATAGCATGGTTTTTCGTGCAATTTGGAAAAACATGCCCTCGTGAGTTTTTCAAAGACCTCAAATATTGATAGTCTTTGAATATCTCACTCGTGCATGTTTTTTTCCAAATTGCACTCATTCCAATCAAATAACCATGCTATTACCTATAATAATGAATCAATTGTCCAATAGTAGCGTTTTGGTTCAGTCGTTCAACCGACCGTGTCAATAAAAACATAACCATGTTCATTATTATCATAAGCGCTTGGAAGTTTGCCTATAGTTTCCATTCTTGTTGATTAAAAGAAAGGTTTGTTTTTCTAAAACTTGGTCGGGTTTGCAGAACAAAACCCAACTGAAATCTTTGTGAATGTGTCTATTTTGTGCAAAGTAAACAAAGAGTGTTTCCGGCACTTTGATGACACCACTCTCGTAACCCTTTTAATAGGATTCAAAGTTCTCAATTGATGTTAAGATCACGTGAATTTTCCAAATTACTTGTTTGAGCTAATATGCGCTAAAACTGGGCGGAAATATTAAGCGACATAAACGCGCGCTTTTGTCCAAAATGAAAATGACCAAAATTAGTTTGGTTTGAATAGTTTCTCGAATCCGTATTTGCAACTTCAATCAGACGACAACCTTGACAAAAGAAATTCTAATGTCAGGAAATAAAATTCAAAACGATAAACACAACAAAACAAAACAAACTGACGCCAAAAAGTCCGGAAAAGAACCCGGAAACAGTTATTTTACACTGAAAATAAAATCTGATTAGTAGCTGTGAATGATTTACAAAAACAGTTTTTCTCCTTCCATTACGCTAAATTGACTTTATTCCAAAATGTCGGACATTTTAAAACTCTTTAATATACGTACAAATTAGCCTTTATGACCTCGTTTTTAAGGAAAAAATTCTTTTGAATTTCCCACTATCCCACATGAAAATGGGAAATATGGCCTAATTTATATGAATATTAAAGAATTTTAATTTGGCGCGCCCATTTTGGAATACGATCTATGGGACGCGAGTATTATGGGAGGGAGCACGGATGGCGTGTGCTGTTAGGGCGCTGCCTCTCACCAATAGTTAAGCCTGGTTAGACGGGGTTAGTACTTGGATGGGTGACCATCTGGGACAACCCCGTTCTCGAGCTTGGGACTCATGTGAGTAGAGTTTAGTTGGTCTCTCCTGTGCTCCGAGGGTTTTTCGCAGGGTTCTCTGGTTTTCCTCCCTCCGTAAAATCAACACCTAGGGCTTAGCCGAGATCCGATTAGTGGAGAATAACCTTGTAAGGGACCTAGAGTCCTATTGTTACTTCTCCTGTTATCGCCAGGTACAAATGTTGATAAATAAAAAAAATTTTAAAAAAATAAATACGGTATAAAATAAATAGATATTCGGTTACTGCGGGCCACCATAGGGGCTGTTTACATGAATAATTAATCCAGATTGACTTTCAATCCGGATTGAACTGATCATTCCGCTTCTGATCAAATCCCTCTGTTTACATGAATCCGGGTTGAGATTAGCTCATTCCGTATTGTGTTCAATCTGGTTCTCATTCCGGATTGAAAGTTCGTTCCGGAATGAAAAATGTGACCGGGACGACTAGAGCGAACAACGCATACGTGTTTTCTAACCGATTTATAGATATCAGATTTCCCGCGGATTTCAATCCAGGAATTCAACTCCCATGTAAACACGGATTGAGGACGTATATGATTACTATAGAGGTCGGTAGCGAATATTGCGTGTTAACGACATCCTGTATTGAATTTCGGACGGTTTAAAGTGTTTATAAACCCAAATATGATATTACTGCATATGAATTCAATTTAATGTGCATAGTTGAATGCCAAAATATTTTTTGATTTAAACTTTTATTTGTTGTTATATTAAGGTTTGTATTCCCAAATGGTAATGGAATGACGTCTATGTAGGCATAATTTGCATACACAATGTTCTGTTACAGCAGAAATATTATCCAATTCACATGTTAATGGCCTACTTGAATAGTATATTCTGTATTTTATCATTTTTCCATTAAAATCTTCAGGCGGTTTATCATAAGAAAACAAAAAACACACGAACAAAGGCCTACATATACGTCATCTTCATTCTTCATTACCATTTTGAAAATACAAACCTCAATATAAAGGTGCTGTTACACGATGCGATTTTTCTTGCAACTTGCAACAAATCACTGAATGTTGTAAGTTGCATAAAAAATCGCACCGTGTAACACCCCGTAGCAACTTTAGATTTTGTCATTTTTGTCGTGTTGCAAGTTGCAAGAAAAGTTGGATGCATGGGTTCTACTTTTTGCTGCAAATTACAACAAAAATCGCAAGTTGCTGAACGTGTAATACCCTTCCTGCAACTTGCGATTTTTCCCCATGTGTACTGACTTTATATAGAATCCATATCAGTAATATCTTACTTGAGTTTCTAGGCACTTTAAAAATCGGACTTGGTGATTTTGCACAAATTTCGGACAGATGTTTCAGACATTAGGCTAATGTCATAGTATAATTGAAAGAATATTTAATTAAATCATATATTAGTTTTGATAAGCGCAAGAAACAACAAATCAGAGTTATTTAATATATAGAGCAAATACATAAGAAAACATTAAAAGATAAACATTTTTGGCAACCGGTCAACGCGTTAGGTCAGAATATAGAAGTCCAAAAGATTATGACTGTAATATGATCGAAATGGTGTGCTAGCTTAATACAATTTAAGTACATTAAAGTACAATTCTTCTGACTATGTCTGATAAGGATGGTTCTTAAACTCAAGTAAAATCGTCTGGAGTTAGAATAAACAGTATCGCGCGTTAGACAGAGTAATACAGTACTCAATTTAACGTTAAACAGTATATTATTAAGTCGTGAATACAGTATACACTTGTCGCAAATTAATGACAAATAAAAAAAAATTACCAAAAGGAAAGAGTATTAAATAATTATTATGACAGATGGTAAAACAGAATAAAATCCCAATTGATATATCACCTCCTCGGATTTATTACACACAATGAAAACACAATGAAAATCAGCTATTAAGCCGCGTTGTTGTTAAACTAAAACATATTCCAAAGAATAACGCCATCCTGAAAACTCAGGATATAGTCGTCTCTATATGAGTGTTAAGTAATAACATTCAACACGAGTCAGTTTTTTCCACGATTTCCAAATCAGGGGCGGCATGGCTGACTGGTGTCGTACAGTTCAATTCGTTTTATAAAACGTTTAAGCCTGGTTTCCATATAATCGCTACGATCGCTCAAAAATGAACTTGGCGATCGCAGCGATCGTAGCGATCATATGGAAACCACTGACGCAACGATCGCTGAAAATGTTCTAATAGTGAACCTGCACAATCCAACGAGAATGGACGAATATGCAGTTATGCTAATTATATGGCAAGCAAAGTCTTAGATGTTCATTGACTGAACATCAACATTCAGTATATAAGAACGACCAAAACGCGTGTAGCCGTATACCTTCACGCTGGAACCCGATCGAGAAACCATAGACGATGCATTTGAATCATACCAGCACAGAAATCACCGGAGGTATAGTGTTATGAAAATGTTCTCTTACATGCCACAGCCACCGCTTCACAATTTATGTCAACTCCAAATTGTCATTAACCCACTGGTAGCTCTCCCCTTGACCACCTTGACAAGTATATAAAATCGTCTGGCGTTAGCCAGAGTAAAATACTAAAGTCTGAATCAGTCCCAGAAGACTGATTCAGTCAGCCAGTTACTGACGAATATCATAATAATTTGTCGTCTCAACCAATAGGAATTAAAGCGAGTCCGTAAGAGTCTGGACGACTGAGTCGTTCAGTTACTAGTAATAAGGTTGCCAGGTGTCCGCTTAAAAGGGGTGTCCGTTGGGTCGACTGTATTGAAAATAACAAGACTGCATGCATGCAACTACACGTTAGATTATAAATATTGCGAGTTAAACTTTTAAGATTTCGCTAAAGTTTAAGGTGTTGTTAGAACGCAGGAAATGCCATTTCAGACACCCAAATTTCACTGGGTGGCAGAGGTTCTTTGTTGACGCGAGAACGGAGCCAAGAGTATCCGATTTCTAAATAGCGATTTAATTTTCTTTCTTTTGAATTTTGAATTCACAGCTAGGATTTGTTTACATCTAAACTACACTTAACCAATTCTTTTTTGTAAGTTCAGTTTATGTGTTTGAGAACCACAGTACGGTCCTAATCAGACGAGTTACTCTGGTTTTAACCAGGCTAATGAGGCGTCGCGGCGTCGCCTCATGCAGCACGTTTGGCCCTTTAGATAGTTGAGTGTTGGTCGGTTACCATACAACATATGGAAGATGGAACATTAATTCTCTGAAAGGGAACCACATTGTCGTTGTAGGCGGCAATAGAATGCAAGATTGGCGAGACGTGCATAAATGAAAGCCATATTCCCAACACGCCCACTAGCGAGTGATGACAACGTTTTCGCTCTCCTGACGAGAGCCTAGATTTCTTATCATACCAGTATTTTATCCCACTTTGTCTTCGTGAATGCCAGGTAAACATTAAGAACTAGACACGCGAGACGCTCGATCACAGGGGGAAGACGTTTCGCGTGCCGTTTGAAGTCGATTAAGTTTGGAATTGCGTTTTAAAAACGATGAAAGCTAGCCCAGCTAATGTCAAATCGCCGACAGCGGGCTCGGTTATTAAGAGGTGTAAATAATTTGTTTTTATCGCAAGTTTATTTTTATAATGGATAGCTTCCACAACCAAACATGTTAATCTAATTATAATTCCTTGTCGACAGATCGTAAAAGCGTAAAACGTTAAGAAACTCGCGATCCCCTACTCAGAGCTACTGAAATAAACAGAATAGACTAGAGAAACAACACATTCGTCTATTCTCTAATCCTCTCGTCGTGTTCTAGGTTTCTAATTACATCGCAGTAGGTTCAATTTGTTACAGATGAATTTTTAATCCTTTTAAAATAGCCGAGTATAAGAACTTTAATATAACATTGCTTCGAAAAGGTTCTAACGGCAGTAAAAACACCCCACAAGTGCAAGATTCGTTTTTCCCTCCAGAATGCGGTTTCCGGAATACGCAACTAACAAGACACAACATTGGGTACTTATAATTATCGTATTACAGGATAAAAAGAGGATATCCTGCGTTGCGTTCAATGTCGCATGATTCAGAAACCCTTAGCGCAAAACATGTCGCACGTCGTTGTCACGGTGTAAAGTGTAAGTACAATATTATATCACCGTACATGCAGAGTCCACCAGTGTAGCATATACACTCCAATCACCTAAAACGTTTTGTTTGACATAAATCGTTTCTTAAACCACTGTGCAAACTTCGCCATAGGCAAAGCGCAACTTAATACAATCATATGCTGAGTATGGTAGTAAAATGGAGCTATAAACAATATACGATGAGATCACAGTCAATATAACGAAGGCTTGTAATATATATATAAACGTATGTAAGTTAAATTTAAAAGGTATTTTCCTCGAGCCAGCGCCGTTCAACAAATATTGAAGTTGGATCTTTTTTATTCTCCGCCGAAGCAGCATGCGCAGACGTTGGTGTATCCGCACCAAGCTGGGTGAGTTTTCACAATAAACAAAGAGATGGTCAAATTGCTCTCCGCATGTCTTTGAGAAACTGATACATTTTTAAAGCGTCTCTTGGTAATGTCTGTTAGCATTCTCGTTGCCATTATCTGGGCGCCGTAAATCGTCTGTGAATTGTCACTCTCAACATTGTTAAAATGCCCAGAATACATGAGGCTATAAACGAACCACGGCGAATTATCCGGCCGCGTAGCCGCAAGTATTAAGTTGTGAAAGAGCAAATATTGAGTTGTGTATAGGACGCGACAAGAAACTCTGAGAGTTCACAGAATGCAGTCAGTCAGTCTGTGAAGCATAACTCATAAGAAGGAGAAGCAAATCAATTGAACGCTACTATTATATCTTTAATCGGAATTATTAGTAAAGCAGATACATCTGATCATGCATGTACGTTCGCCAGAAAAATATAATATACTATACTATAGTCTATCCCTATACGTTTGCCAGAAAAGTATATACTATATATTACGGTAATATAAAGTATGTACTACGATGTAACAAGCAGTATACGTTCGGAATGGATAAACGAAATATTGGCTTTTCAAACGTTTTTCATTCAGGTGAGTAGTGGGTATCAAATGAGTATAGCCAAAGCCAGTTTCTTTAAAGTGACTGACCCATTCGAGGGCCTCGGATAGAAAACACGATAGGGCAATATCAACAAAACAACTTACCCAAATCCTATATGTGCGAGGAATCGGTTTAATACCAACAACAATGGAAGTCCTATATGTAGGAGCAAGGTGACCTGAAAGAGAGAACATGTTTGACTCAGCGTTAAAATGCGCAGAACTCACGCTGCAGGAAATGAGCACGAAGCACTAATTTGGGATCGGACTCAATTACAGCTGATTCAATAGGACACCAACAGGGGCTCAATCATACTCATTCAGCTTCTCCAAAATTTAGTGTCGATTTCACTGATTTCACATTGGAACCGTGCGTTAACCGGATCTCGCGTTGAAAATACTACGATTGTGACACGAGTAAACTAGATATTTAGAAGGGTTGATGTGATGAAAAAGGCAATTTAAATACTTTTAAACAGCGTCGATATCATGTTGAAAGATAAGTCGACAGATGATATAACAGTGCAAATATAGTAACAGGAAGAAATGATAAGGATTTGACCTCGGAATTCGCCACTTCACGCTGAAACACGTGTAGTGTAATATGACACCAAAATCAAAAAATGCGGACAAGGAGTCGTTCGGTCAACAGAGGCTAAATAGGAGGGTGGACATTTTATTTCGTTTTTTATCGAAGAACTCGCGTTTATACTCGTTCCGTGTAAAAAATATCGTGCAAGAAATCTTCCGTCGTAAGTGTGAGCATGTAGAAGTCGTGGTAGTGTTGTATTTAGATCTGTAGGAGCCGGTTTGGCTTTTTACGCTACAGTAATGGTCGCGAACAAACATTGCGCTTGGGGAACATGCCGAAACGATTCTCGTTATTCAGACCTTCGGGAAAGAAACAAGAATGGAGACGATGTATTTTTTGTTCGGTTTCCAACGGAAAAAAAGTACCCTGAGCGACGAAAAAAGTGGATAAAAGCGTGTCATCGCGGCGATGGATTCCATTGCTCAAAGGACAGTTATATCTGCAGCACACATTTCATCGGAGAGAAAGGCCCAACTATATCAGACCCTGATCCTATATCAGCTACAACGAGCAAAGAAACGGTAAGTTCTGAATGTAAACCTATATACGCTACTTGTTGATACGAATATTAAGATATTTTGCGCAAATGTGGCAAATATATATATATATATAGAAAAATTTAGCCGATGCGTGTTGCTAATGATATACTGTTTTATTGCCTTTTGTATTTTTAGTTGCGCAAAATAAAAAAAAAACGGAAAGCACCGATGGATCGAGATATTTCTGTTCAGAAAAGGCGTAATACGCTGTCCACGCCAGAGAATCGAGATCCAGATTCGTCAAGTTTTAGTATGCAGACGCCAATGTACGACGAAGCGGGTGATGGGTTAGAGGACATGGTCGCCGATCACGAACAAACTGCAGTGGAAGCATTATTAAACCTCTCTTCTTCGATGGATATCATGAATAAAAAGTCGCTGTCGCAGATCTTTCACGTTATCGTCCTTAGGAAATCTTGGATCCAGTGGCAACATCATCTTTTCCACGGCACATGCTATAGACACAAGACCATTCTTCAAGTATCCTTTAACTGAGACACCACGCTCTTGAAGATAACTTTGAAGCGACTTGACGCTCATCGCTCGGAATTTCTCCTCATAACTCGCCATCCTTTGCTAGCAAGGGGCTTCTACATGCTCACACTTACGACGGAAGACTTCTTGCACGATATTTTTTACACGGAACGAGTATAAGCGCGAGTTCTTCGATAAAAAACGAAATAAAATGTCCACCCTCCTATTTAGCCTCTGTTGACCGAACGACTCCTTGTCCGCATTTTTTGATTTTGGTGTCATATTACACTACACGTGTTTCAGCGTGAAGTGGCGAATTAACACCAGCAAGGAAAGCCCTTCATCTCAAGGGTCGGAGAAACAGATGTGCGTGTTTTATTAGGTTCAGAAAGCCTCGTTGGTTTAATACAACATATGCAAACGCGGTTAGTACTTGATGGTGATGGCAGTGTAAGGTTCTTGCCGGTGGTGAGGCTGGTTGTGGCGATGTGATAGTAAGTGCGTCGAGAGACAGAGACGCAGGCAGCCCAAATCTTGTTGTGGTTTTTTAAAGCCGGTTTTCCACTAGGCGACATTTTTCGTTTCTTTTGTCTCATGAGCTCTGAGCTGGAACTAATCAGAAACCGCCTAGTGGAAAACCGGCTTAAAGAACGTTTACCGACCGAAGAGAGACGACAAGCAGCCGATCTGAAACAAAGTCTCGCCCCGTTCCCCTTTATCACGCCAGCTTCACGCGACATGCTATCAATGTACATATAATATAATATAATATAATATAATATAATATAATATAATATAATATAATATAATATAATATAATATAATATTATATAATATAATATAATATAATATAATATAATATAATATAATATAATATAATATAATATAATATAATATAATATATAATATAATATAATATAATATAATATAATATAATATATAATATAATATAATATAATATAATATAATATAATATAATATAATATAATATAATATAATATAATATAATATAATATAATATAATATAATATAATATAATATAATATAATATAATATAATATAATATAATATAATATAATATAATATAATATAATATAAGGTTGGCAAGTAAATTCCAACATTCACACTAAACACTTCAAGAACTCATCAAAATACTCAAAAAAACCGTGGAGAACCGCCAAAATAATAACAACATTTGGAACAATGATAATTTCACTACAATACATGAATCGCGAATGTCGACTGCGCATCAGAATGACGCGTTCTGAGTCGGGATAAAACTTATTTCAATTTATAACATTAGGCTGAGGAATTCAGTACAATGAGTTCAGAAATGTAAATGAAAATGCAAATGAAAACTGCAGCTTTAGCCTGATGTTATAAAGTTAATTAAGTTTTATCCCGACTCAGAACGCGTCATTCTGATGCGCAGTCGACATTCGCGATCCATGTATATTACAAGCTAATAATAATATGTTTCTGAATAATTCTGATAGACAAGAAAGGAGCAAAAGTCTTCAGGTTTTTTGCCTAAATTTTTCCTGTCCAGATGCAGGATCCCAACCAGTTATGACGATTTTAAATAGCCATCTCATTGGCTAGGAAAAGTAAACAAATTTTGACGTAACAGCCTAGAGGGGGGATAATGAATAAGTTTTTAATTGCATCCATACGACTGAGCACTTCTTTGTTTGCTGTTGCCGTTTGATTTTAAAATTGCCTTGTGATTTAATTTTTTTGTTTCTAGTTCAGTCTAACGTGGTTTTGATTCGGCTTGGGACTCTAAAAGGACCAGAATGTTTTGGCGGAGTTTCAGTTGTTGGCTTAGACATTTATTTATCTCTTCTTGTTCCATGTTCTATCTACTTTATTATATGTTGATTGTCCAGGCTTACCTTAGGCTTACATTTGAGATAATAGCATGCTGACTGTAATTTTTGCGGCTTATTTGTGTCCATCCAGGCTTGTGCATGTCAGTATGTAGAGCAATATTTCTTTTTACGTTTTTGATTATAATGTTCAAATAAACGTTCTAGCTCTGATCGGAAAATAGTATTTTGTTTATTCAAGCCTGACAGTCGAAAAAGTTCAAATAGAAATCATTTTGTTGTCATAGAACCACTTTTTTTTTAATATAGAGGTACAAGCCTGACCCCGTTTTTATTTTATTTGTTGTGGTATTAGTTTAGAATTAGCAAAAACAACAATACCGTGACTGTGTTCGCTGAAAAAAGATTTACTGATGGAAGCATGCAACAGCCTGTTTGATTTCAGCAGACTGATATAAAATTAAACAAATATTTTCGAGCCCGAAGTCAGTTCTCCAGCTATTCTAACGGTTTCACACAAAAGCAAAAACAAAATTAAACGTAACTCAAACAGGCTGTTGCATGCTTCCATCAGTAAATCTTTTTTTAGCAAATTTACTATAAATTGATAAATTAACTGGAATAAATGTCCTTAACCAAAACATTTGGAATAATATTTAATATATATAGACCAAGCACGAGGAAGAGTGTTTCATCTAAATGATCTAATATGCAAACAATATCCAAACCCCCGAAAAGTGGGTTAAATTTTCGTTACACGAACTCCAGTAAACTAGGACTTAACTTGTACAACATGGTAAATAGTGCAATTCTCCTTCTGAATTCCAAGGTATTCTATCTCAACTCATTTAGCACGGTTTCTGTGACACTGACTGTTTAATAATAATAATAATAATAATAATAATAATAATAATAATAATAATAATAATAATAATAATAATAATGATTTAATGATCAGTGCATCCACAAAGTGGCTCTTCGCCTGTACATATTTATGAAAGATACATAAACTAAAACTATAAGACTATATAACTATAACTATACAAATGAAATTAATATATAAACCTAAAGTATCATAAGAATTGTTTAATGGATGTACAAAAGACTCTATAGTCCTTAATATTTCTTACGTCAGAAGGTAAATTGTTAAGATAGATAGATAGATAGATAGATTTATTTAAAACTCTACATGGCAGTCATAGAGACTGAATTACGTAGGTATACAAGTTATCAGTATTTATTATCAATATTTACATTATATTAACATTTAAAAACGTATGAGTCCTAAGAAAGTTAAAAAGTAGTAATACATTGGTTGCATGCATAATTTAAAAATGCGAGTACTGTCCGCGTTTACTACATGACGGCACGAATGTCTTTTTGAACCGATTAGTGTTAATAAAAGGCAATTCATAAGCTCGATTGTGTCTTAAGTTGTGATGTGGTATGTTTATTTTTGGTAAAAGGTGGTATAACTTATGATTGTTATCAGCCAACGTTGATCGAAAAAGTGAATCACACAAGTTTTGGCGACGAGTGGACAGCGTATCAAGATTTGATAGTTGTAACCTTTCTTCGTATGTGATCCCTGGAAAAATGAAGGATAATGCTCGTTTCTGAACTCGTTCTAAGTTCTCCTGAAGATACTCGGGCAGGGCATTATGGAATACCTGTGCCCCATATTCTAGTACAGGTCGAATGCAGGCACAATAGAAGTTAATAATATCTTTCACGTGAACGTTTGCTCGTTTAAGTTGGACAAGGAAGAATAGACGTTTGTTGGCTTTTTTTATTGCGTTGTTGACATGAATGTTCCATAACAGATTGTCTGAAACGGTAAGACCCAAGATCTTCGCGTGGTGTACAACCTCAATTGGTTTTCCTTCTATCGTTAATCGGTCGAGATGATGCTTCTGGCGTTTAAAATCAATTACCATTTCTTTGCATTTGTCTCCGTTAAGTTGGAGTCTATTCTGGAGGGACCAATTTACAACGGTATCAACGCTCCTTTGTGCTTGACTTGAAGAGTTCACGGGCACGACTTCTGAGGTAGTCGTATCATCAACGAATTTCCAGCTAGGCAGGTCTGTCACTTTAAGATCGTTTATCATGAGCAGGAAAAGCCAAGGGCCCAATTTAGTTCCCTGCGGTACCCCTGCAGAAACTCGAGCCCATTGGGAGTAACAGTTATTAGAAAGTTTCACTCTTTGAAAACGGTCCATAAGGAAATCAGCGACCCATACAAATATTTCTTTAGGAATAGCTAGTTTACGGAGTTTTTCTAAAAGAATGTGGTGGTCGATCAGGTCAAAGGCCTTCCTGTAGTCAAAAAGGATTACTCTCACTGCTGATCCCGTACCGTCGGTAGCCTGTGCCCACTGGTGTATCATGGAGACAAGTGCATGGATCGTTGAGGATTTGGGGATGGCTCCATATTGATCAGGATCAATTATTTCAAGAACTGCTGGGGCAATGTATTTTGACACCACAAACTCTTCAGCAACCTTAGAAACATTGGGAGTTAAGGAGATAGGTCGAAGATGTTTATTAATAATGGTAATCGGTTTCTGTTTAGGAACCGGTATGACATCGGCATGTTTCCAAACAGATGGAAGCTTCTGTTGGAGAAGAGAACTGTTGAGAATAGAACAAATAGGTCTAGCAAGAATTTCCGCATAGGTCTTTAGTAGCCAATTTGGAAGACAATCCGGGCCTGAGGCTTTACGTGGATTCAGTTTGGAAAGGATGTTATAAACTACCATTTCAGTTGCCAACTCGAATGCACTATGTGCTGTCGGATGATCGGGATCTCTTTGAATAGTGGTCGGGTCCAAGGGTTGGTAAATGCGGGTAGGTTCTAAGAATGCGTTGTTGATTCTATTAGCAAGATCGACACCATGGATATCGACTTCAACGTTCTCCAAATGGAGCTGTGCTATTAGATTTTCGGTACCTGCCGAAGGAGCCATACCAGAGATCCGTTTAACCTCCTTCCACCAAAAAGATGGAGTTGTCTCTTTTAGGTGACTGATTTTCATTTCAAAGAAATTACTTCTGAGCCTTTTTCTTTCTTTGTTAGTACGGTTACGGTACACTCGGTATAAGGTAACGTTGTTCTCGTGGAAAGCTCGTTGCCTGCTTTGAATGAGCTTCTTAAATTCGGCAGTAATCCAAGGTGGATCATTGGCATGGACCTTTGTATCTTTGACTGGCATTATGGTGTCTAAGCCTGTTTTGACAAGATTTACAAATAAGGTGTTCTTATCTTCACAGCTAGATAATACAGATTCAATTAGGGACCAATTTATCGAACACAGATATCTCCCCAATTCGCTTTTCCGGCGAGTGTCTCTTTTCTGAACTACTTTTTGGGTTTGGGTGTTGACAGATCTTACTTTTGGGTATAAGGTAACAACATTATGATCAGAGAGTCCGAAGGGAGGGTGGATTGACAGGGTGTCGCTTGAATAATGTTGGAAAAGATTTGTTATAATTAAATCTAGGGTTTGGTCCTTTCTTGTGGGAAGGTGAACTAACTGTTTCATTTTGAATTGCCTTACGAGAGACTTTATGTCAAGACGGTTAAAGTCACCAGCTAACAGTAGCCCGCAATTTGGATATTGACCTTCAATTTCTGTGAGAGATTTGAATAGATACTCCAACATGGATTTGGCGTCAGCACTCGGAGGAGCAATAGCTTGAAAAGTACCGGATTCCTTAGGTATTTTAATTAAAGGAGCTACAGAAGATCTAAGATTGTATGCTGCTACAGAATGGAGACAAAGTTTAGAATATTCCGGGAAATTACAATCATTTAATGCCTTGAAAGCTAATTTAAGAATAGATAGTTTCCGCCTTTGTTCTATATTAAACCATTTCAAACTCGAAAGATCTGACTCTGTTCCATATTTCTTAAGTACGAATCCCGCACATGCATTTTGTACTCGCTGTAGACGCCGCATCTGGTAAGCTGGAAGTGGATCAAACACAACGGAAGCATAGTCTAATTTTGCAAGAACAAGGCTTTCAGCGAGTTGCTTTCTTACATGGTATGGGGCCAAGTGTTTCAACTTTCTCAAAACTGCTAACGTTCCATAACATGATGCTAGGGTTTTAGTGATATGTTCATTCCAGGTGAGATGTTCATCGAATTGCAATCCAAGCAACCTAATAGAATTAACCCTTTCCAAGGGTTTACCTTGGCAGTTAACATTTAATGGTACATTGTCCAATTTGTGTATCTGAGACATCTTTGCAGTTGAAAATAACATCCATTTTGTCTTTGAGGTATTGAGCGCCAAGTTAGAATCATTCGAATAATTCACAAGGCTAGAGATTACATCATTTAATTTAGAAGAACAATCGTCTAAATTGCAAGCCTTGGAGTGAATATAAAATGTCGTGTCATCTGCGTACTGGAAACACTGACATTCGACATGATCTTGGAGGTCGGCGACATAGAGATTAAATATAAATGGGCCTAATATAGACCCTTGTGGGACTCCAAACTGAATAACCTCATGATTTGAGATCCTGGTGTCGATTTGTACAAATTGCCTTCGGTCACAGAGGTAATTGAGCATCCATAATAGAAATTCCTTTGAAAAACCCATCAAATGCATCTTAGTAAGAACCGATTTAAATCTGACTGTATCAAATGCCTTTGAGTAGTCGGCCATCACCATCATCGTGACCTCCCCTCTATTTCTAGCCTTCATAAGATCATCGCGAATGCCGAGAAGAACCGTTGTTGTGGAGTGTCCTTTCCTGAAACCAGAGATACTAGAACGTAGTAGAGATTGATTATCAATGTATCCCACTAATTGGTTAAGGACCAAACGCTCAAACACTTTTGAGAGTGCTGGGAGTATAGAGATTGGACGATAATCCCCATGGTTTTTGGGACTGTCAACTTTAGGGACAGGCGATATGCGAGCGGTTTTCCAAATACAGGGAAACTGTGAAGTAGAGATGCACACATTAATAATATACGTGAGAGGATCCATAAGAATATCACTAACCATTTTCACATACTTTATTGGAATTTGATCAGCTCCAGTAGAACTGTCCGATCTTAGTTGTTTTATTACATTAATCACCTCTTTTGCTAACACTGGACGAAGTGTGAAAGGATGGTCGACATGTTCTGAAAGTGAGTTCACTAGATCAGCCAGATCGGTAAAATTATCCGGAGCCGTACCCAAAGTTCTCTCGGTTGTATTTATAAAGTACTGATTTAACTGATCCGGGTCAACACGGATGGGTCTGATAAAGTACTGATTTAACTGATCCGGGTCAACACGGTACGCTTTTTACAAAAGCGTACCGTGTCTTGTTTATGTTGCCCGTACGAACAAGGCCTAATAGTGGTTATATAGCGTAGGTGCCTTTCATCTGGACTAAACGTTCAATTCTTGCTCGGTGCAATTATTCCATTTAAATTTTACCTTGGCGCTTCCAGTTAGTGAACACCACAGGCTTTCTCCAAGAACTCCGGTTTGATCATGTACTATATAATAACATTGGACCATAACGAAAGATGATCCTTATTGGACCTTTAGTCCAGGGCCGGAGAACAGTTTAGATATGACTGGTGGCCCAGTATTACAGTATAAGCAAAGTAGGTTTAGTTTTGTAGTACCAACACAAACAAAAACTCTAACCCGAGTCAGTAATGACCATGCGCATAGAAACTAATTAATTTTTCATAGGCAAGGTGATTGGTCACTCATGACCAATCAGAAAACCGTTCATATTACTATAGGTCTAAGTGATATTCTCAATAAACCAGGACCGCTTTTTGGCACTATGACAATGTATTGTATTGTATTGAACTTTATTTAAACACGGTAGACTCATCAGGATTTACAAAAAAAATATATATATATGTATATATATATATATATATATATATATATATATATATATATATATATATATATATATATATATATATATATATATATAAATAAATAAATAAATAAATAAATAAATAAATAAATAAAAAATTACGTACATCTATACATATTTACAGAAATGACATGAAATAATTAAAATTACAAAATCTAAAAACGAAACAACCTGCTTTCCACGAGTGCCGTGCATATGACTATATACAGAATAATATAAACTATCTTAAAAATTTAGATAAAAATGGTTAGGATAAAAAACTGCTGTCTGGTCGCTTAACTGCTATTTAGGCCCTGTTTACATAAAGCGGATTGACAGTTCAATCGGATCGGAAAACACGAGTGAAGTCAATCCGGGTACACGTTTATATGGAGAA
Source organism: Corallium rubrum (assembly GCA_964035015.1). Classification (NCBI taxonomy): domain Eukaryota; kingdom Metazoa; phylum Cnidaria; class Anthozoa; order Scleralcyonacea; family Coralliidae; genus Corallium; species Corallium rubrum. Next base: position 33,382,570 of record OZ035998.1, read on the forward strand.
TCCGATCTGCTTAGAATTGCCATTTAGCACGACACGCGCCAACTTCACTCATGCGTATCAAGTCAACCCGTGTTTAGATTAATCAGATTGGAGACATTCAAGTCGATCCTTGCTTGAATCTCAAGTCAATCCACTCCACTGCGTGGATTGACTTCAGATCGAAAACTTTCAATCTTGTTCATGTAAACACAAGGAGAAACGGCAACATGCGAGATTTGACTTGAACAATCAATCCGCTTCACCAGACTGAGAAGTTTTCTTGTTGCAGGGAATTAATTCCCCGCGCAAAATTCTCCACATTTTCAAAAATCCGCGCATGTGGGTAAATTTTTGCGCATCCGCGCAAAAGTTGCTAGATTCTGCAAGAAGTTACTGATATCCGTACTCATAAATCATAACAAGATAAACAACGTTTATTGACTTCCGGAAGGAGATTTCTGCATATTTACTGCAAGTTTTCCGCGCAGTTTTTCGCGAAAAAAATACCTTCCCGCGCATAAAAAAACTTCCCAGTCTGGCCGCTTCATGTAAACAGGGCCTTATTCGAACGAACGAACGAACGAACGAACGAACGAACGAACGAACGAACGAACGAACGAACGAACGAACGAACGAACGAACGAACGAACGAACGAACGAACGAACGAACGAACGAACGAACGAACGAACGAACGAACGAACGAACGAACGAACGAACGAACGAACGAACGAACGAACGAACGAACGAACGAACGAACGAACGAACGAACGAACGAACGAACGAACGAACGAACGAACGAACGAACGAACGAACGAACGAACGAACGAACGAACGAACGAACGAACGAACGAACGAACGAACGAACGAACGAACGAACGAACGAACGAACGAACGAACGAACGAACAGGCAGAATTACCCTGGTCCCAGAGGTCCTACCAGGGTAGCCGAATATAAAGCGCTCCTAACTCGTGACTCGTTAGGGAACCGCAATATAAAGCTGCCTGAGGGTCTGCTGTGTTGCGTATAGGTAACTCGTCAGGCAATGCAATTCGATCATGAAGCGACCCTTCCTCTTCTTTTTATGAAATAAAAAAAATATGCATGAGTGTGTATGAGGAAACTATATCAAAGCAAAGTAACATCAGCTTTATAAAGTCGATAAAAAAAAACTGTAACTGAAAGTCAAATGGCAATTAATGAAATACAACATCTCATTCGAAAATTCTTTGTCTGAAGGAGTATCCAGCTCGAGTTACTAAGGAAAATTCTTTCAGTTCACTGCACAGGCGTACACTGCAGCAAATATATAGGTACATGATCAAGACAAAATGCTTAGTGAAGTAAGGTAGGTACACCCATCCATTAGAGCTGCAGAATTCCAAGAAATATTGAATACAAAACGTTGCAATCAAACAAAAACTGTGGAAATTGTGTGGGAATTTTCGGAATTTCTTTTTTGAGACTTTAGTAATTTTCTAAATTCCAATATGTGTAATTCGTCTAAGTTCTCGATCGTTGACAAGTTCCTTGGCGGCTTTATACATGTGTAAAAGGTTCTTAATTCTTCTTGACAATTTTCCTTGACAAGTTTTATTTGGATGTACGGCTCTCTTAGATAGCAAAAATAACTATTATTATTATTATTATTATTAATCATTTGAAAAAGAAGGGTGACATCTTTACCAGCATAGGTATTATCAACGATGGCCCTCACAAAATTATATACAACTAACGATAACTAATCTATTTACAGTTTTTAAAAATACAATTACATCAACTAATGATAACTAATCTATTTACAGTTTTTTTTTAAAAATACAATTACATCGAGTTACAATTACATCGGACAACATGTTTACATTTATTGCAGGAAAGGTCCTCTAGATGATCAACCTCATCAACCATTGTCAGAAAAAATTCTTTCAGTTTGTATTTGAATGTGGTATAAGAATAATTGTCAATTTCTTTTAGGTATATTGGAAGCGAATTATAGAGAGTAGCTCCGCTGTAGGTTATTTTAGATTTGGATTTTTCGGTTTTTACTTTTTCTACTTTAATATCAGTTTGTGAAGACCGTGTTGAAATATTAATTACACCATTAGTCTTTTGGAACAATAGATATATCAATAGATAAATATTAATTACACCATTAGTCTTTTGGAACAATAGATATATCAGTATATCTGTCCATATATGCGCCGTTATAATGGGGATAAAGCTTTGAAAGATTCAAAATGAAGGAAACCATGCAATAATAAGAAGATACAGATGACAAGTAAATAATGTAAAAGTTAAATTTAAAGAAAAGAAGAGCAGAGTGGAGTGGAGTAGAATGGGGTGGAGTATAGAGAATAGTGGAGTGGAGAGTAAAGTAAATATGTCTACTGTGCTTTAGGTATGCCGTCGGCGTTTCACAGTCGCATAGGAGAGTGAGAATGATTTATCACACAGCTTTTTTACAGCTTTGTAAACGTCAACCATTGTGCTCTCTTCTTGAGTTCTTTTATATCAGAAGACTCTTTGACGTAGCTTTGCAAAGGCTGCAGAAGCAGAACAAATTCGGCCGTGGACAACATCGTCCGTCAATAACTGCATGCTGATTTTGACGCAATACTATCAATAAGGACCTTGTTGGTAGTATTGTCCAAATTAAAGGTAACACAAATCCTCCACAACTTCAGGATGGTCTTCGCCAATAGAGACCACAGGGTCCTCTGCTTACTCCCCGAGTGGATTGGAATAACAGCTTATAGGCCTAGATATACATTGCTTTTATGTCCTAGGCTAAACGAGTGGGATCAGTCGCTAGCTGGGCAAGAAGCATTTGGAGGAGATAGCTTATAGCAGAGTGCGCAGCGACGTCACATGCTAATCATCAAATGAAGCTCATCTGCTCATGGAGGACGGTTTGCGTTCCCGCACGAAGAGAAGTAGAAGCTATAAGCGGTAATATTATATCTCAACTGTAAATTGTCCAGTCAGAGAGCTTGATTTGTACCACGTGACCAGTTAATTTATCGTAGAATTACCCGCCACAGCGGGGTATAACTTCGAATACCCCGCTGTGGCGGGGTATTCGAGTCGAATACCCCGCTGTGGCCGGAATATTCGAGTTCGTGTACCACGCGTGAATGTCACGCACGATTCATGAAGCTGTCAACGATGGCGGAGTTTGGCGAGACAAGAAAACGTTTCGCCTGAACATTCAGATGTTGACAAGAAGATTGTTAGGTTACAAGAAAATAAGCATTCATGGAATACAAAGAAAGCAACAAACAACCTCGGGGTAATATTTCATCGAATTTCCCTCGCTCCAGGTCTATAATTGATAAAAATTACTGACCACTACATAGAATCCATTGCATGCACTAATTACTCCTTTGGCGGAGGAAAAAATGCTTCTTAACAAAGAAATTTTAATTAATTCTTTGAAAGTTTTCATGGCGATAATGTAACATAAATAAGTTTTGTGGAAACACCAGGTAAAAATAAATTTTCATTATGAGGTTGTCCTCCAGATCGGCCGTTTTGACGTCATGTGCATGGGGTCTAATATAGACTATAGTTCGGGTTTTTGTTTAGGTTTAGATGATCGTACATTACACAACTCACATGGTCGATAACACTTTGCAAACCGCAAGTTTTATGTCTGGACTCCTTGTGTGAGCTCCCACTTTTCATGCATGGAATATAAGTACGGTAAGTGGCTAATAAATTTTGCGACAGTTAAACTTTTGTCAAAAATGTCACCAGAGTACATATATGCTATCAACAGGATAGAAAACAGCCAAATTAAAATTGAGTATATAAATAAAAAATCCGGCACATTACAGTACCTGTTAAAACAGCCAATTATAATTTGCTAATGAGAGGCAATATGTGTGATTAACAAGGTCGTGCGCCATCTCGGGCTTTCTATTCCTTTAAAAATACATTTCTGCCACTTTCATTCGCGTGCATAACTATATATGAAACGTTATTGTTACGCTCGCCATTACAGCTTTATTGTCATGCATATGTACGTTTATATATACGTCATCTCATGCTAAACCTCGAGAAGTGAGACGAAAGGCAGGGCCTGAAATTATAATTTACTCTTTTCTCCAGTGTCAAAAGATTGCCTTTGTTATAACATATTCCTGTCCAAAACAAACCTAGCATTTTTCTTCAATCTAAAACCAAAATACAACACTCTATCGTAAACTATCTATTTTAGTTATTGTGAAAAATGCATCGACTGGCAAATGTGGCCAACGATGGTATGAGTTTTACACTCTGGGCCGCGGTGAATCAAACACTTTGGATGACAGACTGTAAGTTTCATTAATAATTCATGAAGAAAATTCAAAATAAATGAATAGTTAATCAATATCTGTAAAACGCGTACAGATTCGTCCTGATTTACATAAACGTTTTCCTCAATTTAGTTAGCTAAAATCACTCCAACTTGAAACACGGCTATTTAGATGCGTCCATTTGATAAGTAGTACGATAAAGCATTCGCAGACGATCTGTATATTGCCGGATTTACTACGCTTGCGGCTCGCCTTGTAAATCAGATACAGATCGCTGCTCATGCTTTATCTGTTACGTATATAGCTGCAGCATATCAGCCTTACAAGGTTAAGCTTTGGTCTTCGTTCTATTTTCTTCGAATTGGTCTTTAATATTTTATTGCACGCCAGATTTAGCTCTTGTAGAAGCCCCATGACAGGGATGAGTTAAGCCAAAGTATAGCTTTGTTCATTAAATGGTTTGCATTTTGTATAATGCGGTATAGGCAGACCAACAGAATAGTGATTGGGAGGGGGAATTTTTTCAGTGTGCACGAATTTATTTCGTCTAATCAATTGCTCGTGCAGGAATATTTTGTAGTGTCTAATCCTTTGGATGAAGCAGGATTATTTTTTAACTTTCTTTGTGCGCGATTTTTTTCTTCATTCAAATTGCCTTGTAGGAATATTATTTTTGTTTTTGCCTCTCCCCCGACTCACATTTCTAATACTCCGCCCCTTACCTGTCCCTTCAGATTATTGTACAAATTTGGTCAGACGTTTCGGTTTCATGCACAAAGTCCATCTTGAGAGTCGTGAAATGTTGCCACGGCTGCATGTGGAAACGTTTTGACCACAAGTAGTCTACATTCACGACTGGTTTCTATACATAAACGCGACAAACATCATTCAAAAAAGTTTTTAACATCTACAGTCACTATACTTACACTTGTAGACAGATATGCGTGCAGACATGACCGCCTAGGATATGCTAAGATGATGTTGTTACTTGGATTCAGGTTTCCATGCACACTATGTGTCGATTTTCACCTAGAGCTGACCACCACTGCCTGTATCGAAAATGATTTCGGTGGAAATTTATATTTGCTTTGCTTAGTTAAAGGTGGAATGCAAATAAAATTCCCTGCACTACTCGTTCTCTCAACCTAACAGAGTACGCTGTCCAAATGCGTAATGACTCTTTGCTACCTCGTGATCTCCTGCTGCATGGTTCTGTCCATTTTCGTGCGCACTTTCTTGGCTGTTAACCTTGATTATTGCATAATCTCATGTTGGAAAATAATCTCCAGGGTCAAGTCAAACCATAATGCAGCTTCGTATAAAAGAATTTCATTCACGTAAGAGAAAAACAGACTGTTAATCGCGCTTTAGGTAAAACCCCCCAAAACCTCAGAAGGTAATTATACAGCACTTTTGGAGAAAGACTTTGATCAACACGACAACCAAGTCATGCAGTGTTTGTTGTCCATGAAGAAGATACATACTACGGTTCCCAAACAAATTTATATTAAAAAGGAAAAGCATTTTTTTAATAGTGCTATAAGCTTTATGGACAATGCAATAAGATTTAACAAGTACGAGATTCGACTATAGAGAAACCGCAAAACGTCTGTCATTGGCTATAGCCTACCACAGCATGTCTATATATACAAGAAAACGTTATCGGTGAAATGATGGCGTCAAAAGAAACATGCTACGTTTCGCGTATACTTACGTTTTCACACCACCAAAGAACACATCACCACGAAAGCCTACACAATTAACTTTACTTGGCAACAATTTTATCTATATGCCAAAAAAATATCAAAATTAGATAACATGAAAAACATATAGAAAACTGTTACATTCTCCTTCTCTACCTTTCTATAACTACGATCCAAATTATATTGATCTAAGAAAAGGTATCTAGATTACTACCACTGGCTTTACGTTCCTCTTCTTCCACGACTGTAAGAACTAAAACGCTAGCGAATGCATTTCGGTTGTCTGTTTTGTTCGATTGAAAGAGGAAAGCAGCAAAGTCACCTTTTACATTTAATTTCTGAAACCAAGTAATTATTAATGAGCGTTATTGATTGACAAAGATTGAAATTCAGTGTGTTTGATTAAATTGCCTGCCTACATGTATAATTAATCTGCAGCCGACAAAACCTTTTTACTGTGTACTCAAATTTTCCCAAAATTGCACGTTAATTTTGTGCATGATTTAGAGGTTGGGAATCTTGCGACCAAAAAAACTTACCCCGCAATTACAACGGCAAAAAAATGCGTCAACGTGGTCGAGGGATGACAATGCGGTCAAAACCTCTGTTCCAAAAGAGAGAAAACAACGTTGCTTTAAAATTAGTAATAAAACGGTTATTTAATTATATAATCAAAGCTTTTTTTCCTGAAGAATTTGCCAGTTGAATGGCGGTAAAAACAAGAAAGGCATAAAATTGCATATATTCGCCGTAACAAGTTAGCAATAAATTTCCTGTGTATCGCCGGATTTTCAACTTTCTTTATTGTTCCATGAATAAGAGGAGTCAGTTTTTAACATTAATAATTCAAAACAAGCAATTTTGTGTCCCATATAGATTTGAGTTGGCCGTGGTTGAACAAAACTAGCCAGCTAGCCAGCCAGCCAGCCAGAATATTTTTTTAGTTAATATAATTAATAATACCCAAAGTTGATGTCCCTTTAAAATTATTGAAAATTATTTACCTTTTGATATGGAAGCACTCAATGAATATGGAGCATTAAAAGAAAACAAATCATGTGCAAACATACGAAGCTTCATATTATTTGCCACACTATTTATTTTTCCTTTATTATAGTACGTACATAAATGAAGCAAAAACAATAAAGGAACAATATTGTAGAAATTTTGTTTTAAAATTTCGAGTATATAGGAATATATACATTTTAAAACTAAACCGGAACCAGTTGCAGAAATGCAACACCAAAGCCTTCTAGCTGAAATCGAAGCTACGACCCAACGATTATACTCTATATACAGTAACGCAGGGCTCAAAAACCATGAGCTATGGAGGCCGATGCAAAGAGCTCTGTGTTTATATAATAGTACATATGGTAATGCCGGTGAATTTTATTTGGGTTAAAAGAAAATTTCAAGTATAAGAACATATACATTTTAAAGACTACAATGACCCGGTATCCGCAACAGCATGGCCAATTACTGTAACAATTTATACACTATACAAAATAGACACTTAACGGACCTACTGAGATCCGCAAGGTGCATGCTGTAATTGTCCTTGGACAAACTGTCGTAAATTGTACGGGAATCCTCGCTACTATTCGCCAAAGTGTCTTGATGTAATATTTTAGCATTACGGACTCTGCTAAAAATCGCTTATGCTTAACACCAGCTTACCAGCTAGAGTGATTCAAGCTTTAATTGTTCTTATCCGAAAAGATCTTTTGGTGTGTTGTCGCTTTGCTTGTGAAATTACGTACTTATCTCAAACGATGTACATTGTTGCATGTATAGATAATCTTATACACACCATGCACGTGTTGCTAGAAAACAACAAATTAGATGTCAGATTTGTATTGCCGCAATTTGCTGTAACTTTTTCCGACTACGATTGCGAGTCAGGTGTGCAATAAAAATAAGGCGCAAAAATCGATTGAGCATGACTATATATAAAAACTTATGAGTAGACTTAGGTGTTTCAGGAAGTTTCGACCAGCTAATTTTATACATGCATGCACGAGCTGCGCCATGTGTACTGAAGCAAAAGTGCAGAAAAAACAATTTCGTTAAGCCAACAACGAGTAATTAAGTTTTTTTTCCTCTTTTTTTTTTCTTAGATTAGAATAAGCTGCTCTTGCGTACATTAATTATTGAAGAAAATTAAGATCTAACGCGGATTCTTAAAGCGGTGAAGTGCTTTGCATGTACTATAGTAACTCCGTAACGCTGAAGACTGGTTTCCTATAGCTATAGTTGTCAGTGTTACAATTCAGTTGGCAACTGTCGCCGATCAGGTCTTGCAACAGTTACGATCAGATAGGAGCGCGAGTTGTAATTCAATCGGCGACTGACCGGCGACTGTTGTAGAAGTGGAATCGAGTTCAACTTCCAGAACAATTACAACAGTCGCATAATACGACAACAGTTATTAACGGAAACATCAATCGCCGACAGTCGGTTGCCAGATTTTTCGCCATATAAAGGACCAAATTAATTGCAAAAACCGGCCTAAGTATAATCACTCTAAAAATCCTCAATTTTGTTAAAAGAATCTATACGTAATGGTCACCTCGAAGACTTGAGTGTGTCGTACATCAATTGGAACGTTCGCAATTGAACGTTCAAAAACATGAGTCTCAAGCGGCGAATTTTTTGAACGTGCAAACAATGCATGCTGTTTTTGTCATCCAGTTTGTTTTTGAATACTATATTTAGGTCATTTGAACGTTATGGGAACCGAGAAGTCCTGAGTCGGAGAGAAATAGGCGATATGAATTGTATAAAAGTTGTAAGTTGCAGCATAATTTGCAGCAAAAATTTTACTGACTTCTCACACGTGTGCTCCAATTAAACATTGCAAAAACACAGTCTATAAATTAGTTTTATAAATTATATTCAGAAAAATATAGCAATGGCAACTAGTTTCGCAGTCTGTTGCGCGTATACAGCTATGATCATATCATATGTTATATCTGCATGTGACAATTAACGACAGACTGCATGTAGTAGCCTGTGAGAAGCTATATACTTCCCATACTCAACCCATATCGACGACATAGCTGTTTAGCTTTTTAACAGGTTTTCCCTCCATTTACACAATACATGTATATTATGGGTTTGGCAATTAATGGCCATTTCACTGGATTACACCAGATTTCTCTAGATTTTATCTCGCGACCCCTTTTATTTTTTGTTACCGCGACAGCTCTGAAATTTCACCAAATTTTCAAAATCAGGAAGCAAATGATACACCACTGCGTGGGTCAGAACCAGTGAACTCAATTTCTTCATAACGGGATTCTGGAACTCTAACTCCAGGGCAAAACGCGAAGTCGCTGTTTTACGTCGCCCCCAGTCATACCAAAGTTCGGCCTATACGCGGTCGAGGTAACAGACAGCGTGTAGGGGCCAGAATCCAACGAATATAGGAAACAAAGTGATTCTTGAATGCCTATTACTTTGTAGAATGAATATAAGATTTCGAAAGATATCGAGCATTTTTGCGATATATCGACGGAAAGTTGCTTGAAGTTCCTTTAATTTTTCTCTCGTTTTCGCTTCCTCCCACAAACATATCCGTCAGCGGTTCATCACGGCAACTTCTGCAGAGAAGAGAGTATAGCCTGTTTGTAGGTCCGTCTTTAATAACTAGAATGTGATTGGTCAACGCAATTTGGAATTAACTTACCAATGGCTAAAAATTAATGTTTTATACATTGGGCAATACTGTTAAACTTAGTTGGGTTATGTCAATGTCAATTCTTGTTTAGTTATTCAAAACTCTAAATTATATGTCTTATTGTGATGTCCATGCACAAGCTCCGTATTGTGGTATCGTTACGAAAGATAAAATAATTGTTTTGTTTTGTTTAAATAGTTTTTCAGTTCTCAACTTTCGCTTATAGTAACACTCACTTGGGAGTTGAAGGCAGAAAGCAAAACTGAATATAATTCGAACAGTTAATTAAGGAATAAAGAGAGAGAACCGAAACCGATCCAAGGTGAATTGACCCTAAGGCGAAAACTACGTCATTTAATAAAGTAGATAATTATATTGTTGTTTCCACTGATCTTCAGAGATCAAGGGTTGTTGCACATGCACGTTTCATGTATATAAGCTTTCTGCGTTGCAGCCAAGAATAAAATACGACAGCCTCAGTAATTTTCTGATCAAAATATCGCATGCGTCAAGTGCAAACATTAAAACTTAAGCGAGATACTCTGAAACATTTGCATATGAGATGTTGTTAAAGTGATATGATCAGACATAGTTTAACGCTACTCTGGCTTAAAGTTTTTTGAACGTAGCTTAAAAAGTTACTGTTCATGAGCCAAGTTTTTAAACTACGTTCAAAAAACGTTTAAGCCAGAGTAGCGTTAAACTTTTAGAAGTAAACCCACGACCTTGCGATATAATGTATACAGAACTCGCGATCAAGCTCTCGGCAACGGCCTCCGTGGCTCAGTGGTCAGAACATTGCACTAGAATCGCAAGGTCGTGGGTTTAATTCCTGCCGGAAGGCCTGTGTAGTTGCATTTTTCGCAACTGGTCCCGGTTTGGTCTCAAAATGTATATATTCTATACTCGAATTTTCCTTCATCAAAAATCCCTAGAACATGCTATGTAATCGAGTGAAATGCCCAATATTACTTCTAATAAACCCAATTCTCTCGTGGCATTACCACCTTAATGTATACAGAACTCGCGATCAAGCTCTCGGCAACGGCCTCCGTGGCTCAGTGGTCAGAGCATTGCACTAGAATCGCAAGGTCGTGGGTTCAATTCCTGCCGGAAGGCCTGTGCAGTTGCATTTTTCGTAACTGGTCCCGGTTTGGTCTTAAAATGTATATATTCTACACTCGAATTTAGCGTTAAACTATGTCTGATTCTTCACCTGACTGCGTTGGGAATTTATTTGGTGATATGATAAGTTGTACGTAATCATGTGGTACGTTTGCGAGCTTGGTGTGATGTAACAGACGTTTGGTAGACGTTCGTCAAGCGCAATTACTCAGAAAAGATTTCTCAACTGTAGGCAGGGTTCGAACCTGCAACATCCCAATGACTAGTTAGACGCTTAACCATCGAGTCATTGAGGCTCAGATATAGAAAGGTAAGGTTGCAAATTCATGGTCATATGTGCTCCAACTGGTAGCGTTTGCATATGAGATGTTTGTGAGTTTGGTGTAATGTACTTTCACTTTAACAACATCTCATATGCAAACACTACCACTGATGAATTTGCAACCTTAGCTTTCCATCTGAGACTCAGTAGCTCAATGGGCAGAGGGTGTAACCGGTCATTAGAAGGTCGCAGGTTCGAACCCTGTCTGGGGCTCAGAAATCTTCGAACGTCTGTTAGATTACACCAAGCTCGCAAACGTACCACATGCACTACGTGTATACGTACAACTTATCATAATACTCTGAAACAATTGTATTACTTTATCGTACTAAATATAGAACTTATTTATAATGAAAGCAATTTTAATTATTCTTTAATTTATGCACACTACATGATATTGTCCTTTTGGCCTTGCTTCACCTGCTTTGCAGTTAAATATACGAAGAAAAGCTGAGAAACAGTGCATGCGCGAACCCATAAAGCGAGAATAACATCTTCAGCCAAAGTATTTCTCAAACAGTTGAATCATTTACTAAATGCATGCGTTCTTTCAAAGTGAACTTGCTTGCAATCGACACAGCCGGGGGCAATTTCAAATATTCTTCGGTTTACACGATTCTATATAGAGTCGGGCTTGCATAAAAGTTTAGAAGTTTGATTTTCATTTGGGCATATGCAAGAATTAAGCACGAAAAAGAAAATAAAGGCTGACAGTGCAAACGAAGCAATACTAATGGCATATAAAATATCGACATACAATCATAAGCATAGACATACGTTGAAACATATTGAAGCGTTAGACAAAAGGCGAAACAAAGAAACGTTCACTTCGTTTTGTTTTCAGTTTGGGCTAATTGACACGTTCGGGTCCATCGCATAAGGAAAGCTAATATGTGTTTTGTCTAATGCTTCTTCTTAACCTTTAAGTCGTCAGTTTAATCACGCTCGTGTATTTCATTAGAAAGAATTTTTCATTCCAAACGAGACTAAAGGCCTATATATGGAGGCGAGTTACCCAGCCAGGCGAGTTACTCGGCACCTGGCGAGTTCCCAGTCGGTAGAACAAACACTGGTTTTCCCACCGCAGACCGCAGTGTTTATTTGAGACGGACGAGTAACTCGCCATGGCGAGAACTCAGCACTGGCAGCTGGGATCTCGGCAAAGCGGGATAAACATTTCCCCATATAAACACTTTTCCCCGGGTAACTCGGCATAGCGGGATGAATTTTCTATATTCGCTGTTTATGTCACTTTTGTTGATGCTAATCATCTCAAATATTAGAACTTGCCAGGTAACTCGCTTCCATGCATATAAACAGAACGTAACGTTTATCCCGGCAAACCGGGTAACTCGACTGACCGGGTAACTCGGCTCCATATAACCAGGCCCCAACCAAGAGGTGGTTCATTTTAACAAGTTATGAAAGAGAGCTATAAATAAACCTAACCTAATCTTACCAGACATATGTCGAGTCTTGGATGTATCAGATACAGAAATTATCAGAAAAATACCAGCATAAGAAAGTTATTAGCTTCCACTCCTTGAACAAAAAAGACAAAAATAACTATTCAACTCGTGAATGTAGCATTGACAGACAGGTCTTTAATTTTCCTGGGGAACAAACGAAAGTACCCATGCGCCGGCGATCATATACTGTCAATGGTCAGTCGCATTATATTCTCTGGCGTTTCCCAATTCCTTGTGTTGGTGGCACAGTGGTTAGTGCTGGGCAGTTTTCTGAAATTTCACCCAGACCATGTAAAAATTATAGTGTTTCCATTTCGACTCACCCGAACACCACCATTTTCCAAGTTAGCCTAAAAAGGAATCTTTACTTCATTTGTATTTGATATCTAGTGAAAGCTGAGGTTATTTAGGTTTTTAAATAGGTTATCAGTTTCTTAAGAAAAAACGTACTTATGTTGCTGCCAGTCTAACAAGTAGTCTATAATGCCATATTGGTGTGGTCCTTTCTTTATGTATAAGAAACATATAATTATATCTGAAATGTAAGACTATACATTTTAAGCAAATACACACCCTGCCGTAAGTCCTTAGCCTGTGTACAGCCTGTACAGCCTGCATGAATACACACCTGTAATAGACCTTTTCACCAATAGCGGCGCCATCTTTAATTCGCAATGCATTATGGTCTATCCAGGGTAACAAGCTCCATTAAAAGGGCGATTGCGTAGTGTTGAGACACAATGCAGTAATTGTTTCTTTATAAATACTTTCGTGGCAACAATATCTAAATATAATAATTGTCATAATGGTAAAAGCAACAATTCTCGGACGTGTAAGGATAGATTCATGACAAATGGTTTTCCACTAGGCGACTTTTTTCGTGCGAAGCGACTTTTTCTTTTGTCTCATGAGCTCTGAGCTGGAACTAATCCAAAATCTATTGAATTCAAACAAAAGAAAGTCACTTCGCGCGAAAAAAATCGCCTAGTGGAAAACCGGCTATACGTACGAGAATTATTGCTTTTGCCAATATGACAACGACCATATCTAGACATTGTTGCCATGAAAGCGTTTATCAAGAAAAAATTACAGCATTGTGTCTCAACACTAAGCAATCACCCTTTTAATTGAGCGTATTACCCTGGATAGACCACAATGCATTGCGAATTCACGATGGCGCCGCTATTGGTGAAAAGGTCTATTACCAGGTGTATTCAAGCTGGGCACAGGCTATAAGTCCTCTGCTTTCAAATTTATTTCTAAATCAAAGAAACTGCTCGAATTTTTAGGCTCAACAGATTCTGAAAAAAGGAGTCTAAAATTTAAACCATAGGTTCATATTTTTACTGTAGCGGATATATATATATATATATATATATATATATATATATATATATATATATATATATATATATATATATACGAGTGGGTTTTGGTCTACGAAACGCAAAGAGTGCTCGATAACATATAGTTAGAGCAAATATAGATTTTCGCTTACCTCAAAAGTCTGCTACAGGCTGTTTCATCTAAAAAAGAATCTTCAGGCAGATGACAATTTTCGAAAACAGGGGTGCTTATATCCTTCCTGCTGGGGCGTGGGAGTGTGGGGGCGAAACAATACATGCATTCATGGCTTTCGTTGCGCTGTTTGCGCGGAATTTATTTCGATGACGACATTGACTGATAATTTCTGCTCTTTTGTTGAGTAAACAATTCTTGTTTTTATCTTTCAAAATATAAAATTTTTCTTCTAAACATAAATTACATCGTTTTGAACCTCCCGTGTACGAAATAGAATGTTTTAAAATTTGCCAATTAATACTAAAATCCTTGTTGTTTTCTTTCAATGCCCAAATATATTTCGAAAGTTCAGTGTCGTTTGCATATGCTTTTTATGCTGAAAAGATTTAGTGTGGTTGGCCAATCGCTCTTTGAATGTGGTTGAAGTCATGCCAATGTAATTCTTGATCGTGTTTGTGTTGTTTACTGTGACTGTTGCTTTGTATACTATGTCCCTAGTCATGCATTGTTTTCTAAGTGGACAGTTCGTGTTTTTCCTACAATTGCAACTGCTAGTGTCCTTATCCTGTGGCATGTTATTCCTAGATATGTGTGCATTGTGTTTAGTGATTATTGACTTAACATTGTTCATGCAGCTGTAACTTACTTTGACTGTGTTTCTGTTAAAAATCTTATGGAGCTTGTGGTGTGGTGGGAAGTGCTTGTCAATTAGGTTTAGGAAATTGCGTCCTATGTTTGTACTTACACTCTTGCTAAAAGGTGGGTTGAACCAAGTGATGTTGCGTTGCCTATTCCTGCGTGGTTGCTGTGCTGTGTGTTGAGTGTAGCTAAGATCATGATCAAAGTTGCTGTGCCTAAGTGCGTTCTGATATATGGGTGCAGATTCCTGAAAAACTTGTTCATCTGATGAGAGAAGTGCAATGCGCTTGTTGATTGATGCAGGTAACTGTCTTGTGATGCTTGGTGGGTGGTTAGAGTGCTTATTTATGTAAAGCGGATCGTCATTGGGCTTCCTATAGGGCCTATAAATTCCATTGTTAAGGTCGAAAGTTACATCTAAAAAGTTTACTATGCGTAAATTTGATTCGGCGTAAGTTTGACCTAAAAATTACCGCCGAATCAAATTTACGCATAGTAAACTTTTTAGATGTAACTTTCGACCTTAACAATGGAATTTATAGGCCCTATAGGAAGCCCAATGACGATCCGCTTTACATAAATAAGCACTCTAACCACCCACCAAGCATCACAAGACAGTTACCTGCATCAATCAACAAGCGCATTGCACTTCTCTCATCAGATGAACAAGTTTTTCAGGAATCTGCACCCATATATCAGAACGCACTTAGGCACAGCAACTTTGATCATGATCTTAGCTACACTCAACACACAGCACAGCAACCACGCAGGAATAGGCAACGCAACATCACTTGGTTCAACCCACCTTTTAGCAAGAGTGTAAGTACAAACATAGGACGCAATTTCCTAAACCTAATTGACAAGCACTTCCCACCACACCACAAGCTCCATAAGATTTTTAACAGAAACACAGTCAAAGTAAGTTACAGCTGCATGAACAATGTTAAGTCAATAATCACTAAACACAATGCACACATATCTAGGAATAACATGCCACAGGATAAGGACACTAGCAGTTGCAATTGTAGGAAAAACACGAACTGTCCACTTAGAAAACAATGCATGACTAGGGACATAGTATACAAAGCAACAGTCACAGTAAACAACACAAACACGATCAAGAATTACATTGGCATGACTTCAACCACATTCAAAGAGCGATTGGCCAACCACACTAAATCGTTTCAGCATAAAAAGCATGCAAACGACACTGAACTTTCGAAATATATTTGGGCATTGAAAGAAAACAATAAGGATTTTAGTATTAATTGGCAAATTTTAAAACATTCTATTTCGTACACGGGAGGTTCAAAACGATGTAATTTATGTTTAGAAGAAAAATTTTATATTTTGAAAGATAAAAACAAGAATTGTTTACTCAACAAAAGAGCAGAAATTATCAGTCAATGTCGTCATCGAAATAAATTCCGCGCAAACAGCGCAACGAAAGCCATGAATGCATGTATTGTTTCGCCCCCACACTCCCACGCCCCAGCAGGAAGGATATAAGCACCCCTGTTTTCGAAAATTGTCATCTGCCTGAAGATTCTTTTTTAGATGAAACAGCCTGTAGCAGACTTTTGAGGTAAGCGAAAATATATATATATATATATATATATATATATATTATATGGAGAAGAGTATTTTACGTAATATTTAAAGGCCGACAGTGAGGATTGGACCGGGTTTTCAAGTTTTTCGAGGAGAAGCCGAAGGACTGGAACGAATTCCGAGTACTTGAAAACCCGGTCTAGTCGACACCGCTGCCAAACGTTTAGCGCATGCACGACGTCCGAGCTCGTCCTCGGAAAAAGGGCGGGAAAACACTGAAATATTTGGACTAGTCCGAGAGTCCGACACAAAAGTTAAAATTATAAGCATATTACCAAAAAGATATAAGGTAGGTAATTTGTACATGGCTTCCTTGTCAATATTGTAACATATTCTGAAATTACCCCTTCGTCATTTTCTTTACCCTTTTTTTAAAACAAAAATGAATAGTCGAGTCTTACTTAGTCTTCGCTGTCTGGTTGTTGTCGCCACGGCTTCTCTTGATGTCTATTTTAGCGAATTCACGCATGCGCAAACGTTTGGCAGCGGTGTTGGTCTAGTCCGAATTGGGGGCTGTTTACATTGGCCGGGCTAGCCCGGTTAACCTGGCTCACGCGATTGATTAGGATCTTACTGTGGTTTTAAACTAAATTAAAGAAGAATTGGTTTAGTTTAGATGTAAACGAATCCTAACGTTGGTTAAAATCTCTTTTTGTGGCCGAGGAAAGAATTTGGTGACACGAGTCAGCTCGGCTAACCGGGCTAGCCCAGCTCACGTAAACAACCCCTTGGAGGCCTTTGAATGACTTCTCAAAATCACTTAGTGCATTCCCAAATCAATTAGTGTATTAGTAATTAGTGGATGGATGAAAACGCCGTTTATTCCCAAGGCCCCTGGTGCCATATTTCAAGTCCTACGACAAGAAATATTATTTTCTTGTCCTTGGACTGGAAATAACATTTCTAGTCCTCTTCCCAGTATTTCCCTGGTATTTCAAGTCCTTTCACGTGGTAGAATTCAGCGCTTGTGATTGGTTCATTAACTCATGAAGTATGAATGAGTTTAAGAATAGCAACTATAAAACACTCGTAGAATCCAAATTTCACTACATCTGGGAACCGAGTGGCGTATTTCTCGTGTATAACGCTCGCGCGTGACATATCGACAAGTCAAAATTTACGCTTTTTGCCGTAAGTTTTTTTCATCTGTATTTTCTAAACGTTTTTTTCATTTTGGTGAATATCCAGCACTATTCACCTTCACTTCGGTGAATAATTGTTAATTGTTATATACCAAATACTTTCGTTTGCCAAAGATGAAATCCTATTGGTCAAATCATGGTCACGTGTTGTTCAACAAACTCAATGTTTCTTTCTGCACTGTTTCCCTTCGACGTCAACAACGAAGAAGGAAACTATTTTTACAGTATTATTATTATGAGTCTGGTGTATTTGTTTAGTTGAATTGAAATTACGACGACAAAGTCAAAGTGTTTTGGTTAAGTCTTTTGGCCTTTTGCAAGTTTCGAGTCATTTTGTATTTTGTATTTTAAAAGTCTTTGGTATATAACAAAACGCTTGTTGACTTTTGCCTCGAGAAACATCGAGTTTACGGTCCCTCAGGCTTCAATGTCACCCTTGGGCTAAAGTCCTCGGGTGACATTGAAGCCTTCGGGTCCGTAAAACTCGATGTTTCCCTCGGCGCCAGTAAACAAGTGTATATTGATTTCCACTAGAAGACTGGAAAAGCATTCTGGTAGTTGTAGTCATCCAACGCCATCGTACGTCATCGTGCAAAAAGTCTACTAGAGAATGAACCCGAGTTGTCTATTATTTAAGAAATAGAAAACGGCCACCCGTGTTTATATAGCCTGATGCAAACACGAGTGTGGGTTGGGAGAATTCGAAAGTTTATGTGAACCCGAGCCGTAGGCGATCGAGGGTTTACATAAGTACTTTCGAATTCTCCCAAACTCACTCGAGTGTTTGCATCAGGTTATATAAACACAGAGCAACCATTTTCTATTTCTTTTATGAAATAAGGCTAAGATAATAACAATAGACGACAAGGCGTAGCCGAGTTGACTATTGCTTAAAGTGTCTATGAAATGAAAAATTCGTTGGCATTTTTGTTGTTTTATTGGACAGAGGAGCATGGCAGGAGCACTCACTGAAAATTTCAAGAGAATCTGATGCGCAGGTTTCGCGCTATTAGCTCTCAAAGTTTGCCATGGCTAGTTCGTTCTTGCAGAAAAATTGGGCTTTCGGTAACAATGCTTATGACGTACGCAGATGGACAACTATGCATAAGAACAATAGATTTCACTATTAATGATCCATCTGCGTAAGTCATAAGGCATTGTTACCAAGAAGCCCAAATTTCCCCAAAACAAACTATCCACGGCAAATTTTGAGAGTTGATAGCGCGAAAACTACGCATCAGATTCTCTTGAAATTTTCAGTGAGTGCTCCTGTCATGCTCCTCTGTACAATAAAACAACAAAAATACCAATGAATTTTTCATTTCATAGACACTTTAAAGAAAACAAAAACAAGATGTCTGTCTAATTGTTTTAGAGTAAACTAACTAGTCAGACAAAATATTACTTTAAAGAAAGAAAGCAAAACCTCGGCAAAACGCAAGTTTTCTGCCATTGTTTTGCGCTTTATACATCACGAATACAAAGAAATTTATTGAACTAAGTTCACTTTACACACAATAGACAACAAACTGGCTCAAAGTTAGCGTTTTATAGAAAATTATTGCGCAGTAATATTTCTCTCAGTACATTAGAATCGTTATACTCTCCTGCTATCACAACAGGAACTGGGTCTTAAAAATCATCTTCAAAGTAGTCTATGACGTCCATATTCTGCGATTTTCTTGGTATGAATCTGTAAGAAGGATGTACTGAGTGAAACCAGTGAGAAGAAAAAAAGTGACGAAGAAAATGCACTTCCTAGACAGTCTGAAATCTTGGCTTTTACTGACTGACTGACTGACTGACTGACTGACTGACTGACTGACTGACTGACTGACTGACTGACTGACTGACTGACTGACTGACTGACTGACTGTCTGTCTGTCTGTCTGTCTGTCTGTCTGTCTGTCTGTCTGTCTGTCTGTCTGTCTGTCTGTCTGTCTGTCTGTCTGTCTGTCTGTCTGTCTGTCTGTCTGTCTGTCTGTCTGTCTGTCTGTCTGTCTGTTTGTTTGTTTCTCCGTCCGTCCGTTCGTCCGTCCGTCCGTCCGTCCGTCCGCCCGCCCGCCCGTCCGTCCGTCCGTCCGTCCGTCCGTCCGTCCGTCCGTCCGTCCGTCCGTCCGTCCGTCCGTCCGTCCGTCCGTCTGTCTGTCTGTCGCCCTTGGTTATTTCCGTCTCGTAAACGACCGTTGTCATCCAAAACGGTCAATGCCAACCCTATATATGTGCAATACTGTTTTAATATGAATCACCCAATCACTCGGCTACGCCCTCGCTTTATAAAACAACTAATTGACCTCCGTCGGTTCAATAACCCTTACTTATGTGCAAGTATGATATATGCTAACGTCATAATACGTGTTAAGAGAAGAGAAGAGAAGAGAAGAGAAGAGAAGAGAAGAGAAGAGAAGAGAAGAGAAGAGAAGAGAAGAGAAGAAGAGAAGAGAAGAGAAGAGAAGAGAAGAGAAGAGAAGAAGAGAAGAAGAGAGAGAAGAAGAGAAGAAGAAGAAGAAGAGAAGAAGAAGAGAAGAGAAGAGAAGAGAAGAGAAGAGAGAGAGAAGAGAAGAGAAGAGAAGAGAAGAGAAGAGATATGAGAATTGACTGTAAATGTTCTTGGAGCTATTTCACTTGCACATTAACATGCAATTATGCTATAACTTTGAGGTGAACCGCAGTGATATATCTCCAATAAGAAATCGATGTCCAATGGGTTTGATGTTTTCCGGGCGTAATAACGGTTTTGTCCCATAAATAAGCTCTCAATTGATGTTTACCCCTGTCGTCTTTTGATCACTTTGTGTTTAACCAGCAAGTCTACTTGTTTGTTTACCCTTTTGACGACAATGTGCGCTTTGGCCTCAACCGCCATTGCATTTGTCGCCAGCATTTGATGTTCACCTCTCCCGTCATATATATACATGATTCAGCAAATCTGATGACATGGATCAGGCGGGGACCAATCACGAATTGTCCGCGACCTATAAATACGCTATTCACAGGTAGAGATCAAAACAGGTAAACATAAAAATGTCTTGGACGCCAATTCATGACAGATGCCCCTCGTCCAATCAAAACAGTCCTCAGAGCTATTGTTTATGGGACAATGCGGTATACATCATAAACTGAACTCAACCTACGTTCAAATCATCAGCACTATCAGAAGGTTGTGGGTCAAAGTCCTGCTTCGGTAAGTTCGCTTTCTGAGTATATAGCTCAAAGAATACTATTCTCATATCAAGAGCTGGCATAAAACTTCTCTGAGAAGGCATTGCAACTTACTTAACATTTCCGATGCCTTGGTCGGGCAGAACCGGGACAGGTGGTGGCGGTTGAGGATTTATGTGACGTTGAATATGAGAAGACAGTTTGACACGAGGACACCTTGATTGCCTAGGATATTAATAGAACAAAAACATCATCTCAAAATGAAGATGGCTCCTTACAATTTTTTTTTAAAGTGGCTAACTGCAAATTTTAACCTTGGGGGGCAATTACATGGACCGGAAACGATTACATGGAGCCGGCTAGCCCGGTAAGCCGGGATGATTTCAGGCCGAAATTCGCAATTATCAAGTAAATAAGGGCAAAGTTATGTTAGCATTACTTCAGTTTTACACTAATTAGTCAATTATCTATTTTGTAAGCCTATCGTTAATAAAAAGATTGTTAAAGTCTTAGCTAACCCAGGAAAGAGTCTTCACGAAGACTAATTAATTTATTAAATCTTCGCTTTGATCACGAAACACACAAACAACGTTGATGTTCTATTTCAGTTCCTTTCAGCACTATTTATTCACACAGTCAAGCAAACGAACGCGTATCGAAGCGCGGTTTGCCGGGATAAAAACGATCACATGGACATTTTCATCCCGGTTAACCGGGCTAGCACGGTTGCGACAACCGGGATCCCGGCAAACCAGGCTAGCCCGCTTGCCATGTAATCGAAATGTTAAAAAAAACACATGCGTCTTATATATAAAGTGGGCTAGCCCGGTTAACCGAGCCAGCCTGGTCCATGTAATCACCCCCTTAACCGCGCTGAGGTGTCCGCTTAAGAGGGGTGTCCGTTAAGGTTCGATTGTATATATAATACTACAAGTTACTATCGCAAGGAAGTGCTGCCTGGTTAATAGTTGGTAAGTTATTCAGCGACAACAATTCTTCACGTGGATAAGACCATTGTGAAAAGCATTCAAGTACATATTGTCTCCTTGCACTAAGACTCGGTCGATAGTAGATGAATTCCAATCGTTCACTTGAATAGTTTGTGCTGTTAACAGCGCTAATACTCATAAAAGAACACTGTTTTGAGCATCTGTTGTATGGTCAGGGGGGTTCAAGACCGGTTCCGAATTTTTCTTCCGTGTAAACAGGCGGAACCGTACGAATTCGAGACTGGTCTCGAATTCGTCCCGTACCGTGTAAACGTAGCCTAAAATACGGTTTGACCAATCAAAGCCCTCAAAGCGCCCCACGTGATTATTCGTTTCCTATCCAGTCTTTCTCCAATCCATGTTTATACTTACTTTGTAGCCGTAACCACCGTATTCCGGTTGGGTTCTTGATCGTAACTGACGGACGAGCAACCGTAACACGTGCCCAACTCGTGGACAAAACGACGATTCTTGTTGTTCATCGGAGAAAAGGAATGACTCAGCTTAGGACTTTGGACCTAAAAACGAAAATAGATTAGGGGAGAAAAAAGGTTGTTCTGTTACTTATTAATATTAAATAATTCCTGTAAAGTTCCACAAAAAGGTAATTCTACAGAGGCTCAATTTTGCATGAACATCTGCCTCCATTTGAGATAAAGCCAACCAACAACCCAAAAGTACATGACATGAAGATTCGCGTGTTAGTACTTGTCTAACTGAAAAAATAAAATACAGAATTTCTTTCTTTTGCGCTGATTGATCGGAGAATATTGTTATTGTTTTTTGAAGAACACTAAAAATAATGAAAAATGGCTTTTACACGACTTTAATATCTTATAGTCCGTTCTTGTGTTATCACACGTAATGTGATTTTGTTACGTTTCTTTTCGTGGTCCGAATCGTTCCGACTAGCGTACCGTCGAGCTGCTATTAATAGCCAAAAAAGCGGACAAACAAACCAAAATTGGCTTTCAAATGATTGCAAATGAGCCATTATCTATTGTTCGGACTGCAAGAATTGTGGGTAAAAGCGGACAAACATCAATCCTGACGTCATCACGATGGAGTGCTATTAGATTTAGATTCAGTTTACATGGAATGCCGCCCAGCCGCCTGGAAAACGACCTACAGTAGTAAAAACACTACGACCGACCTGAAGTCGGGCCGGCATGAAGGCCTCATGTAAACATTTCTTCACTTTACCTTTGCAACATTCTTAACCAAGTTATCAAAAACATCTTCGATAAAATAGACAAACTTCATGTTAGCTCTGTAAAATAATTAAACAAACAAATGCTGACGTTTTATTACAAAAACTGAATGATTATAGGTCTCTCAGTAAAAAGATCTCACAAAAAATGAAAAAGACTTTCAAGTACTGTTTAATAAACGAGCAGGAGTGTTTTACCAGATATAAAGACACGAAGCGAAGCCGAGTGTTTATTGAACTGCGAGTTTATTGAACGGCATCAAAAACGAACCACTTGGTAAGTTCATTGGCGCAGTAACTTTGGAAAATAACCTTTAGACAAGGTATATATATGTAATGTTTACAACACAAGCGGCCGTGTTGTATTGAATATACAATCACGAGCCGAAGGCGAGTGATTGTATATTCAATACAACAAGGACGCGAGTGTTGTAAACAACTTGTGAAATGAATGAATAGTAAAAATCCCTTTGGGATATTGAGATGCTAATTAGTTACAAGCACTAGTGGTTGTATCAGAAGAGTATACATCCACTAGTGGTTGTAACTAATTAGCATCATTGGTTTTGGTTTGTATGGGGTTTACAGGGGTATACATGTGACGTAATTTCTGAAATTGTATTGGCTGCAAAACTCATGAATTAGTAATGAATTTCACAAATACAGAGAGAGAGAGAGAGAGAGAGAGAGAGAGAGAGAGAGAGAGAGAGAGAGAGAGAGAGAGAGAGAGAGAGAGAGAGAGAGAGAGAGAGAGAGAGAGAGAGAGAGAGAGAGAGATCTGTATATATCTGTATGTATGTATGTATGTATATACATATATATATATATATATATATATATATATATATATAGAGGATGAATTTGACAAAGGTTTTTTATCATCTACAATTATAATTTCATCCAACATGGTGGAGATATCTTTGTCTTTTGAATCTCAGGGGATTGGTTGGACACCACCTATATAGCTATATAACTATTATAACTTTACTGAAGATTTGTATTCTGCAACAGCAGGTGGTCAAAAATTTACGTAGAGCTTACCGTCCATGTTCTTCTAAAAAGTGTGGAAATTGTGCTGGATCAGATCTGCTTGTGAAATCAGGCTGGGAAATGCCTAGAGCTTCCGCCACCACTCTGACAGAAACATGAAAAAAAAAAAAAGAAGAGATTATTCTATGAACACCAATTCCCCATTTAATTATAACACAGTTTGTTCCTTTTTTAATTTTCAACCCGCAGTTTTCTGGATTTTTTCCCCAGATTACGGTAATGGAAATACCTTCCCACTTCTTCTTCTGTAGTTTGTTGTGTATTACTGTATTTCTTTAGTCGCTACTGAAGCGTATGGAAATTTTTTTTGTCGAAAAATGTGAACTACTGAACTGAAAGTGTAATTTCGCTTTCATGGAATTTAATCATAATATAACGAATGTTTCTCCCAAATGGATACCAACAAACAAATATAAATCAAGAATAAGCGACTTTTATCGCTAGATTTTTCTCACGTTTCTGTAGCAGCTACATAAATATAGTAATACACAACAAACTACAGAAACAGAGGTGGGAAGGTATTTCCATTTTGACTGTGCCTCGTCGTTCATCTCCACCAGAATGGTGATCATGGACATATTGACCGCCACTTGTGCGCTCATTTACACATATCAGCCTTAAAATATGCAATATTTCTCTAAACAATAATTCGCAATGATGTGAATCTTTTTTTCATGAAGTCTTACACTGCTAAAGTCAACCGAAACATTTTTCGGCTGACTCGAGCGGAACTCGCACCTTCGGGATTCCGGTCCGCCGCTCTACCTGTTGAGCTATCGAGCCGCACAGGGATTGGAGGCAAGGTCTATCCAACTTAAGTGCACGAGATATTCTCGCGACAACTTAACGCGACAACTTGTCGCGAGAATATCCCGTGCACTTAAGTTGGATAGAACTCGCCTCCAATCCCTGTGCGGCTCGATAGCTCAACAGGTAGAGCGGCGGACTGGAATCCCGAAGGTGCGAGTTCAAATCCCGCTCGAGTCAGCCGAAAAATTTTTCGGTTGACTTTAGCAGTGTAAGATATCATGAAAAATTTTCTCATGTCTCTGAGGATGATTCTGAATTTGAATCAGATAGGCTGCTACTTATAATTTATCCACTCCAACCAAGATTGCTCACTCCACCCAAGTTTGCCCACTCGACCCAGGTTTGCCCACTCCACCTGAGCTTGCCAACTCCAACCCAAGTTTTCCAACTCCGATCCACCTGAGTTCGCCAACTTCAACTGAGCTTGCTCACTTCACCCACATTTCTCTCACCTCTTCACAATAAGAGCCCAGAGTTGCCTGCGCAGGAGCCATTTAATAGATCGTTTTCATCTGACGTCACGGCGGCCATATTGGTGTACCAAAACAATGAAATGGCGGCCATATTGGTGTGCGGTATGGGAATTAGCTCTTTCTTATTCAAATATTTCGTATTGTTTCACCACCCCAATGGGGCCACCGATCACGTGAGTGAAAATGATCTATTGTAATTACAATAAACACAGAGTACTACACATTTCTTCTGTATTTTTTAATTATAAGATTGAAAACTACAAGTTACTATAACTTATCGCTTGATATGATTTACAAGGGTTTTGACAGGATATACATAGAATTAATTTACAAATATTAAACAAGATATAAATCTTTCCTCATCCTCGCTGAAATTGTAAGACAGTTCACAAGTGTGTTCAGAGGTTCAGAGAACAAGAACATTCACCAGCACGGTTTGACTCGTGGTATTGCCAAATCCATCGCTGTCGTGGTGTTGACCAACTTCAAACGTACATGCAATTTATCACAGCTCATCCTTCTGGAGTATGTATGTAAGTTGTAGGAAGAAACTTCACAAAACGTCATAAAACGGTCCACAAATAAACATCTCATAATCGTGCAGAAATCGCAACCACAGACATATCTATAACCAAGACTGCGGGTACCTATCATATCAATTATCAGTAATATTGGGCATTTCACTCGATTACATAGCATGTTCTAAGGATTTTGGGTGAAGGAAAATTCGAGTGTAGAATATATACATTTCTCAAACTCATTAATAATTCATGAGATAATCAATCAATCAGAAGCGCTGAATTGCACCACGTGAAGGGACTTGAAATACCAGGGAAGTACTGGAAGTCCAAGGACTGGAAATAATATTTCAAGTCCTTGGACTTGAAATATTACTTCACACAATCGGTTATTCATCCATACACTAATTACTAATGCACTAATTCATTTTGGGAATACACTAAGTGATTTTGAGAAGTCATGTAAAGGCCTCCAATTCGGACTAGACCGGGTTTCAAGTAATCGGAATTCGTTGCAGTCCTCGGCTTCGCCTCGGACTGGAACGAATTCCTCGTACTTGAAAACCCGGTCTAGTCCTCATTGTCGGCCTTTACATATTACTTGAAGACCAAACCGGGACCAGTTGCGAAAAATGCAACTACACAGGCCTTCCGGCAGGAATTGAACCCACGACCTTGCGATTCTAGTGCAATGCTCTGAAAAGGTTGCTAAACAACCTAGCTTTTTGGAAAAAACATATTTGACGACATATTTTGGAACTGGACGGGTCCCTTTGAGTCATCCCTTTTATCCAAAACCCTAGAATACTGGTAAAGCATTCTGGTTAGTCACCCAATGCCATCTTACGTCATCGTACAAATGGTCCATTCTTACCTGTTACGCTGTTCAATTGCGCAATTCTCGTCACAATCTAATCTAAAAATAATATAGAAAATCATGCTCGACTTTGTTGACAAGAATCCCTCACGAGATTTTCTTCTCAGATTTTACTAGTGTCAGAAAGTGGAAATCACGTGCTAAATCATATGCTTATAGCTATAGTATACGACCACAAGTTCAGGCAACAAACAGCAACCTTCCACGTCAACTAACCCTGTAGTTTACAGATGGAGGTAAAATGTTTTAACCAATCAACATGTTAAAAAAATTTATTATATAACTACGAATATTTCAATAACCAATGATCTAACGCGTCATGAACCATCTTAGTCTTTGAAGAAGAGAGCTTACCGAATCGGTCTTTGGTATTTTATTCTGGCTAACGCCAGACGGTTGTATTCACCTCTGGGGAAGCCCTCGGACACGAAAAGGGGGAGGCTTAATAGAGATTTTACGGTATATATAAGCATGTGTCAAACAGACAGACAGACAGACAGACAGATTGATTGATTGATTGATTGATTCACTTTTATTTAGATACGGTGGTTTCATAAGTTAAAAACTTCTTTACATGAAAGCCGTACATGAAGTAATTGAATAACTAACTAATTACATAAAAATTTAAAATATAATGATGCAACTATATACAATAATACAAGAATGATAAAACATTTTGACCTTATGAGGTTGAAACGGAAGCTTTATATCCCACTGACAACTTGTTTTTAAATATTGTTCTAGATTTTGCGGTTTTTATATCCAGCGGGAGAGAATTCCAATTTTTTCCTCCCCTGTATGAAAACGACAGATAGACAGATAGACAGACAGACAGACAGACAGACAGACAGACAGACAGACAGACAGACAGACAGACAGACAGACAGACAGACAGACAGACAGACAGACAGACAGACAGACAGACAGACAGACAGACAGACAGACAGACAGACAGACAGACAGACAGACAGACAGACAGACAGACAGACAGACAGACAGACAACTGAACTTACTGTGACTTCTTTTCGTCCAAATTCATTAGACCGCTTATGTCCACAGTTTGCCCTTCCTGAAGACCTTTTATTTTCTCCGCCAAGTTTTTCGTGGTAAACCTGGAAAGTGAAGCCGAATATGAGAACAGCTTCCATGCATGCATGCAACAGACATGCCCCATGAGGTGATCATGATATTGTCCTCACAACCTCGAGTTGGTTGAAGTCAGACATGATCTCCAAGCGTACCAGATAGCTCCTCACGCAAATGAGTATTGTAAGAGAAATCGGTCTAAATGTTATTTAACAAATAGATTGCATTTTTCCTAGGCTCGATTTACGCCGAATCTCGAGTCCGGTACTTACTTCCCCAAAATTACGGCTAGAGTCGATTTGCACCAATCACAAACATGTCTACACATTTCAGCCGGGATATATTATTGAGAATATTGCATGAGTTACCTCGCCGGTTCAAGTGCTGATGAGTGAGGCACGCAGTCGCACTTTAGAAACGTTTAAGGTTTATTGTCTAAAAAATTTGCAACGAAAAGCTCTAGAGAAATTGGTTAATGGACAAGATATTTTCGTCATTCAGGCTACATGATCGGGAAAGTCAGTTATGTTTCAGTCAGCTTCTATGGTTTTTGATATTGTGAAATTAATTTATGCAAACGTCACAGACACGTTCTGTGGCTCACGCGTGCAGCCGTCTTTTCTAAGGGGTCGTTTACATGAATCCGGATTGAGTTTCAATCCAGATTGAAAAGCGAAGTCAATCCGTGTTTACATGGGAATTGGGTTTCTGGATTGAAATCCGCCTGTCGCCTGAAATCCGTAAATATTAGAAAACACGCATGCATTGTTTGTTCTAGTCCTCTCTGTCACGTTTTTCATTCCGGAATGAAACTCGCACCGCGTTTACATGATTCCGGAACGAAATTTCAATCCGGAATGAGAAACGGACTGAACTCAATCCGGAATGAGCTAATCTCAATCCGGATTCATGTAAACAGATAAAGGGGTTTGTTCAGAAGCGGAATGAGTTCAATCAGGATTGAAACTCAATCCGGATTCATGTAAACGGCCCCTAAGGAAGGTAAGTAAACCGGAGCCCAGAGCCTGAAATAATTTTAAAATTTGTCCGGCAAAACTTCTGAGCAAAATGAAATTTGACCGGAAATTTTCAAATTTGGTCGGAAATTTTTTAGTTTAGTTGACCCCCTCCGTTGAGTAAATTCTGTCAAGCATGCAGTAAATCACTCTACTTGTTATTTGTAATAATAAAACACAAATGTTTAATTCTGAATTGCGTATTAGTTATAGTGAATAATAATTTAATTAAAATGGTAACTACTGGATTACACGATAAGTTTCTGTGATTACAATGGCGTCAATCGCAGTTTAACGCAATGGTTTTGAATTAAAAATCACGCACTGTTGTTATCTCGACTCGACAACCTGGAAGATAAAGAATACGTTTCCTCGACGTTTTGAGCTCAGGACCTTCGTCAGAAGTCAAATAAGCCTATTTGATCAGCCTATTTAACTGTCCTGAGCATGAAGGGCCTTTGCTCGAAACGTCGAGGAAACTTATTCTTTATCTTCCAGGTCGTCAAATTAACAACAATGAAAGCAGTCACTCTGACTCGTAACTCACTGTCACACACTTAAGTTAACTAAACTTTGTTTAAAGCATACTCTGATCGAAGAAATTTTGACAGTGCACTGTAAAGTGTAAAACCAACTTTAACTCAAAACTGATGGAAATTTAACAAGAAAAATGAGCGCCGACCCGATCATTTAAAAAAAACAGATTTTTTTTTTTCAAAATTTGTCCGGACAAAATTTCCGATCATTTCAGCATTTGGTCGGAAAAACTGGAATTTGGTCGGAAAACCGCCAGCCGCCGGCCGTTATTTCAAGCTCTGGGAGCCCCACTGGAAATCGAGCCTACATTTCCCCATGCGCGTGTACTGTAATAAATCACAGCTGACGTCATCAGTGTGTAAAGTACGACACGAAGAAGATTGGCGTGACTGTTGTTATTTACACGCTGTGACGTCTTCTGTGATTTTTTTACGGTACACACTGGGGAGAAAATGCAATCTATTTATGTTATACAATAAAAATTTAAGTGGTGTATTGAAGAATTTTGGGGGCATGAAAAAACCCCCAAAAGTCTGCCGACGTGATCTTACGTAAATTTGACCCTATCTGTGTGTCTTACTATTCTTTAATTTATCACGTCACAGTCAACAACCAATAAAAATGTACACGAAAGTCACGTTACCGTAAATGTTAGATTTAGCGCCGCTCTCGATTAAGCGCCGCTCTCGATTAAGCGCCGCATCCAGAAGCAGGATAATTTAATAAGCGCCGCTCTCGATTAAGCGTCGCACCTTCGAAAAAGATGAATCAGCAAAAAAATACAAACCAATACGCTAACATATCAAGCTGTCCATCCTAAAAGAGCCGGGCACAAATCCCTTTGAAGTCATGCCTCTGATCCACATCTATGGATAGATGACGATGAAGAAGGCGATGACCAGGACGTTGACGTTCTTTTTTGAATTTACTAATATGTCAAATGCTTTTTCAAATCAAATAAAGCAACAAAATTCAAGGTGAAGGCAAGTTTCGGCACGTACCTTTGATAGGCTTGTGCGGCCTCCATTTTGTCACCGCCTCTTAAACAAACAGCATCATCAGATTTCCGGCCACACTTGCAATACACTCGGATCTAGAAAAGAATAGCGTATAGCGTCTTATTTTGACACAAAAATAAAGTTACTAACTACCTAACTAACTACCTACCTACCTACACACCCACCCACCCATCGAACGAACGAACGAACGAACGAACGAACGAACGAACGAACGAACGAACGAACGAACGAACGAACGAACGAACGAACGAACGAACGAACGAACGAACGAACGAACGAACGAACGAACGAACGAACGAACGAACGAACGAACGAACGAACGAACGAACGAACGAACGAACGAACGAACGAACGAACGAACGAACGAACGAACGAACGAACGAACGAACGAACGAACGAACGAACGAACGAACGAACGAACGAACGAACGAACGAACGAACGAACGAACGAACGAACGAACGAACGAACGAACGAACGAACGAACGAACGAACGAACGAACCAGACGAACGGTGACATCATTTCTACAAATAATAGCCTCGTTCTGCTCGTGCAAAAACAAACATGACGGTGGCAGAACCACGAATTTCAAAAGAAAAACTCATTAACAGAAACTTGTGAATTTTATCATGTTTATCACATGCACTATCACCTTCTATTTTAGTACCGAAACGTTGTTGACAGTGTAAAATTTTATTCTCTGCATTTTTAACTGCCATTCTTTGTTTACGAATGAATACTTTCTTTGTTGTAGCACATCCTATGCATAATAAAACAAGTATAGGACTCAGTTATCGCGTATTATTATACATTTTCTTCAAATCCTTGATTATAATCGGTCAGAAACTTGGTAAGAATTCTTGATATCTGCTCTTTTGGTTGTATTTGCCACTGTAATTGTTTGATTCTGAGCCCACAATGCTATTATCTGTAGTTTCTGGAGGTATTATCTGTAGGGGAAAAAACTTATTATGCACAAGCTGAGAAACCGAATAAAAATGCGGTAAACAAGCAACTGTCTTTGAATTGCATTTTTTGGTTCTGAGCGGGTGATTTTCTTTACATTTTCAACTGAAATGTATAATAAAACAATTATTGAATTCCACTTTTTTATATCAAGAATTATCAAGGTCTCAGACTGTATTATCAGCCTCGAGCCTTTGGCAGATAACACAGACTTCGATCTTGATAATTCCTGATATAAAAAAACTCTCACCCAATAATTGTTTAATATGAAGAATTATAGAAAATTTGATTATCAAGTATTATCAATTATCATGCTCAATCCCATCGAAGAATTGGTAAGTATTCAAATAAATTTAGGAATACCTTCTTCTTGCACGCGATTTTAGGACATCGCCCTTCATGACATGGTGCGTCACAAGGATGACCACAACTTTGACGTGGAGCAACACAAGGCTGTTTACATTGTTCGCTTTCCTCAAAGCAAGAACCCTTCAAGAATAAATATAAATGAAAATAAATAAATAAATAAATTTAAATATAATTACAGTAGATTTCATTTTTCTTTAATGTGAAGTGTTCGAAGTGACAAATTGCAAAGTTTGTTCAGAAATTGGCAAGTACATTAGCTAATAATAATATTTATTAATTCTATATTAATTAAATTATAACTACTCTGCTATTGTCATTTAATAAAAATAAAACAAACACTTTGCGAAATTTAGTGGCTCAAATAAAGTGAATACTACAAGGTGTAGTATCGGCCAGTCAGTGAAAGTAACCGCCCTTAGAGGCTATATACTAATTCTGAAAGTAGCCGGTTACTATACGGTATCATTTGCTTTGTATATTTTGTATTTGAATGAAATATCGCCGGCACGTGAGGCCATGCGATTCGAAGAGTTATTATGAATCACCAACACACCGGGCGTGAACACGCATTGGTTTTTAATCTAATAAATACATCCCTTCCAAAAGTCGGGCCTTTTCGCATGTATTAGCTCTAGAATTACTACGTATTCGCTTTTGCATATCCCGGTCAACACTGTGTTCAACTGTCAACACAAATTTCATATTTCCGCGCATCCATGTATTATGCTCTATTTACATAGGATTAATGGATAAACTACGTTTGTTTATTTGCCGAGCTTTATTATACATAGCATTCAATTACCTTGTGACACATTTTAGGGCATCTGTGTTTGCCACAAGGAAGAGATTTCCCACATTCTTCGCCACATGATACAGAGTCAACGTGACATGGGATGTTATGCCGTAGCTAGAAAGAGAACAACACTATAAGCATATTTATGGTTTTTTTAACTTATTTCTCAAGATCATTAAAGTATCTATGAAGCAAACAAATTGTATTCTTGACGTCACACGGTATCAGAGAAGGCTATTTATCTTTGATATTATCAAATATAATCACTTGAAATTCTACATGTTGTGGTAGAAACGCAACCACATACATGCATCTTTCGAATTAAAATTGCAGTTTTTCGTTTCCTTGCTTCGTTCTTGAGATATTTCACTTTGTTTGATATGCAAATTAGGCATTTTTAAGTCATGACGTGCATGATGAGTTATCGAAAAAAGTTATACAGCTTTGCTATTATCAAACCAAATTAATTCAAGGGAAGCATGTGGGTGTGTTTCGCCCAGAACACTAAACATGTAGATTTTCAGGTAATTATATTTGACAATATCAAATATATAACTTTTTTCGATAACTCATTATGTACGTCATGACGTCAAAATGTTTAATTTGCATGTCAAACAAACTGAAATATATCAAGAACGAAGCAAGGAAACAAGAAACTGGAAAATATGTTACTCTACCATTTTAAGTGTTCTTTCAAATAAGACTGACTTAATTTTTCGCTTCATTTGCACTTTAAAGTGCAATCATATAGAGTAACATCTTTTGCAGTTTTTCCTTTCCTTGCTTCGTTCTTGAGATATTTCAGTTTGTTTGATATGCAAATTAGACATTTTGAAGTCATGACGTACATAATGAGTTATCGAAAAAAAAGTTATATAGCTTTGCTATTATCACACCAAATTAATTTGAATGAAGCATGTGGGTGTGTTTCGCCCACAACACTAAACATGTAGATCAAATGATTATTGTATTTGATAATAGCAAAGATATAACTTTTTCGATAACTCATTATGCACGTCATGACGTCAAAATGTTTAATTTGCATATCAAACAAACTGAAATATATCAAGAACGAAGCAAGGAAACGAGAAACTGGAAAAGATGTTGCTCTACCATTTTAAGTGTTCTTTCAAATAAGACAAACTTAATTTTCGTTTCAAAGGCACTTTAACAGCAATGACATTTTACCTTTCCGTTAAGACATTATGCACATGTGGCGTCAACATTTTAATTTTTACATCAAACAATCTAAAATACCTCAGCAACGAGGCAAGAAAACACTGCAAAAGATGCTATTCTGTCATTTTAAGCGTTATTTCAATTAAGACCAACTTAATTTTCGTTTCATAAACACTTTAACGTTTCTTGACCAGTAACAAGATTTTCGATTAAGTACAGCTTTTGATAATTCATTTTTCATTCAAAAGTTATTTCTGATTGTGATTGGCCAAAGTCCCGCGGTTAGCTTCGCGTAACAAATTAAATGTCAACTCAAGGCAAATTTCATTTTTCGCTTTACACAGGAACGATTTTACGATCCATTAAAGTAAACACACTCGAAAAGCGTCAAATACTTTTGTACACGTGCAGTTGGAAACTTGCACAAGTTATATTCATCATAAATCAGATTTTCTTATGATTTCAAGCGTCCAGGTTCAACTGTTTACGTTACAAACTTGCTATAGTGCCAGACTCTTTATACAACACGGCTTTTTATAATACTTCGTTAAAAAATTCAGAAATCAACGAAAAGTACACAATTTTAGGACAATTTGGTTTCTTTAAGAATTGCCAAAAATAAGGTGAAATAATTCCGTTAAAAATCCAATATGGTGACCAAAACATAGAGTTGCCGAAGAACATTTCGATGAAATACAGAAGGAATTCTGCTTTAATATTTTAACCCTTTCTTGGCCATGGTTGCTTTTGACAACTTATTACTCGGGTTACCTGTGGTAGGCCGAGTCTAGGTTTTGGCTCGTTTGTTTTGTTTTCTTTTGGGTTTTTTTTTGGGTGTCACGATTTTGCATTTTTGCACTTTTTACTTCCGCTACTATTCATATTTCCGGTGAGTTGTTCGCTGTGTGTGATGGAGTGAGGCTATGAGCGAAGCCGTAAGGCATGTTGTAAGTTCTTTGCTCTTTTTGCTTTTGGAGTTGAACAAAAAGTTGAACAGCTTTGCCTTTTGATAAAGGTGTTCTTAAACATTGTTGGTAGATTTCGAAGACTGACTGACTTTGTAGTTTAACCCTTTATCGCCCAGTAGCCATTCCATTGACGAGTAAAATCGTCTGGCGTTAGCCAGAGTAAAATATTAAAGACATCGTTGGGCGATAAAGGGTTAACCGAGATAGTCTATTAACCCTTTATCGCCCAGTAGCCACTCCATTCACGAGTAAAATCCTCTGGCGTTAGCCAGAGTAAAATACTAAAGACATCGTTGGGTGATAAAGGGTTAACAATGATCAGATGTGGCTGACAACTGTCTTGATCGTAAATATGTTCACCGCTGTAAAGTATATGCACGACATTCAGTCTCCGATCTGATCTTCCTCGGCCAACTCCCACCTTTGCTCGCGCGGTAAAGAGTTTCTCTGCGCCGAGTGAACACCTGACCCAGGAGTCTTGTTTATTTTACTCTGGTTAACGCCAGACGATTTTACTCGTCAAGTACGTGGAGACTCTCTACTGACCAGTACAGGGTTAAAAAGAAAAAATATTAGAATTAGACAATGACATCAGCACTGAGACGGCAATTTTCCATGCTAACAAAGTTTTCTAATAAAACCACAACTCTGGTATACCATAGTCTTTATGTCATATTCAGCCTCATCCGATAACTGCTAATAAAAAGTATTAGTCAAGGATTATGTTTAAGGACATTGGCAATAAAAATTAATTAGGGTTTAATTTGAAAGATCTTTTACAACTTTTTTGTATCTTTCTTCGTTTTCAAGATATTCCATTTTGTGTGATATGTAAATTAGATGATCTCTGACGTCATAAGCAGGGTACAGTATTTTCACACCTAGCAAAATCAGTGATATCTCCTAGTTTGTTTAACGAAATAAATTGAAACTGTGCACACAAAAACGCCTTGCGACACTAAACATTCTATGTTGAGCAATCATAGAGGTTTAAGCGATTTTGTAATGTATGAAAATACTGTACCCTGCTCCTGACGTCAGAGTACATATCAAACAAACTGAAATATTTTAAAAACGAAGAAAGATACAAAAAGTTGTAAAATATCTTTTACAATTTTACAAGTTCTTTCAAATTTTACAAACTTCATTTTTATTGCCAATGTCCTTTAACTTTATACTTTACCTTATGGTCGCCCATGCACCGTTTGGACACTAATACTGTACATGGCGGACAATATTCCTCATAATGACAATTGTGGTCCACTAAACATGCAAATGATACAACTGTGTGTTAAAACTTCACAAGGATCCAAAAGTGGAACGGCTTAGCGCCACGTTAACGTAACGACAATGATATAATCTGGGGGGGGGGGGGGGGGGGGATGGGGGTCGGCTATATTTTCCCCTAGCTGAAAAACACTATAAAAGCCTATACAAAATGCATTTTTGGGTATTTGGGCCCAATGTAAATATCATCGTCATCCTCCTCCTGCTGCTGCTGACTGACAGCCTACTAACTACCCTCAACTGCTGGGAAGATACAGACATCACAGCAGACATCGGCGTATATGTCTCACACATGTAACTGCTGCCACTGTAAATCGCTTTTCTTCTCGACACCTTGCTTGATCAAATGTAACTTTCTCAGATTACCGAATGTGTTGTTTCGCGTGTTTTCACTTTAAACCTTCCTCACTAAAGTAAACCTTCCTCCGGGTGGTACCCGCATACCCACAGCTTTTTTCCAACTCCGAAGTTTTTGTCCGTTGTGAATTAATGTTTATTTTTGTATTAACCACCTCACTTATTCCAACCGTACTGAAATTGAACACTAATAACATTTAACACCGTATCCTAGACAGCAAGTTGTGAGATAATATTACGAAACTTGGCAAACGCGGAAGGAGATATGAGAGTGGAAGAGCTTTGTCCATTGCTTTTAGAAGAGCTATTGTTGACAAGCATTAAAAATATAACCTTGACTTGCTGAACTCATACTTGGCGTGTGGACTCATACTTGGCGTCGTGTCAAGTAGCAGTTGACACAAGGCAAACAACGATCAAACATACGGCGCGCGGCCCGGTCACCTGCAACCAGCAGTAGGATCCTCATCATCCACCCCATCCTCATTTTGATGGTCCTCATCCTCCTCCTCACGACAAAGTTCCTCCTCATTCATCACTTCTTCCTCGTGATCTTCACCATCACCGTCATCATCACCATCACCATCACCATCGCCATCATCCGCATCATCATCATCATCACCATCCTTCTCTTTCTCCTCCGTCATTTGTATCGCTTCCTGTTTATACCAGTTCAGCTTTGATTTGTCGTGTTTTTCAATAAACAGATTTAAAGAAAACCAGCACTAATGTTCCAGCATATTATATTGTCCGGAATATTTAATAAAGATACATGGTTTTCATTTATTTGTATTCCGCTTAAAGGAGATTGGTTCAAGAAAAAAGCATAGGGTACAGACCGCTCAGCAACCGATTAACTTGCATCGTTTTAAGTACAAACCAAAAAATATTTTCAGCCATATAACAATGTTGAGGTTTATAGACCTTCAACCCCTATTTTTTTTTTTTCAGTATTTCGTTGGAAGTGTAACAGTTCTGATAAGATCTTTTAGATTCTGGCAAAAATAATCATGTGTTCTTTTTTATTCAGAGCAAAAAAATTAGAGTACATTGTTTCTTTTGGTGGAAGCATTTTTGAAGTATATTTCATTATTTCAAACGCGGTTTTTTCTTGGAAAAATGTTTGGCGCTAAAGTAAAAACTTTAAAAAGCTATAATCCAAAACGAATTTATCAGAATCATCTAAACATTGATATTCGAGTAAATTATAATATTCCCGTGACAAGAGTGTGCTTGAGAATTGCCAAATTTTTCAATATTAACAGTATCGTTTTATGATTAACAGTATCGTTTTACGGCCTTTTATGCAAATCCATTCCACCTCTAATGAGATTGTCTTAGTTCTAGCCGCAATAGTAAAAATTACTATACAAGAATTTGGAATTTTCTTAAAGCCAGTCACAGTTTGGCTGCTGTGACTATTATATCTCCGGAACTGACAATTTTCATAGCATTATAGTACATAGTTGTTCGTTTATAGCATTTTGAACCGAAATAAAACCCTTATTGAACAAGAGCGTTATTTTTTTTTGCTTTCATAAAATGGCCAAATGTTTTGCTGCAGCCTCTTGTAGCCATTTACACCAGCTTTCGAATAATGTGTAGGTTTGGGTATCGGCAATAAACAGACGAAGCGCTATATGTTTAACCTTAACTATATAGTATCCCTGAGCAAAGATTCGCCACTTGGAATGGACAAACGTTTACCTTCATGTTGACAAGGATGCATCCTAGCGCAAAGTCTGTGGCACATTGGAGGTGGTTTACCACAAGGTATAGGAGGTTCTTGAACAGTTGCTCCACACGGACAAAACACTTCGTCAAAGCCTAGAAAAAGTATCTTGCCCATTAGGATCTGCATGCTAAAGTTGAGTTGACCAGATATCAAACAATCGGAAAATGACGGGCTTCAAATTTTCGATATGTCAAGAGGTTGAAAATCTGAACCCCATAATTGTCCGATAGTTTGACATTTAGCCAACCCAAAAAAGAAAGACAATCAAGCAAATCCACACTATAGTTTGAATGTACGTGAATTGTGCCCCCTTCCTATGTGAGATTAGATTAAAGTGCCTATGAAGCGAAAATTATTATTGTCTTAAATGAAAGAACTCTCAAAACGACAAAGTAACATCTTTTGCAGATTTTCGTTTCCGTGCTTCGTTGTTGAGATATTTCAATTTTTTTGATATGCAAATTAAACACTTTGACGTCACACGTGTATAATGAATTATCAGAGAAGGTTCGGTATCTTTGCTATTTCTAATGCTGTATGCGAAATAGACGCACAGGATCGGCTTTGAAGTGATTTCGTTTGATAATAGCAAAGATATAGAACTTTCTCCGATAACTCATTATACACGTGTGATGTCAAAGTGTTTAATTTGCATATCAAAGAAACTGAAATATCTCAACAACGAAGCACGGAAACGGAGATCTGCAAAAGATGTTACGTTGTAGTTTTAAGAGTTCTTTCATTTAAGACAATAATAATTTTCGCTTCATAGGCACTTTAAGGGTTTATATTGGCATCAGGTCCTATTAATTTCCATACTTCACCTGGCGACATCTTCAGAAAAGTTTCCAAACTAACCTCTTCCTTTCGACAAAATACTTTAATTGCACACAAATTGATTTCATCACAATTCGAACTGTAGCTGTGGAAAGAACAGCTATCGGTCGGACTGTCTCTATTCACAAAAAGAGGACGCAAATACGTTCGGAAAACCTTTGGTATTAACTACATAAGTTGATAATCTTACCAGCCATTAAACACGGTGGACACGTTCCAGAGTGACAAAGTTCCATACATTTGTGCTTTCCACATTTCAGCCGCTTTCCACAAGTTAGATTGCATATGTGCTCCGTGCCCTGCAAATAAAACAAAATGTCATTATACATACGAACCAGTACTGTCGTTTTTAGTACAAAAATATTAATTTTATCTAAAATTTTAGCAAAGAAATAACTCTAGGGTCAAACTGTTCAGAACAAGGTTTGACGACTGGTCACATAGAACACCAAAGTATATTGAGATCTTGCATGGGAGATCGAAGAAAGACCCGCACGGACTCCATACAATTTTAAACATCTGGGGTCATCACATACCTATACTAAGAAGCTAGGCTTCTGACTGGTTTAGATAACCTAACCCGACACCTTCCCCTAACCCTAATCAGTAAGGAGCATGGGAACGAATTGGTAATAAACAATAACAATAACAAAATATTCAGTAATGGAACGTACAATGGACATTTTCCCATCGATCAGTTTCTTGCAATCTACAAGAAAGAAAGTATGTTTAAAGTGTCTATGAAACGAAAATTAAGTTTGTCTTATTTGAAAGAACACTTGAAATTATAGAGTAACATCTTCTGCAGTTTTTCGTTTCCTTGCTTCGTTGTTGAGATATTTTAGTTTGTTTTATATGCAAATTAAACATTTTCACGTCACACGTGCATAATGAGTTATCAAAAAAGTTAGATATCTTTGATATTACCAAATATAATAATCACTTGAAGATCTACATGTTTAGTTTTCTGGGCGAAACACATCCACATGCTTCATTCAAATGAATTGGTTTGAAGATAGCAAAGATATCTAACCTTCTCTGATAGCTCATTATGCACGTGTGACGTCAAAATGTTTAATTTGCATATAAAACAAACTAAAATATCTCAGCAACGAAGCAAGGAAACGAAAAACTGCAAAAGATGTTACTCTATAATTTTAAGTGTTCTTTCAAATAAGACAAACTTAATTTTCATTTCATAGACACTTTAAACATACTTTCTTTTTTGTAGATTGCAAGAAACTGATCGATGGGAAAATTTCCATTGTACGTGCCATTACTGAACATTTTGTTATTGTTATTGTTACTCTTAATTTTGTTTGCATACTGATATTTTTGGCGATTTTCTTATCCTTCTTGCAAGATCGCTGAATATATAGCGATACACTGTTATTCTTTGGAAATTCTTCATTTCACTCCAAGTCTAGATGAAGCTTTGCCTTTGACTGTAAAATCCGATCTTTTGCTCCTTGGCCTTTAGACTTCGATATACAATATCCACCATCATGAATAAGTTAATTACGGCGCAGTGGTGTTACATAAGAGCTGTAAACGTAACTCCTAAGGTAGCTCAATACGAAAAAGCGATAGTGTCACTATCGAGCAACCTTAAAGTGTCTGTGAAGTGAAAAACTCGTTGACACATTTTTGTTTCAATGAACAGAAGAGCATGGCAGGAGAATCTGACGTGTAGTTCATGAGTCATGAACTCTCAAACTTTGCCATGGCTAGTTCATTTTTAAGAAAAATTGAGTTCTCGATAACAATTCCTTATGACGTATATGCAGATAGACCATTGATGCTAAAATTCATTGTTCTTATATACTTCAGAAACTCATTAATAATTCATGAGGAAAACATAATGGAAATCAGTTACCGAGACATTGTTGTGAAATGTGGTAATAAACGCCCATAAATTAAGACAAGTTTTACCTCAAATTTCTCTTTAAATACTGATTTGTTTGAGAAGCTATACCATGCACTCGAAAGTCGTTTATTATCTGATTTAAAAACACCTCGAAGTGAGTTAAAAAACTCGGCTATCGCCCCGTTTTTCAAACACTTCTCGGTGCTCTCAAATCAGATAATAAACGGCTTCTCGTGCGTGCGTGCGTGCGTGCGTGCGTGCGTGCGTGCGTGCGTGCGTGCGTGCGTGCGTGCGTGCGTGCGTGCGTGCGTGCGTGCGTGCGTGTATGATATATTACATAGTTGTCCCTTTGCGTACGTCACAAAGCATTGCTGCCAAGAGTTCAAATTTCTTCAGAAATGAAATTTCTGTAATTTATATAGTTCAAAGACTATAAGCCGGATTCTCTTGAAAATTCTGATAAATGCTCTTGTCGTACTCCTCTGTTCATTAAAACAAAAAGGCGGGAAGATGGCAACACGTTATTCAATTCAAAGACACTCTAATAACTAAGTTCTTTCACATAAGAGAATTTCCACCAAACGTATTTAGTTATTTTTCATTTATATGCCTTTTAAATCATAAAAAAAAATGCCATACTTACCGGACAGCATTTTTGGTTACAGCGGTGTCGACCACAGTGTAATTTCTTATTACATTTCAGCTCACACAAATATGGTTCTCCTGCACGTACTGTCAAGACAAGAAAACTTTAAACTTACTTTTATGTGTATACGTTTGACAAGGTTTGCAATGAAGGTGTTCGGTACGGTTATGCAAGCAAGAAATATTTTGCGGTTTATGTATTTATAATACGTGCTGTATGAACCCCAACTGCATCTAGTTACTCTTAACATGCCTTAGAAATTGCAAATATCTAAGATAAAAATATGACATGGTATTTTACATACCTGTCAAAATTAGGACCGCACACGACAGCTTCTATAAAAGTTAATAGAATAGGACCCCCATATTAGATGCTGTAAATAAAATGGCGTTGGTATGGTTGTAATGATTGGTTAATTACTGATCATATGATCGTATTACATCACATATATCGTATATCATACAGTATCATATCATATCGTATCATATCATATCATATCATATCATATCATATCATATCATATATCATATATCATATCATATATCATATCATATATCATATCATATCATATCATATCATATCA
The DNA here is from genome assembly GCA_964035015.1 of Corallium rubrum. Lineage (NCBI taxonomy): Eukaryota > Metazoa > Cnidaria > Anthozoa > Scleralcyonacea > Coralliidae > Corallium > Corallium rubrum. The sequence goes on from OZ035998.1 coordinate 33,424,390, forward strand.
TATCATATCATATCATATCATATCATATCATATATCAAATCATATATCATATCATATCATATCATATATCATATATCATATATCATATCATCGAGAAGTGAAGCATGCACGCACGACAACCAACCAGAAACGTTGTTATATTAAATCTATGTTACAACGGTGATTGTCATGTCATATACGACCGCTATAAAACGTTATTTGCGCGGATTGCTGTTCAACATTTTTCAGAAAATTATTCCGAGGAAATACCTTAGACGTCGCTCGACATCGACACTTGATTATAGAGTCACCTTGGCAAGACGAACAATCTCCAGTGTGACACAACTTTTTGCAGCGATGTTCTGAACTTGCTTTGGTCATGTCTACAAAGAAAAAGTCCGTAGAAGAGTTTCAATAATTTTCTTTTGAGTTGTAGATCAGGAGAACAGTTTCAAAAATTTTCCTATAAGCTGTAGATCAGGATATATTATATTGCATACTCCATGTGTATATTAAAACCTTTAAAAATCATCCACAGCCTCTAAAAGATGACGTATAATATATTAATACAGAAATAGACTAACAGTTTCTGGCAGCTGTCCGCTGTTCTTTGTGATAACGTCATCTTGAAAACACGAGAACGCCTTCAGTAGACGCTGTATGTGCAACGAGGACGGGTGTTCGGAATGGGATTACTCCTGCGACAGGAAATGATTGAACGTTTTTGTTTTGGTTAAAAAGTACTATTGTACTTAGAAAAAAGTGAAAAGGCGGTAAACTGCCGTGATTTTTAGAGACGAAATATATAGTACAATACAACACAACACAACGCAACGCAACGCAACGCAGCGCAGCGCAGCGCAACGCAACACAACACAACACAACACAACACAACACAACACAACACAACACAACACAACACAACACAACACAACACAACACAACACAACACAACACAACACAACACAACACAACACAACACAACACAACACAACACAACACAACACAACACAACACAACACAACACAATACAATACAATACGATACATTCTCATGAGGAAAACGTAATGGAAACCAGTTACCGAGACGTTGTTGTGAAATGTGGTAATAAACGCCCATATAATAATAATAATAATAATAATAATAATAATAATAATAATAATAATAATAATAATAATAATAATAATAATAATAATAATAATAATAATAACTTTATTTTAAACTGTAAGACCCTTTCAGCTGCAAGAATAACTGGTATAAACAGGATGAATAGTATTTACAATTATATAACTACCCTAACTACAATATTAATTACTATAATACAAATTAAGAACTACAAATATGGCAATCGATATCAGTTTCTAACAGATAGTTAAAAAGCGTCTGTTTAAAAATGTTAAAAGAAGTAATTTCTCTAATGTACACGGGAAGGGAATTCCAATCTTTGGCTCCTGCATATCGAAACATTGACTGACCTATTTTACTGTTTACTCTTGGTAGATGGAGGAGTGTGTGATCACGAAGTTCTTTTTCTCGAATGGAGCTTCGCAGTTTAAAAGATATATAATTAAGACAAGTTCTACCTCAAATTTCTCTTTAAATACTGATTTGTTTGAGAAACTATACCTTACACTCGAAAGCCGTTTATTATCTGATTTAAAAACACCTCGAAGTGAGTTAAAAAACACGGCAATCGCCTCGTTTCTCAACACACTTCTCGGTGTTTTCAAATCAGATAATAAACGGCTTCTCGTGTATGATATGGTACATACAATACAATGCAATGGCAATGGCAATGGCAATGGCAATGGCAATGGCAATGGCAATGGCAATGGCAGTGGCAGTGGCAGTGGCAGTGGCAGTGGCAGTGGCAGTGGCAGTGGCAGTGGCAGTGGCAGTGGCAGTGGCAGTGGCAGTGGCAGTGGCAGTGGTAAAGGCAATGGTAAAGGCAATGGCATGCACATACCGTTGTATTTAGCACAGGGCAATAAACGATCGCAAGAATTTCCGCAGGTAGGTATTGGATCTAGGCAAGAATTTCTGTTTGATCCATTCAACAGATCCACAATTTTCTCCTTGCCACAGAAGCAGTGGGTAACCATGTTAGGTTGAAGCATGCAGTCATGGCATTCAGATGGATGACAAATTTGATCACATTCGTGATTACCGCAGTCTAGTTTCCTGCAATAGATCAAAAGAATATTATAACATAGATTTAATACAACATCGTTTCTGATTGATTGTCACGTGTCCTCCATTTCTCGATGGAGCACAGAAAAGAGCGCGGAAAAATATTTTCGTTAAGTAAGAAGAAAAGGATTCGCAAAAAACAAGCCGAACAAACCGATTGGTCTGTGGCAACATTTAAAGTGCCTATGCAACGAAATTTTCAAGTTGGAGAAAATAACCTTGAAAAAAAAATCAGATAAAGATTTGTCTTCAAAATCCATTCCACCATGCAAGTCTGTCATTGAGTTGAAGATAAAAGGAGCTGAGCTCAATCTCAAGGCTAAATAGATAGCGCGCGCAAAGCCAATCAAGCTCAGACCACGCTGACAAGACTCTGATGAGCGCTGAGATATCCCTATATATACTATAAATAAGTCAGCGCTGACTATAGCATTGACTCCTTTTTTACCTTGCCAAAAATACATTTTGCCTCATTTAAAATTTGATAAAGAATCCTCCTGATTTACATTTTTAATCGGTTAAGACAACGTTATTTTTAAAATTCAATCTGATAATACAGTGCTGCTCATGATGTAAATATTACGTAAAGCAACAAACAGACATCACGCATGTTAACACTTGAGAGCAATGTTTTACAGCATGTGAAAGAAACAACTTACATTGAGCATAGAGCAGCGCAAGAAAAATATCCAGGTTTACCATTGATGTGAGTTGGAGAGCCTGGTGTATAAATAGAATTAAGTTAAAAAAATTCACATTCTCTTTTTCTCTCCTTCCTTTTGCCTTCCTTTTTCTTAAAGATTGATTCCTCGTCACGTCTTACTCTCTTCTCCCCTCACCTTCCCTTCCCTTCTCCTCTTCTCTTCTCTTCTCTTCTCTTCTCTTCTCTTCTCTTCTCTTCTCTTCTCTTCTCTTCTCTTCTCTTCTCTTCTCTTCTCTTCTCTTCTCTTCTCTTCTCTTCTCCAACCATAGTCAAGCGAGATATAATCTGAAAACTTGGCAAATCTCAAAAACGTCTATAATGAGCAGCAATTTTAAGTTAGAGACTATGTGCAAACGGTAATCGAGAATTCAAGGGAATCGAAACAATATCGAAACAATACGAAACGCTCGGAAACGTTACCGTGTGCACATAGTCTTAGAATTACGTTTATCTCCGTCCACAAATCTTTATTTTTTCGCCTATTAATATCGACCCTTCCACTCGCATTGTTGTTGTGGGATAAATTTTTCTGTTTACTTTGTCTAACGCCAGACAATTTTACACGTGATATGTCTCGGAAAGATATGCATGAAAAGGTTAAAATAATATGGTTGACCTCCAAATGCTGCTATAGTCCACTTTGGAAAAGACTGGTGCGAGAGTAGCCATTGTACAGTTTGGGGAGACATTGAACCTTCCATGTGTTAAAATCACTCCCAAAGTGTGGTCTTTCTATTTATACTTCACAATCTTACGTTCACAACCTCTTGATGTTTTTAATCATGATGTTTCATCAGATCTTTGCCTCGGTATTAAAGTTCCCTGTCATCCCAAAATGGTCCCTCGACCCAGGCCATCACTCGTATTCAAAATCGCCAAATGGTTGTCTAATACCAGACACACATTGCCTTCACCGCGCACATAAGTTTCTATAAACGTGAATAAAGTAGAACAAAGTCTTTTGCCCAGTTTCCAAACAACGGCTCGATTGACTATGCTCTAATAAAGACGTCATTTCTTTTCTTACCAGAACCACAACTAGCCTCTTTTTTACTTTTCCCACAGTAACAGCCTTAAAATTCACAAAAAAAGAAAGAGAAAAATTGACAATTAAAGGGCAATGAAAACAAAAATCCAAACTTTCAATTTATGACGTCCTGATTAATAAACATGCTTGCTAAGCAACCAAAAAATATGAAGGATTTTTGTTAACAACAACATCGCTAGTTTCCGCAATAAACAATCTTGTTATCCGCTATCTTAGACAACTTTTTGATATGCATTTTGAGTGACGTCAAAAGCTGGGTGAAGCAAAATCTTTATTTATAGTTATACCATTGACAATTCGAAATTTCAAAATTGACAAGCTTAAAAAACCCCTAGTATATTCAAAGTTTAGGATTAATACAGCTTAAAAATGATAATCGGACTGCCTGTAAATACGACAAAGCCACAACACGATAAAATGCCCGCCTATTTTTACTCATTTTAAAAGAAAATATGAAGGTTTACTAGTTAAAATATGCATGCATTGGAAATTCCGAGCAAAACAAAGTACTATTTTGCGACGCCAGTTTCTTCAAAACAACACAGGAAACATCAAAACAAAGATCAAAACACTCGATTGTGGCTTAGGCAGGTTTGTAAGGCAATAAAATCATTTGAAACGTCAACATAGTCCTCTGAATGTGAGAATATGAAGAATTTGAAGAAAATTTCAATCAAAAACCTCATTAAAACAAGCATATTCACACCATTGTTTCAGCCGTATCAGCCGCTATCCTGTTTCAATATTGTAGTTAATTAACTTGGAAGTTAGTGTCGTCACAAGCTCGGTAAATATTATAAAACTACACTTTGCTGATAGCCGAGTGCTTTTCGTGCTTTTGAAAGTGTTATAATGCAATGATGTGAAAACGACATTTACTATACGGATTGTAAAAGAACTGGATAGGAAACTAATAGTCATGTTGGTGTTTTGAGCCTTTTGATTGGTTAAATCGCATTTACTCAGTTTGCAAAATGGTAGACCGAGGTTGTTTACAATATTTATACCTGGAAACGAGTCTGGCTTCGTCTGGAGCTCTGAGTTTAACAAATTTACGATTATAGCTCGAACTGAAAACACTATACTACCGCAAAAATTAACAGAATATTTACATATATGACGAGTTAAAACGACTGAAAATATTTCTCCTTGTTTTGCTCTAATATCAACAGGCCGAAAGCTCAGCAATGAGTAAGCGTGGTGTTGCCACAAATTATGGCTTCTTCCACCAGAAAACAAACTCCATAAAATTTTCAACAGAAATACCGTAAAAGTCAGTTACATGAACAACGCCAAGTCCACAATCATGAAGCACAACGCACACATACTTAAAAAAAATCGGGTACAAAATGAAAACACAGCCAGTTGCAATTGCAGGGATAAAAGCAAGTGCCCACTTCATGGACAGTGCATGACAAATAGCATAGTATACAAAGCATATAGAACAAAACATATTCCGAAAAATAATGCCATCCTGAAAACTCAAGATATTAGTTAAACAAGTGGAACTACTTTGAAATTGTAATATTTCGACTCTATTTCAAAGTCATCTTCAAACAAGTGAAGACTGCAGATGACTTTGACATAGAGTCGAAATATTATACAATTTCACAGTCCACTTGTTTTTACTAATATCTGGAGTTTTCAGGATGGCATTATTTTTCGGAATATGTTTTGTTCTATACTTTTGAAAGTTGTCGGCTTTGTCAAGCTTGTCTTGATTTATGACTTCTATAACATCTAATTACTTCGAATATAAAATTGTGGAATAAAACAAAAAAAAATATAATTTTATTTTTCAAAAACATTTTAGGTCTGTCCGCGCTCCTCAAGCATGCATGATACATGCATAAAACGTGGTGTAAGGATGTTTAGCTCGATTTCTGGCAGAGTGCAAAAGGCAGCGTAAATGCTCGCCATATGCCACTTGCACGATAGGACATCTGTCAATATTGAGGCTGTTGATTCATGTCTCGCTAATTATAGTTCGGGTTGAGGTTAGGATTAGTTTAGAGACATGAATCAACATTAACAAACAAAACTGATAAAAAAGACTCCCCGTCGGACATTCGGTACCCTTTATAATCAGCCTGCATAGAGTATGAAGTTAAAATCTAAATTTACGGCATCACGAAACGGCACTTACTTTGCTCTTGCATCGAAGAACATATCTCACATGGACCTTAGAAAAACGATACAAACATATGTTGGTTATGTTATTAAAAATTTAGTAAAAACCAATATATTTCTTTATCTCCTAATAGTCGAGGAGGAGAAGCGAGAAAACGTCGACCACGTAGCACCCCCACTACACAATAGTTTTGATTCCAGATTATAATAGGCTGATACCCATAGAACATTGCTAGGTTAGTCGTACTCACAAATTATGGGGTCAGTGGCCTGCTACATAGAGCGGGGTGATGTGGACCTTGGAAGAGTTTACATATTTAGAATTTAGAATTATATTTTTTTCGCTTTTGCAAAAAGTTGTCGATTTTGAAAATTGACCGTGAGAAAAAAACAACTGGGTCTAGTTACCGAAAGTAACGACAGATCGGGAACCATCGATTTGAATCGAGAGACCAAATACCCTGCACCAGTTTCGCATTGTTTTTAAAATATTAAACGGTTAACCTATTGCGTTTTTTATCTAAACACTGTTGTGTTCTGAAGGCTGTTTTCCACAAGGCGATATTTTTTAAGCGAAGCGAACCTTTTGCTTTTGTCTTGGCTAAATAGTTCCACCGGAGAGCTTACGAGACAAAAGAAAATGTCGCTTCGCGCGACATTTTTCGCCAAGTGGAAATCCAGCTCGAGACTGAGCTCCCGATCTGTCGTCACTTCCGGTAACTCAAGTTTGAAAAATCCACAAAATTGTCAAATTTACGCCCAAAAAGGTCCATGAAGATGAATTTTTTGAAAAAGAAAATATATTACAATTTTGTTGATGAAGGTCTAAATATTATAAATATGTAAATTCCTCCAGGTGCATATAGGTTAAACCTTAATCTAACGATTGATTATTTATTTATTCATTTACTTATTGTTGTAAATTTTCGACTACGGTCATTTCACTAAAAGTTTAGAGTCTTCTGATAGTTTAAATAGGCGAGTTTCAGGGTGTTGCGCGCGCATCAATTTTTTTAAAAACTGGCAAACTCCACTCAAAGTAAACATACTGCTTAAAATAAACAAAGTATAGATACAGTTTCTGGATAATCAACACTGTTATTCTGCTGTTGTTGGGTCGCTAGCAAGTCTGTTTGCCATTGCTTACTTTGTGTGGAGTCCGCCAAGAGCCCGCCAATTCCATTGCAAAATGATGCGCGCGCAATGCCCTGAAATTCGCCTATTAGTTCAAAGTCAACAAAAACCATTTGTCTTCTGACAGGTTTACTGTCGCAATACTGTAAGTACCAAAGCAACCAATCACGCGTGCAGGTACTTTTAATTTTGCTCTCAATAAAAAAAAATACCTGATGGTATGTATCCGAGTGATTTTTCCCTCTATATTATTTTAAATTTACCCAATATAAATTAAGTTTATCTAATTTGAAAGAACTTGTGGAAATGTAATGCAAGACCGAAGACATTTTACAACATTTCTGTATTATTCCTTTTAGAGAAATTCCAGTTTGTTTGATATGTAAATGAGATGGTCTCTGACGTCATAACCATGGTACAGCATTTTCATGCATTACAAAATCACTTATACCTCCATGATTTCTAAACATGAAATGTTCAGTGCCATGAGAAGTTTTAACGCGTACAGTTTTAACCCGCACAGTTTCAAGTGATTTTGTTGAACAAACTTGGAGATATAACTGGTTATTTGAGATCATTCGTTTACAAATCAAACAAATTGAATTATAACATAGATATAATAGTCCGTGCGTGCTCCATTTAACAAATAGATTCCATTTTTCCGTTGTCTGTTCAGTTATAGATGCACAGATGACGTCACAACGTGGTATTAAAAAGTGGTCCACGACACGCAGTCGAGAAGGTCACTGATGTTCTTACAACGTTGTGACGTCCTTAGACTTTCTCAAAGTCCTTTTCAAACATTTTTGACCTTTCGACATCTTAGACCTTTCGGTTCCTCGTTGAAAAGGACTTTTCCCACTGCAGCGCGCCAAAATTCACCGGTGAATTTTTCGACCGGTGACGTAATTCGGGAGGTAATTATATTCAGGCTAAATTGCTATGCAACTGCTATCTTTGGAAGTTGGAGTTAAACAGACTCTTGAAAACGTTTTAGTAGGGGTAAAACCACTTTCCATTGCATGTACGACAACCCGAAACACGTCAAAACAGGGCGATGTACATTTCAGTGATTTCCCGCCAGAATATTTAATTAGATTCAAGAACCTGCAAGCGAAACAAGACCGCCTCTTTCCTCCCGCTTTTCCGTTGTCCCGCCTTTCTGCTCGCCCGCCTTTCCACCCGTCCGCAAAAACTAGCGCTAAGAGGCGGACTTGGAGCAAGTCTATGACGTCCTCTGTGCATCTATAACTGAACAGACAACAACGACAAAAAAGGAATCGATTTGTTTTATACAATACAATACAAAAATTTAGAAGGTTTTTATCAAAACTCGTCGGATTTTGGGGCATAAAGAAGGAAAAAAGCAAGTCAGCTGACGTTAACCATGTGTCTGTCCTTTAATAGATCATGGGCAACAACCAATGAAAACACGCATATAGCAACCAGAGTATTGTATAAAACTCGATGGAGCACGGGAATTTTAAAAGTAATGAGAAACTTATCTTTAATCAGCGAAATAAATATTGTTTTGTGTCTGATTCTTTCTTATAAAAGAAATAGTTCATGGTCTGGCGTGTTCCATCGAGTTATGGATGTACGCGAGAAGTTGGGAGAGCACTCAGAAATCTAGAGTTGCTGTCGGCTATCGCCTCGAGCATCTCTTACGCTTTTCTCGTGCTCTCCCACCTTCCAGTATGCATTCATAACTCGATGGAGCACGCCAAACTATTCTTAATTATCTCGAAAAAGAAGAAAAATACGGAAAAGTTGTAAAAGGTCTTCTTTACCATTTCACGAGTTCTTTCAAATTAGACAAATTTAATTTTTATTGCTAATGCCCTTTAAAGTGCTTATATAAACTCAAATAAGATATTACGGATATGGATTCTATGTAACGTGAATAGTTGAATGCCAAAATATTTTTTGATTTGAACTTCTGTTTGTTGTTATATTGAGGTTTGTATTTTCAAAATGGTAACGTCATCCTCATTACCATTTTGGAAATACAAACCTCAATATAACAAGTAAAAGTTCAAATTAAAAAATATTTTGGCATTCAACCATACACATTAAATATAATATATGCAGTAATATCATATTCGGGGCATAAGCACTTTAACGCAGAAAACAAGACAGTCTAGCAGGCCGTACCCAGATGGCAATCCTCTTGACAAGTGTGGATCCCGCAGTTTAATGTTCTCCCGCAAATCGACGAACACGTTACATTGTCGGAGTTTCCACATCGTACAGGAAAACTATATATAGTTGCACTGGTTAAGGTGTATCAAAAGAGAAAAAAAGAACATTTCGAAAAAGCTATGGCAGATTCATCATGATTTCCTTCCAATGAAAAATATCGATTGAAACACTGGACATACTAGCTCAACGATAATTAATGAGTTATCGCGAGAATATCTCGTTCACTTCAATTGCTTAAAACTCGACTCCAATCTCCGTGGACTCGATAACTCACTGCCTCCTCCGCAGGCCCTCATTGCATCATGGACAAGTCACACTTTTGAGAGGGCCTGCCAGATCCTGTAAACAAAATAGGGACTGATCCCATTATTACCCACCAGGAAATTCGATCAAAAGTTTCTTACAGGTCAACATCATGACAATGAAGAACCGTAATTGCTTTTTTCAACAATTCCTTCATTTTTAAGCTAGGATTCGTATGTCACAAATCTTAAATGGCCTTCAAAATCTTCGGAAATAGGCAGAAATAGCCATGACTATTAACAATGGTAGTTAATTATGCAAATTTATTCCGTGCCAAGTTTTGCCAAATTTTTTACAGGATCTTGCAGGTCCTAAATTCGGCGTGTGTGACCTGTCCATGATGCAACGAGGGCCTGCGGAGGAGGCAGGATAACTCAACGTACAGGTAGAGCGGCATGTTAGAATCCCGAAAGTGCGAGTTTAAAGTGCCTTTGAAGCGAATGTCAAGTGTTCAAAACTATTTCAAATCAAACCAAAGCAAGGCACCAAAGCAATTAGGGCAACGTTCAAGGCACGTTTTCACATGTAAATTTTCACAGCTTTTCAGGACCGTAGGCAGGATTTTTTCGTCAGGGGCCAGTAACAATGGGTAATTTCTAGGTGGTTCCGGGGGTATGCTACCCTGGAAAATTTTTGAAATTTGAGTCTCTAAAATGGCATTTCCCGCCATCTGACATCATATTTGAGCAAAATTTTGAACATTTTAAAACATACTTTTTAAGACACATTCTCATTTTTACAAAAGGTTTTGTCTAAAACTACAGTATTACATATATTTACATGTCTAAAACTACAGTATTACATATATTTACAGGTACAAAGACAACTACAGTCATTTGCAACTCATTTGTCACATTTCACCAAAATGTTCAGAAGTCAGGTTACGAAGTTTGTGGTAAAATGAGCTTTGAACTTCCCAACTTGTGAACTTCGGAACGAACTTCCAAACATTTTCGTGAAAAGTGAAATGACTGTAAAATAATAGTTAGGGATAAAGCGCGAACGCAACGCGAAAACTCATTGTCAGAGTTATGATATTAAACGACCATAGTTAGTTCTTTATTCTGTGACTCTGGGAACTAGTGTGATGTGTGACATTATAAAAATCATATTTTTGATTTTCCCTAACCCGGCCCCCCCCCCCCCCCCCCCCTATCTACGGCCCTGCAGGTTTTGTACATTTCACAAAAAAATACTTATCCTCCACGCAGGCGCCATTTTATCAACAAATTATATGCTAAACTCATTAGTGGTCTGCCAAGGAAAATATATTAAAAGAAGATACTGAGCAGTCAGACTAAAGTTGACGGCAGCACAAGGCAATTAAAGTATAATAGAACTGAGCAAACATTGAAAACATTAAGTTAATCCCCGAGCCCCGGCGCAGGGCCGAAGGCTTGGAGCCCGGTGAGGGTAGTCATTTTATATACACGCGTAGACAAGCGTGATATGTGAACACATTTCTGTGATCTGAATATTTATTTATTTGTTTCTATGCCTGGTAAAAAATTGTGGGACACTGGGAACAATATATAGTTCTTGACAAAAAGATTTCAACTAACAACATATAAAAACATTCTTGAGAAAGGAGCTTTCTTCAGGCTGTTAATTTTATTACTGTCCTCGTATAAAATGATGCATGGAAGTCACTTAAAAACTTATACGTACGTTTTGCTTTATGGTTCAGTCAAGTTTATTTTTCGTTGCCCACTGCTGTATACTTTTAAATAAAAATTTGCTTTGGAAAGTTTCGCAGGGGTGGGGTGGGTTATATACAAAAACGAATCAGATGTGCTTTTTACGTGCTTATTTCAATCAAGGGGGAGAGGGGGGGGGGGGGGGGGGTAATTTACAAAAATGCATGCAAAACGGGCGAGGGGTTATTGCGTGCATGTATTTGTAGTTGATAGAAATATCCCTAATATTTTGACGAAATTTTGACGCCTGCCTCAGTAGCCTGGTGGTAACATCGTCGGTTGTTTTGCGAACATGGTCGAGTTCGAACCCTGCCGCGAAATGCAATTTTGTTCAATGTAATATTTTTTACCTCGTTACCTTTTTCTTTAAATAAAAAAGACGTACTTAAAAACAGTTTTTAATTTCAAATATATTCTACTAACTCCTCGTTTAGGTGGATTAGATATCCCCCGATGAGCTACGATAATGTGTGCGATATTTAATATATGGATATTTCTGACCGCCTCAGCCGGGAGTCCCAATAGCTCAGTGGTAGAGCGCTGGTACGTTAAACCAGAGACCTTGGGTTCGATTCCCGGTTGGGGCAGTCAGAAAACTTTTCACTACGGCAGTGTTTCGACTTCATTTGAAATTCTCCTTCTTCACATACTCTACTAAAATTAAAACTATGTTTTTATCGTTCCGACAGGAGTGACTATTTCCAGGCCTCCAATAAAAAAAGCGCAAGGGGGGGTTGCATTAACGATTTCTAATCAGGGGTTATTTACAAAAATTCATATATAAAAGCGGAAGAGGGGTTATTGCGTTTATGTATTTCTAGTAGCAATAAGGATACATTGTTTTGCCACAACAGCATCTCTTCGTTATGGTTACTGGGCAACTCGGACACGGACCAGGATGACACAGCCTGAAATGAAATGAAAAAAGAATAGTGTTAGTTATTTGGAAAAAGAATATATTTATTATAATAAAAGCAAATAAAACGTTCACTGACCAGAATAATTTATTGAAACGAGCTTTCGGCTACCAGACTGTAGCCTTCAACGGGTATGAGATTAATGGAAACAATTTAACATATATATTTACAATCGGAAGCTATAATTAGTTATGACGTGTGTGTGGTATGTGTTTGCGAAGAGCGTGTGTATATTAATTAGACGGCGTTTATTTCTTCGCGAGAAGAATGGCGTATTGCCCAGGAATCGGTTTAGAGTTATTGTCCGCTTCATTTGTCAAGGCGGTATGCTAAGACTCTAAAGTTTTTCGGTTTCGAAAATTGCCCTTGTCGATAACTTTTCCATTTTCAAAATCAATCTTGTGGTCGTTAATCTCATACCCGTTGAAGGCTACAGTCTGGTAGCCGAAAGCTCGTTTCAATAAATTATTCTGGTCAGTGAACGTTTTATTTGCTTTTATTATGAATCATCCTGACCGCGTTTCTTCCATTTTTTCGATATTTATTATAGGTTAAAAAAAGAAATAAAATATACCCAAACAGTGTGTATGGCTGGCGAGCAAAACGAGCTACAATAAGGGTTTTATTTGGTGTTCTCCAATGGATTTTTCTTTTGCTATACCAGAAACCTCACTAAATCCACGGTCCATGTTTGTCTCTTATAGGTATAAATTTACGAGCTCCTGTTATAAATCCTTGAATTTGATTGGCTATTGCAGGATGTTATACCAGCTGATAAAATCCTGTGGCGATAGGCCAATGAAAAGCCTTCTTTTAAGTTTTAACCAAATTGCCCAATCACAAAACGCGTAGTATGTGACGACTAATCAGTAGAGCCAGCATGCAGTTGTTCTGTTGGGCAACAACAATGGCGCCAAAATTTAATGACAAATGACACAGGCAAATGACATAAGAAATTAAACATTTAGGGAAGGCAATAAATTCTACAGAAAACAAAAACGGCTACAAACTGGTTAGAATAGAAATTATTAATGATAAGATCGTTAAATTGTTTGTCAGTGTTCGTTTAAAACGAAATAACTGCAAACAAAACACACTTCAAAATTACGCTTGCTACTTCGTGATGTAAACTACAGGCTAAAATGAATGGGTCTTTCAAATTTTTGGCATCCCTATATATCCAATGAGTGGAAATATATCGTTTCAATATTGTACACAAAAACTCGTGTTAAGGTGGCTCCCTTAGGGTTTTTATATAATACATAACTATGTTCGACTAAAATGCTTATTGAGCTCAGTTTCCTTCCTCTGTGACTTATGTTCATGAAACGTTACAGTAAGATTAGTAATATTCTCGCAATTATTTTTGCGCTGTTTGTTACATTATGAAAATCGTTGCCACGAGTCTAAAAGATACAGGATTTTTTAGGATTTTTCATCTTTTTTCCTGCTATTTCTCGAGTTTTCTTTGGTGAAAATTTTTCAAACTTCGCAGTCTTATCGAAATTGCTTCGAGAAACGTTTTACTGCAAAATAATATGTAGGGATTTTCAGATGGTTTTGTCAATATCACCAAATTTAATGTTTCTTAACATTAAGCAAAACTTTTCCCATAGAATTTTTATGGGGAAAAAAGAGAATTACAAAAAAATTTCACCGAAGGATTTATCCACAATACCGCTTTAGTTGCGCCACTGTAAAAACTGCTTTCAAACAAAATTTTTGTTATGATTATAAAAAAATAAGTTCATTTGAGATGTTAAAAGTTAAAAATATACACTGAAAGTTAAAGATACGTACTGGTTGCAAGGATGAGGACAGTCTTTCCCAATCCTCTTCTTTAGACAAAGTTCTCCACAGCCTACGCAACAGAATAATTAATACAAAGGCAGTTCGTAATAATTCTCTATCACAATTTCACGCACCTCTTCTTGAGGAAAACAAATACAAACAATTCAATCTCTCGAAGTAAAAGTTGAAAGCGAATGGCAGTGGTATAACACACGTCTCTCGGCCTCTGTTCACCCAAGTGTCCCTATTTGCTATTACTAGCCGGCAATTTTAAAAAGCAAAGCGTAAAACAGACTCCAAATAAAGGCAAGACGCAAACTCAAGATCAGATGCATTAAAATACGACAAGACAATTAAAAACGGTATTATCTCGACTTTATTTCAAAGCCGGGGGAACATGGGTGGCGTGTGCTGTTAGCGCACTCGCCAAAAGTTAAGCACGGTTTGGGAATGACCCCGTTGTCAAGCTTAGAACTCATGTGGGTAGAGTTGTAGCTGATCTCTCCTATGTGCTTCGACGGTTATTCTCCGGTTTCCCTCCCTCCGTAACAGCATTCAGGGTTCTGCCCAGGACCATGTGAGTGCTGGGTACCTGCAGGCCTGAGGGCATGCCCCCCTCCATCACCGCCTCCCCCCCCCCCCCCCCCAACAACTTTTGAAATTTTGCGCGACATCAATAAAAAAAGTGCGAAGTGATTAGCGGGAATATCGTATTTCACCGAATCACCAGTAACTAGTATTGTGAGCATGTAGTGCTGAATTTCATCTGATATATTGCTTGAATAAAAAGATTCGCCAAAGACAAAAAATACAAAATTATATCTATAAAATATATATTAAAAATACAAGAATGGGGTTTTCGTATTGCATATTTGATACTTTTCGAGTGCCGGGCGGAAGAGTCCGCTTTGGCGTGAGTGCCGGGCGGCACTGCTGAGTACTGGGCGCCGCTGCCCTGCGCCGCCCACCGTGGGCAGAACCCTGAGCATTAATCTGCGTCCTTCGTAATTCAGCCACTGGCTGCAATTAGTAAGGATGATTACCCAGTCCCCCAGTCCTTTATCCTTTATCTATTGTCAACCCTCAATAGGTCTGAAAGTCTTCATACGATATAGAGTATGTTTGTATGAAGGATATATAGAGTATATTGACATATTGGTATATGACCGTTTGGAGATACGAAGGAGATTTACACCAACTCTCGAAGATAAAATTCGAAATCTCCAAGCGGTCATGTAATATAAACAAGCTCAAATAAGATAAACAATTAAGCACATGAACATCAATGTCAATCACTTCCAAAAACCTTTCAGCCATTTCAAAATTTCTATTGTAACGTCGCTCCCCTCAAAATCTTTGTTTTGTTTGTAGAAAATAAACCAGCCAGAAATCAACAAATTAGCTGCGGTTGCGGAGGCGGGAAAACGGAGACACGGCTTGTACTACATTTAATCCAAATTGGTCAAATGAGATGCTAACGCGGCATTTTATTGGATCGTTGAAAATATATTTTTACGTGTAAAAATTTCTTATTTTTTACGTGTGTTAAAATATGATTTTTCTCAGTGGCCGAAAACTCATGTATCACATTAAATTTTATGAAATAAAAAGGACTATGGTATTTGCAATTCCCCTTTCTCTCTCTTTCATTCCGCTTTCCCCCTCCTGCTTCCTCCCCATCCTCCTTCCCTTTTGACTCCCCCCCCCCCCCCCCCCCATGCTGCTACGCAGGCTAATATAAAAGTGGCGAGCGCTTGGAATTTTGTACGTTCAGTTGTCACTCAGAAATCACTGCTGGTCGAAACCCCAAACAGGTAAGAATTAGTACAGACGATTAAGCTGCATGATCTAGAGACTTTTGTTGAAGAAACATTTCGAGCGTCAAAATATATATAGGAAAATGCAACATCAAAACCTTCCGGCTAAGAATAAATGTCTTTTATTATCATAATAAAAGAAGTTAACGTGGAGCGGGTTAGTGGTTGTTCCGTGGGGTCTCCGTCACCAATATGGCCTTGGTTCATTCTACCTTCAGCTTAGTTGCTTTTCGTTTGCGTTTCCTCCCCCCTCCCCTCCACCTTTTTCGTCGTCCTTTTCTTTTAGCCGCTGTGTCTGTATCCTCAGCCTAGCTTGGGGCTTAAACTTGTCGCTTGCTTCCCCTGGCTTGTTGCCTTCTTTGCTGGTGGTCTTGTTGGTGGTCACTCGTCGTTCTCTACGTTGTCGGTACGGTGAGTACCTCTTTACTTATACGTATGACTCGTAATTTTCCCCCGCGTTAGACGGGTGACTTTGTAGATCTTGGGATGGAGGAGGTTCCGTTGGTTCGGAGGTGTACCCTGCCTGCAAATGTTGAATCCTGGCTTGCCATGGCAGGGTACCCGACATCGTTCCCGCCGTGGAGCACTGACTAAAAAGACTGGAACGATAACTCAGGGGGGGATTTTAAAGCCAGTGCCAGTCCCTTTGCAGGTAGCTCCCGTGCTTCAAGTTACTTAATTTTCATTCCGCCATATATTTTGTATGGGACGATAACAAATTACTCCAAAACAACGAATAGTTGAAATACATTTTGTACGTATGTTTTTAGAAATAGCATTGGCTTCAATTTCATGTATAGCATAAGTTTCCTCGTTATGTTAAACTTTTTCAAATGTGGTAAATGTTCGGCCATATTTCGTTGGGAAATAACACTAAGAAACTTGTTGTAGTTTTTCTGAGTTTTGAGCTGAAATACTTAACGCCGAATGTTGGGCTGTATATAAAACTGAAGCTATTGAAAAATGCTATTTGGTATAGAAACTTCAAGAGTTTAGCTAAAAGGGAAATAATTAAAAAATATAAAAACAACTGCCATTTTGTAACGTTCGGCAAACAAAATGGCAGTTGTTTTTCTATTTTTTAAATATTTCCCTTTTAGCTAAAATCTTGAAGTTTCTATACCAAATAGCATTTTTCAATAGCTTCAGTTTCATATACAGTCCAACGTTCAGCGTTAAGTATTTCAGCGTTTAGCGTTCCAGTCTTCCTATAGAGTACACTGCCGTGGAGGCACGATGCCCCGGGGAACGAGGTCATACTGACTCCGTCCTACCGATCCGCATTCCGCCAAAGTACGTTAGTGAATTATGTCTTAGCCTGCAGTTAGCCTCCCGGCGTGGGAGGGTTTACGAATGTTGAACATCTAGCGAACAGTTAATCAAGTACTTGTGTTTCATGTCATTTCTCAAAGATGTTTCAAGTTAAAATAGAGCAGCCATTTTGTTTCTGAGCAAATTTTAATTTTCTCAGACGTGAAGTGGGAGTAGCTATCCTTTTTACAGCCGAACATCGTGTTCAACACACAATGATAAAATTAGACGACAAAGTCTCCATACTCACTGTGTGGTGTAATTCCATCCTGTGGATACCACTTTGGTTCTTCCACCTTACCTAAAAATCACAAAAACAAATAACATGTCAATAAAGTGAAGTAAAGTAAAGTGATTACTTAGATTGAAGACTACAAATAAAAAGTGTGAATGCGGCCACTTTACGATTATAGTCGTAGCAAAACAACGCAATGAGAAGACATGATTGGAAATTGACAGATGCATTCCAGCTTTGCATATCCAGTAGTTAACAAAAAAACAAAAACAAAAAAACAGGGCAAAAAAGTACGCAAAATGAGGAAAATAATAAAAGAGATAGAAAAAAGAACACAAGAAGATGAAGAGAACGAGCAGTAAAGGGAAGAAATAAGAGGAATAAGAGAACGAGTAGTAAGAAGAAGGAAAAGGAGGAGTAAGAAAACGAGCAGCTGGAAGAAGGAAGAGAAAAATAAAGAAATGAGTAGTAAGGAGGAGAAAGAGGAGGATTGAGATAGAGCAGAAAGAAGGAAAAGAAGAATAAAAAGAATGAGCAGTAATTACAAGCAAGAAGTGGAAGAGTAAAGAATGAGCAGTAAGAGAAAGGCAGAGGAGTAAAAAAATGAGAATAAGAAGGAAGAGGAGTAAAAGAATGAGCAGTAAGAAAAAGAAGGAAAAGGAGTAAAAGAATGAGCAGTAAGAAGAAGAAGAAGAAGAAAAAGAAGAAGAAGAAGAAGAAGAAGAAGAAGAAGAAGAAGAAGAAGAAGAAGAAGAAGAAGAAGAAGAAGAAGAAGAAGAAGAAGAAGAAGAAGAAGAAGAAGAAGAAGAAGAAGAAGAAGAAGAAGAAGAAGAAGAAGAAGAAGAAAGAGGAGTAAAAGAATGAGCAGTAAGAAGAAGAAGAAGAAGGATGAGGAGTAAATGAATGAGCAGTAAGAAGGAAGAGGAGTAAGAAAATGAGCAGTAAAAAGGAAGAGGAGTGAAAGAATGAGCAGTTAGACGAATAAGGAAGAGGAGTAAAAAAATGAGCAGTAAGAGGAAGAAGAAGAGGAGTAAAAGAATGAGCAGGAAGAAGAAGAAGAAGAAGAAGAAGAAGAAGAAGAAGAAGAAGAAGAAGAAGAAGAAGAAGAAGAAGAAGAAGAAGAAGAAGAAGAAGAAGAAGAAGAAGAAGAAGAAGAAGAAGAAGAAGAAGAAGAAGAAGAAGAAGAAGAAGAAGAAGAAGAAGAAGAAGAAGAAGAAGAAGAAGAAGAAGAAGAAGAAGAAGAAGAAGAAGAAGAAGAAGAAGAAGAAGAAGAAGAAGAAGAAGAAGAAGAAGAAGAAGAAGAAAAGAAGAAGAAGAAGAAGAAGAATAAGAATGAGCAGTTAGACGAAGAAGGAAGAGGAGTAAAAGAATGAGCAGTAAGAAAAATGAAGAGGAGGAGTAAAAGAATGAGCAGTAAGAAGAAGGAGGAAGAAGAGGATAAAGAGAATGAGCAGTAATTAGAAGCAGGAAGTGGAAGAGTAAAAGAATGAGCAGTAAAAAGAAGAAAAAGGAGAAAACAGAGAATAAGCAGTAAAGAGAAAGAAGAAAAAGATAAAGAAAATGAGCAGTAAGGAAAAGAGGAGGACAAAGAGAATTAGCAGTAAGGAAAAGGAGGATAAAAAAATTAGCAGTAACGAGAAGGAAGAGAAGGAGTAAGAAAATGAGCAGTAAGGAGGACAAACAAATGCAAAATCCGATCTAACTGATGAACTGATCGTGACACTGCGTTTACAGACGGACAAAATATTTTTTGTTCTCGTTAAATAATTTATCGCTTTTTGACAAAAACTTAAATGAATACGTTAATTTGTTCGTAACAGCCTGCAAAAGAACATATAGTTTCAGATGATCTGTGCTTGATTTTCCTCATAATAGTCTAGGATTGTAGACATACCACAAAAACACCTGTAAACATTCGGAACATTACGTTCAACAAACTGGCAAGCTGGACACCTCCATCCAGAAGTTTTCCCTTCACCATCTAGAATAACCAAAATTACATTAGTGTTGTACTTTACTGCAACGTCAACAATTACACTTACAGTATGCATAGCGGGTTTTTGTATCTGCGCTTGCGCAGATATATTGCTATCATGTTGTGTGTCTGTTAACTTTTTGTGTAACCACTGACCTGTATGTAGTGTGTGCTGTGGTGTAACTCTAACCAATGCGCAACAATTACATCGGGGACAATCGAAGCTTAAGCTTAGAATTTTTTGGCGTCAACGTACGAGCTGTCAGTTTGAACGATGGAAACAAGTATTCTTTAATCCCAATCGTGTTTATAATATTATTTCGTCGCCATATCAAAAGAGCAACACTATTTTCGAAGAAAGACAATATTGCTGATACAAATGGCAAGTATTTTTAACATGATTAATTCTTTGAACGTTTTCATGGCGATAAAGTAATATAAATAAGTTTTGTGGAAACACCACGTAAACTATTTCTTTGCTAAGCTTTCGGCCTGTTGACTCAGGCCTTCATCAGAGCAATGACAACAAGTTGTGGTGTTTCCACAAAACTTATTTATATTTTTAACATGACTTATAGTAAACTTGCAAGTGTGATCTACCACAGTTTTTGTGCGTTATACAGAACGATTGAAGAGTTGACAAAAGGTTTTCAACTCGTTGGGCGATTTTATATCGAGTCAGGCGACTCTTCGGAAGACAAACAATTGTCTGTGGAGGAAACTTACAAGTATATATTTCACAACATGTACAGGTAGCGTTCGTTTACATTTTTAAAACAATCAAGTTTATTAGCAGTGCCTATTTAAATATTAGGTTGTTGTAAGTTGACAAAGTTGTATCTAATAAACCACGTCTGCCCCACGTTTTATTTTCTTTAATATCAAGGGATTGGCGTGTCATCTCATTCACTTATTAGTTATTACGTTCACTGAACTGGCCTGTTTACAAGGAGGTACCCTAGCAACCGGGTCAAAGTTAGGGTCATCCTGCTGCCCAGGTCACCTTACCAGTGGCGTAACACCCATTAGGTAGGGTTAGGGCGAGAACTAAGGGCCCCCGACAGTTGGGGGCCCCCAGCCCGCCGCAGCCCCGCCCCCACCAAAATTAGAATACAGTATTATAGCGACTAAACATAAAAAAATGCAGGTTAACATTTAACAGCAAGATTAAATTTATTGAGAGCTAAAAAATTTGGCCTCCATGACTCCATCGAGGATGGCAGCTGAGTTCTTTAGCTCAGCAAAAACAAAAGTCCTTGGATGAGAGCCTGTTGGCTTCTTATTACATGAAGTTCTTTACCTATCAATTGATGCAAAACGAAATAGTTTAATTTGGTTTCTTGATATATATATATATATATATATATATATATATATATATATATATATATCAAGAAACCAAATTAAACTATTTCGTTTTGCATCAATTGATAGGTAAAGAACTTCATGTAATAAGAAGCCAACATTATATTATATTATATAAAGTAAAAAGACTATATTAGTAATAAACCTTCTTTTCATCTAAAAACACATGTACAGCTTTCAAACCATGTCAGTCAAATCATGACAACAGCCGTCAACAGGGGCCCCCATACCAAATGTGCCTAAGGGCCCCTTCTTCCTCCGTTACGCCACGGCAACTGACGAGCGTTATCCCTACCAAATGCATTTACAAGGACAAAACATAACCTGGCTACTAGGGTAACCCTGGCAGCAGGGTTACCCTAACATCCTTGTAAACACAACAAACAAAAAATGCAAGAACTGTATGATAGCTAGGGTTATACGAGTGCTTTAGACACTTCCCAAATTTGCTTCAATGGGCATGAACAATGGTTTGAAATTGAGGTTGAATATCAGGGATGACAGTGAATGCACTCGGCTATATTATCCCTTATGAACTCGTTTTTATGTGGGAAATTCAAAATAATTTTTACTTTAAAACGAGGTCATAAGGGCTAATTTTAGCCTGCGTAGCAGGCGTTACATGTGGCCGTTACGTTACGTGTGGTAGTTCCATTGGTTCGGGAGTCGTGTGATGTGCCGGCAGTTGTTGCATCGTGGCTCGTCATTGTTGGCAAGGTAGTCGATCTCATTCCTGCCATGGGGGCATGATACAGGGAACGATGTTGCAGGTTAGCAACTGACTCCGATCTGCATTCCGCCAAAGTATGTTATGTCGTGGTAGCGCACTGTGCTAGACTACGATATGTGGTTGCACTTCCGACGGACCACTTATCGTGGAACTGTGCTTGGAGCAAGTCTAGAAGCTGAGTCATCTGATAAGGATTCCTTGTCTGACAGAGATGACGACACTGGTGAGTATGCTTCACTGAAGAAGACGACTTAATGATTGAAGAAGAGAATTTATTTTTTTTCTGTTTATACATGTGGTCAAACGCATGCATAATTTGATCCGTGCGTGCGATGACATTAAACTATTAAATGTTCACAGTTGCATGCTTTTGTATTCAAACTGAGGTGGAACTGAGTCACAGGGGTTTTTAATTTTTAACATTCTCTGATGAAGTTCTGAAGATTCTGAAGTAGCAGTCCCATATTTGTTAAAAACAAACATATATACATGTAGCATTATATACAGCATAATTTTGACTTATTGTAGCAATTTTATTTTAAACGAAGATAGTTTATAAAACGACGTTCTCCTTAGACTGTTCACTCGATTGTTCTAATCGTCCTCACTCTCGTTCGGGTCTTCTTCGATACTTTCACCGATTTCGTTGCGATCGTCGGCATCCACTTCTAGAAAGTCTGACTCCTCGTCATCCGTTTCAAATTTGTCACGTGAGGAAGTGTTAAACCGTGTCCTTGAGATTCACTTAACTAAATCCAGAAAAATGAAACTCGATGACGTTAAAGAAGAAGAGCCTGCCTGCAAAATCGCCAAGATCGTGCACAGAAGTGCCGATGACGACGACAAGTGAAGGACGACAGCAACGTTACTGATACCGACACTGACACTTCTTTCTTGTCCCAGCATTTGTCGTTTGTCGCGATAATGAGAAGCATCTCCATCGTTGAATGCTGCATTTAAGTTCTTCGCTCTGACAATATTTGTGTGAGTGTGCTGAACGTATACGTTCTACGGAAGAATTGGAGCCACTTATGGAAATAACGATTTCCGCTAAGAGACAGAGGTTTGGAAATTGCTGGAATATTGGACACTTTTTCCCAGACTCCCTTTGCAGGCGCTCTGCTCCAGTAAGCATATTAGCCAGCACCTGGATTTCTGCAACACCAAAATCTTTTTCGGCTAGCCAACATTGCGGATCAAGAACGTTTTTCATTGCTGAATAAATCTGTGAATAAAAATCTGCAAAAAGCCCTTTCAAGAGGTCCGCGAATTTCATGGTAACAAACTTCTTTTCTGCGCTTGCAGCGACTACGGATAAATGCCGATGATCATGTTACAAACGTTTTTAATACTCAATATGTATTTTTAGTTCCTTATTTGAGTTGTATTACATTTAATAGTAAAATAGTGAGTGCAATTACTGAGTTTAATACAAGTTTGTGCGTGCAATCTAGCGAACACATTAATTGTTCTGTGCGTGTGTGGATGCGTGCGCGTGCGATCGCGCGCACTATATTGAGAAGCCTGAATTACATGTAGTTTTTTGTGAATGTTATTACAAACCATTTGGGACTGAAGTAATAATTATAGTAATTTGATTTGCTAATTGTTTTGTCAAATTTCGTTAATAATTTTGCAACTTTAGCAAGGTATTTTATATTTTACACAAGTACAGTAGTAAAGTTGAAATTAAAGAAAGAACTGCTGAGAAACAATTTTTGCATTTTTTAAAAAACCATCAGTGTTTATACTAATTACATAAGGCATTATTTACATTATGACATCATCACAGTGACGCACCTAAAGTAATTGAGGTGTGTGAATCGTTGCATGCCTTCAATTTTCATGACAAAGCCTGATAAACTGGCACTGTTTTTGTAGAGAAAGTAAATCGCACTACCCACTAGGGAATGTGATTCATCATACTTGTGTATTTTATTCACTGATATCACTGTGGCCTGTTGGGGTATTCCATTCACTAAAGAGTGATACAGTAAAACCAAATACATGTACTGTAAACTAAACTAATACAGTATATAAAAGTGTCATGCTGCATAGGCAGTGTTGAAACAACAATTGAAATACATGTATAGTAAGGTTTTATACAGGCTTCAAAATAAGTGCCGGTCACTGGTCACTGACTGGTAAAATTTTACAGTTTGACTGGCAAATACCATCGCTTGGCGGACATGCATGACCAGTGAATTTTTGAATCCAAGTGTGAGCGAATGTGTCAAATTGTAATACGATAGCTGGCATTGTGGCGTTGTGCCTATATACAAATATAATTCATAATCTATATTATACAGTAGAACTTGAGTTTTATGACCACCCCTGTTGCCAGGTAAAAGTGGTCGTAAATGACAGGAGGTCGTACATGGCAAGTAGTGATGTGACGTCATAGCAGCCATTTTGGCAGCGTCGCGGCGCTTCTTTATATAAACATTGTTTCAAGGTTAGGAAAATGGCGATTTATAAAGATTTACAAGGGAAATGGAAAAGCAAGTCGAACATTTGAAAGAAGTGCAGTCTTGATTTATTAATGTTAATATGGTTATTGAGAGAAAAAGAATTTAACATTTGTGCGTTTAATACACTGAAATATCATGGCCTTTATAGAGCGATGTTCTCCATATCAAAATCGTGTCGTACTATCGTTCACTTCAGTTTTTGCGCTGTGTTTTTATTACGTTTGATTCAATTTTTACGCTGGTTTGGTCTAGCTCTTGCCTTTATTTACGATCTTCCAGTAGTATTTTTTAGATGTGAACACTGAGTTTTGTCACTTACCTTTCCAAGTTAAAAAGCCGTTGTAAAATATACAAACTTGTCGCGGTATTAAACGTCAACGATCGTCAAGATCAACTTGTCTAAAGTTAACAAATATTACTCATGGTTTCGAATTGTTCAGTCATTGTATTAACTCTCAAACATCAACTAAAAAGTATTTAACTCTGACAACAAAAATTCACACAGATTTTCATCAAATAATGCTCAAAAGAGAAGCAAAACAAGTCTAAAATGCGGTATGAAACCGGAAGTGTTGCACAATTGCCGTGTTGTTTTCGCATGTGGTCGCATTCGCGTTTGTTTACTACGAAAAAACGGGTGTTTCTTTAACGTATTTCGGCAGTTTTATGTTGAGATGGTCGCTCACAGCAGGTTAATATCTTGTTTGGGACACTAAAAAGTGGTCGCTGGTCGCGTTAGGCAGGTGGTCGCACATCGGAGGTACATTTCCATTACAAATCGTCCGTGCCAGAAAAAGTGGTCGTAAACAGCAGGTGGTCGTTAAAAGGGGTGTCGTAAAACTCAAGTTCTACTGTAATACCTTTATCTGTCTGTCTGTGTGTGTGTGTTTGTTTGTCTCACCGTCGTTACCTAAAAACTCGAAAATGGTTACGCCGTTGGCCTGTTGTATATTATTGTTTCTAAACTCACGAGCCACACGAGTGATAAGCGCAAATAAGTATAACTAAAAATGACCAGTAAAAATTCCGCTGTGACCGGCAAATTTATTTAGCCGCCAGTCATAGTGACTGGTATACGTTTCAAATTTATTTCGAAGCCTGGTTATATACTGCCTAAACAGAGAATGCAGGAGTCTAATGTTTCGAGCAAAGGCCCTTTGTCAGAGAGAAACAATTAAGGGCCTTTGCTCGAAACGTTAGACTCTTACATTCTCTGTTCAAACCTTACTATATTTTGATTGTAATACAGTATATACTCTACAAGCAAATGTTTTCTTACCTTCAACAAGTGCTGCTGGAGACCTTGCCCAACGCTTAACGCAAAACAAATGAAATATATGATAACAGCTGGAACAACACCAAACAGCCTTAGAACACCTGATCACCTCACAGCACACCATACATTCATATTTCTCAGCAGTCAACTGCTCAATCAACATGCTTGCTTGCATTGATGAACGACTTCCTTTCTCAAACTTTGTGACTTGTTGACTGGCTGGGACTCTGCTAACACAAGGGATATTTTGCACAGACTTTTTACCAAAAGGAGAATGATCTGGTGTTTTATTTGGTGGGACCAAGTCTCTCATGTGTTTTTCAAAAATATTTTGGTCTACAGCCATGTTATTAGATGTCAGTTGTTTCTTTCCTGCACTTGGCTGGCGATACATTGAATTATATTTTCTTATATAAACACCTCCACTAACAGCACCATGACTAACAAAAGGCTTTTTATTATGTGTTGCTGTCAAGCCATGGTTAGAATCCTGAAGTGGCCTTGATGTTGCAGGATAGCCTTTTGATCGTATCTTGGAATGATCTTTTACTTGGTATTGATAATCAGATCTTGACTTTTTATCATCCCTCCAATTTCTTTCAGACTGACTACCAGAATTATGTGCATTTCCTGGATGCTCCACCCTCTCATGTTTTCTTTGAATGTTTCCTGAAAATCTTCTATCTGACTCATTGCCACCAGATGGTGCCAGGGACGATTTCTTCAATATATGTGCCCCTTCTTTTTTCGTGGTTCCCTCGATTGTAGCAGTAGTAGTAAAGGGCTCGACGCCTCGTTGTTGTCGTGGTTTATATCTGCCCTTGTTTACGTGCAAACTCTCCGTTCCCTTCCCTCGGTTGATCTGTTTCTGTTTACCTCTGAACTGCTTGTCAAAGCCAGTTTCGTGGCGCCTTGAATCATTTCGGCTTCGGGAAGTTGCTTCCGTTCTGCTTTGTTTATCTTCGGAGTAAAATCCCGAAGAAGATTCGGATGCTGTGGAAGGCTCGCTCACACTGGCACCAGCCGAAGCTTCGGCCATTTATAAACATGTACGGCTACTGGATATCTAAAAATACCGAAGTAGTCCGATTTTACATACATTTATGAAACCAATCTAGTTGTTCGGGAAAAGAAATGTTAAAACAATTGAATTCTATTACATTTCAAGTTTATATAATATCCCTCGTTTGTTATCAATTTTTCATCACTTGCACGTGCTCATTTATCGCGGGCGACAGACAAAAAGGCATGCACACGCATACCTCCTAAACGGTGCACAGCTGACCAGTTACGAAACGACGGTATCAACAAAACGAATTCAAAACGAAGAAAGTGTAAATGCTTCGTATATATTGCTGTGAATTTAAAAAAAAAACTGTCGTGGATGATAAATAGACTATAGACGTTGCTGTTTTAAGCAGGGGTCGTTATGGAGGAGTTAAAACAACTGGAACGTCTTTCACTTGTCTCTAAGATTTGCACAGAACTGGAGAATCATCTTGGTCTAAATGACAAGGATCTTGGTAAGAGTTTTTATTTTTTGCTGTAGTGACATAACTCATTTAAAAACGTGTGCTTTATAGGCAGTAACTACCTTTTAATATAGTAATATAGTAATATAGTAATATAGTAATATAGTAATATAGTAATATAGTAATAATATTATATCTCAACTGTAAATTGTCCAGTCAGAGAGCTTGATTTGTACCATGTGACCAGTTAATTTATCGTTGAATTGCCCACCACAGCAGGTTATAACGTCGAATACCCCACCGTGGTGGGGTATTCAAGTTGAATACCCCACTGTGATGGGGTATTCGAGTTTGCATACCACGTGTGAATGTCATGCATGATTCACGAAGCTGTCAACAATGGTGGAGTTTGGTGAGACAAGAAAACATTTCACCCGAACATTCTGTTGTTGACAAGAAGATTGTTAGGTTGCAAGAAAATAAGGATTCGGGGAATACAAAGAAAGCAATAAACAATGCATCCAGAAGCCTTGAGATGACAACAGAATGGAAACAGACAATGAAAAGCAGACAAAAGTTAAGCTGACTGAACTTTATTAACATTATTTAAGCTTTTTTTGGAAAGGTGATATGTTTCGGTATAATATATCATTTATAGACCTGGAGCAAGGGGAATTCGATGAAATATTACCCTATAGACCTGGAGGTCTATAGGGTAATAGTAAAATAGTAATATAGCAAAGTAATATATATATATATATATATATATATATATATATATATATATATACCGTATTTTCTGGGCAATAACCCGCATGGCGTATAACCCACACAGCAACAAAAATGTCACTTTTGGAAAAACAAATCAGCATATTACCCACACCATCAGATAACCCGCAGCTGCTAATAATAGATTTGGGCAAGGGAGCACACCAGACTGACTTGTATTTCTTCTTTGTTCGGTGTTCCTTCGTTTATATTCAGCCATTTTTAATAATGCAGTGTATATCATTAGCGTTTCACAGGCGCAGGCTATGGGGCTGAAGGAAACCCAAGCATGTTCTGAAAATGAAATAACTAGGCTGTAGCCCATGCCTGCAATACGCTAATGAATGTTCGCATATTTTAACCACAAAATTTATCAAAAAATGCACACATCTTAACAGTCATTAAAAATAACAACTAAGACAGGTGAAAAAACAATCTACACATTTTTTTGCAATTTTATAAGGGTTGCTTTGAAACAGCAAAGTTTTTCTGGAGATAGTGTTTGGCATCTCATAACATAATGCAGTATCATTTTACGCATTCTATTACTCAAGTTTAACTCTTTCTTGTCTGAATTGGTCTTTAGTATTTTATTCTGGCTAACGCCAGACGATTTTATTCACCTCTGGGGAAGCCCCCGGACAGGAATGAGTTATAAACTATCTCTGTAACTCTTTCTTGTCCGAATTGGTCTTTAGTATTTTATTCTGGCTAACGCCAGACGATTTTATTCACCTCTGGGGAAGCCCCCGGACAGGAATGAGTTAATTAACAAACTAAAAGTAACATATAAATAATAAAAACCATCAACCACCGTTTTCTAATTTCAAGGAATTGCGTTGCGGACGTTACATAACTTGTGTTGCGGACGTTACGGTGCGGACGTTACGGTGCGGACGTTACGCAGTAAAACAACTGCTTCAAACAAACCAGAACCGAAGGCATATTGATCCTTAAGTTTCAAATATCTGTCCTGGGTAAAAAAGTCAACATTTCATATCAGCTATTTAAAGCTGTCTCAAACATACAGCTAAAACAAGAAATGTTTTTCTTCTTCAGGAAAATTTCCTCAAAAGTGGCTGTTTCTAAATTTTGAAAACTTACAATGATTTTCTTGGCTTAATAATACAATATAATACAATGCAATACAATACAATTTATTAAAGTCAGTAACGTGGGATAAGGTTACCCTTACATCCAAGCCAGAGGCTCATGTTTAAAACGTCAACAACAATTAAACAACAATTAAAACTTAAAAGTCTATTGAACAAAACACTTGTTGGCCTTTAAAGAGCAATGGCCCTCAATGACTTCCGCTTTAAATGTTCATGTACTTCTTTGTTTCATTACAAAAGAAAACAGTTTCTTGACTTTTCCATGCTTCTAAAGATTTACTACTTATTGACCGAGCGTGAGGTCTGTACGAACCGACGTTTTTAGTACAGACCGAGCAAGCAAGGTCAATAAGTAGTTTGTTACATGACTACAAGACTACATCACATTACATCTGTTTCTGTGAAAACTTGACAAAGTACAGTATTATGCTCGTATTCGCCACCGCAAAATCTACATTGTGAGACCTTACGTTACATTGTGAGACCTTACGTTACGTTGTGAGACCTTACGTTACGTTGTGAGACCTTATACGTTACGTTGCGAGACCGTACATTACGTTATGAGACCTTACGTTACATTGTGAGACCTTGCGTTACATTGTGAGACCTTACGTTACATTGTGAGACCTTGCGTTACATTGTGAGACCTTACGTTACATTGTGAGACCTTACGTTACATTGTGAGACCTTGCGTTACATTGTGAGACCTTACGTTACATTGTGAGACCTTACGTTACATTGTGAGACCTTGCGTTACATTGTGAGACCTCATGACGTTACATTGTGAGACGTTACGTTGTTAGACCTTATACGTTACGTTGTGAGACCTTACATTACGTTGTGAGATCTTACGTTACATTGTGAAACCTTACGTTACCTTGTGAGATCTTGCGTTACGTTGTGACATCTTAGGTTAAGTCTAACTTATAAGCTCTCGAGTGGAACTACCGTAATTAGAAATCTATTCCAATCTATTCAATTTTGACAATAGAAATGTCGCCTCGCGCGACAAAATTCGCCAGTGGAAAACCGGCTTTACGTTGTGAGATGTGACATTACTGAAACTTTCACACATTTTCAAATGAATAATTGAACATGACTTTTCACACGTGCGAAAAATAGCACGCGTAGTTATGAGTGTGCTATCGCACGCGTCATCGAAAAAGGTTTTGAACCGAGTAAGCATAACGTTTTTCTGTCGATCTCCTCCACCTTCTTTAAACCTCTTCCTATCGGCGATCCAAGCGTCTAAATATCCAGCGATTGATTGAATTCTTGCCGACAATTAACTCCTCGCAGACAGAACATCTTAATAGCGCCCCGTCGTCACTATTTAGGTTTGTTTGCTTTTACCCACAATTCTTGCAGTCCGAACAATGGATAATGGATCATTTGCAATCATTTGAAAGTCAATTTTGGTTTGTTTGTCCGCATTTTGTGCTATGAATAGCAGCTCGACGGTACGCTATTTCTGAACCTTTTTACCATCTCCACTAAAACGTTTTATTAAGGTAACGTTCAAATCACATCCCTACTTTTCACGTTTAGCAACCGTGGTTTAACCATATCAAATACGCATGAGACGCAAGCTATCCAGCTTTAAACAGCGAACCGAATGACGGATGACCAAACCATGAAATGGTGTTATCACGTTTGAAGTGTGATCTTTTTTGACATGCGAGATGACAGCTGCAAAGCTGAAACTTTCAAAGGCAAGACTTCGTGCGTATAGCTGGCCTGATGATTTAGTGACGCGCGTAACACAGCGATTTTGCGAAATATATAAAAAGCAGAACAGCATCGCTAAATGAGCTTCGCAACTTTCAGAAAAATTGCTTCGCAGATTTTCGCAATTTGCGATTTGCGAAGCGCTAATTCGCGCTCTGCTGACAAGAAGATTATTTACCGTAAGCTTACAAGAAAATAAGAATTCAGAAAATACAAAGAAAGCAACAAAGAACGCATCTAGAGGCCTTGAGACGACACTTAATATCATCAGAATGGAAAGAGACAATGAAAAGCTGACAAAACCTAAGCTAACTTTTTAAAAATTATTTAAGTTTTTTTTGAAAGATTATATGTTTCGGTATAATACTGTATATCAATTATAGACCCTTCACTCAGGGTATAACTATTCGACAAAAAATTACCCCTTGGAATGAAATATCCCTCAGGAATACCCCTTGCTCCATGGAGGTCTATAATTGTTAATTAAAGTACATTATCAAAATAGATTTGCCAGTCGAGCTATTTAAAGTGATATTTTGGTTATATTCAATTTGATCATTATACAACTACAGTACAAACCATGTTACAGTAACATCATGGTTTTGTGCTTGGCACTTTAATATACAGTCATTTCTAATATACTGTACAGACAGTCTATACTTTTCACAAAAATGTTTGGAAATCCATTCCTGACCAAAGGATTGATTCACAAGTTTATTCTGTGGTTTTACTGTTGTTTAGAACAAACCTGGAATTAACTGTGTAACGAACTTCTGAACTTCTAAATAAACTTCCAAACATTTTGTTGAAAAGTACAGTATGTTGCAAATGACTTTAACACGCCACATGGTATTGCTCAGAAATAACCTAACACTACATGTGTGTCTGGTTCCACTCTGTGTGGAATTGTGTAACTGCATGCCTCAAGTTCGCTTTGTGTCTAAGTATGTTCTCACTTGCCTAGGCTGATGCAGTATTAAAAAAATACCACATACCAATGTATACCGGGGGGATACCAATAATACCGATATATTGATATTTCACCATGAATGAATGAATTTAAAATGAATGAAAGTGTTTAGGTTGTTTACCGTATTCGTTGAAAATGGGTTACTTCGGTCTTTGCTGCTTGTACTCTCGACATTCAAATAAAATTAAGAAAAACTGAGCCATATAATAAAAAACATTATTAACCTCACCGTTGGTCGGTCTTTTACGGCAAAGTTATCCTGTCCGTGGTCTTTCAGTAAAAACGATATTTTACTTCTTCGCTACGCTCATTCGTAAAATATTGTTTTCACCACTCGAAGATAAAATCCATATCTTCGCACCACCGTGTAATATCCTCTACATACTGAACTGTGTTTATGAAAAACATATTGACCGAGTGGGAAGTCTTTACGGCAAAATTATCCTACCCGCGGTCTTTCACCACGAGAAGATAAAATTCATATCTTCAAGCTACCGTGTAATGTTCTTTTTGTTATATAGATTTATAGATTCAATGCAAAAAGCGGTAAAATTCTAAATGACATCATCGATATCTTCACTAGTGAGGATATGGAAAATAATTTCCTAGTAAAACACTCGCATCTACAGTATCATAGTCAATCGAGATATGGTCTGGAAACTCAGCTAAAGTCTTTGGTCTATCTTTTTGTTCGCCTTTATGCATTTTTGTGCACGGTGCACGGTCACTGAACACACTGTATTTTAGTATAATGAACGAATTGTCCAATGGCAATGTTTCAGCTCAATCACTCAACCGTGCTATTAAATATTAATAAACCTAAAACAAAGGATGTGCACGGTGTAAGGTACGGTTCAGCATAAAATCACAGCTCATTATATGCGCTTTGAAGTTTGCCGAGTTTCCAGACCATATCTCGATTGACTATGCATCTATATAATAAATAGAGGATATTACACGGTGGTGCGAAGATATGGATTTAATCTTCGAGTGGTGAAAACAATATTTTTACGAATTAGCGTAGGGAATGAGTAAAATATCGTTTTTACCACGAGAAGATAAAATTCATATCTTCAAGCCAGCGTGTAATTTTTTTTTTATTATATAGATTCAATGCAAAAAGAGGTAAAATTCTTAATGACGTCATCGATATCTTCACTAGTGATATGGAAAATACGACACTGCATATTTTCTAATAAAACACTCGCATCTATATAATAAGTGTTTAATGTTTACTGTTAGTACCATATATTCATTTTCTTTCATGTTATTTTTAGCTGAATTTATTATTATGCTGGGAGAGAGAAATGGATCGCTTGATAAGTTTAAAGCTGCACTGAAAGAGAATGGAGCAGAATTTCCTGTGAGTTTGATTGCCTGGTAACCCTGACCGTTTGGAGTAAGAGGGTGCATGACCGAGAGGGAAAATGGGGCGAGAGGCCAATCTTGTACAGTATCTAGGTCCGTTAATTATGCCTTTAAATTTGAACAACTAACCTGACTGGTTGTACAAATTCTAAGGCCTAATTAACGGAAGCTTAGTAAATGTATACAAATAAACACGAAAACACAACGAAGCAAAATTAAAATTTTAATTATACAGTAGTTCTAATGTTCCATTTAACCGGCTAACGTTTTTCAAAGAAATCAACCCGCTTTTTAGCCTTCTTGGCAGACGTCTTGTGGGCTTTTATTCCCGCCATCAACGTCTGCTCTACGCGGAGCATGAAATTCCTTTCCCCATTGTCTCGTAATAAACCAATCATAAGCGCTTTTAGAAATCGATAACTTCACCGAGTACACATTACTTGACAACATCTTGCGCCACCATTCATTTTTAAAACCAAGATTCTAGACTGCCATAAACTAAAGAGAAACCACCTTCCTCGACTTCTTTTATTTTTTGATCTTTGACGTCGCTTACGAATACTGCAGATAAGCTTGCTACTCTTGTTTTCCCACCAACTGACTTTTACCAATCTGTTTACCAACCAATTTACCAACAAGTTCTAGTTTTGGTCGCCAGGATTTTTACAGTCATTAGGGTTTAGAAGAGCAGATACCGTAAAACTATTATCATTTCTAAACATATAGTTAAATGCACTTTATTTAAAAAAAGAAACTTATCTTTTTACTTCAGTTCCCCTTTAAGTCCTGACATGACTATAGAATTTTGTCAGGATTCTGCTTATTTGAGATCCTACAAAGAATCATGATTGAGATCCTGACAAGACTGTAGAATCTTGACCAGGATCCTGCTTATTTTAAGACCCAAGGCTACAGGATCCTGTTTAGCTCACTTTAGGATCCTACTAAAATGCAATAGGATCCTGTTTAAAATGCCTATGCAACGAAAGTTCCAAGTTGAAGATAATAACATTAAAGTAATGTTTGATATCGCTTCTTTTGACTGTCAAAGTTTTAGGACGAACAATTAAATAGAAGTATGTTTATTTAGCGTTTGAAGACCGTGCTTTTCCCCCTAAAAACTGAGACATCATTAAAATAGTCAGAGCATTGCACTAGAATCGCAAGGTCGTGGGTTCAATTCCTGCCGGAAGGCCTGTGTAGTTGCATTTTTCGCAACTGGTCCCGGTTTGGTCTTAAAATGTATATACATGTATTCTACACTCGAATTTTCCTTCACCCAAAATCCTTAGAACACGCTATGTAATCGAGTGAAATGCCCAATATTACTTATAATATACCCAATTCTCTCCTGGCATTACCACCTTATTATATATACAGAACTCGCGATCAAGCTCTCGGCAACGCCCGCCGTGGCTCAGTGATCAGAGCATTGCACTAGAATCGCAAGGTCGTGGGTTCAATTTCTGCCAGAAGGCCTGTGTAGTTGCATTTTTCGCAACTGGTCCCGGTTTGGTCTTAAAATGTATATATTAAACACTCGAATTTTCCTTCACCCAAAATCCTTAGAACAAATTAAAATAGTCGGCCTAGTTGCACAACTAATGACATCACTCGACCCAGACCCCAAATTCTGATTGCCTTCTAAACTCTTGCCGCAATGGCGTGTACATAACGAGAAAATAAAGGGATTTTGTCCTTCATTTTGTGGTTAGAAACTTCGAATTTCATAAGTGAACTATTCACGAACAAGTTTTAGTTGTCGAAAATCGACAGTATATATATTCTTAATTACTCATAAGGCGACTAAGTTGGTACGCTTTTTGGGCCAAAAGCCCGTTTTTCAAACGCTAAACAAACATAGTGTACTTTCCTTCAATTATCCCCCCAGAAACTTTCACAATTGAAAGAAGTAATCTCAAACTTTACTTTAATGTTATTTTCTCCAACTTGAAAATTTCGTTGCATAAGCACTTTAAGATTTCTACCAGGGAATCCATGTAAATTATTAAATTTATTTTCTTCTCTAGGACTCATTTACTGCTAATTTGCTGCGGCTTATTCAACAAATGAAACCTAAATCTGTTATAAAAGAAGAAAATGAAGGTGGGAAGATGGTTTCAATAACTTCTGTTTGATATATATATCTCAATGTTGCGCTTTAAGTATTTTTAAAAAAATCTAAAATTCTATAACATTTGCTTTACGCATACTACTATAACTAGCACTGTTCCGCAGACATTTGTATTTGATGAAATCGTCTTCAGTATTACTTTTCGATACCTTTTTTCGTTTGAACTTATTCCGGAATGAACAGATAAAAGGATTTAAATTCATTCCGAAATGAAACTCATTCTGGTATCATGTACAGTAAAGACACCTCTCCCCCTTTACATATCATGCGATATCGATAACCGAGTCCTATAATTGTTTTATTCTATATACAAATGACGTGTATCTTCTAGAAACAAACTACTAGTTCGTTCGTAAACAACAAAACGACACTTAATAGAGCAGGAAATTAAAGTTTTACAATGTCATCAATGTCAACAATGAAAGTGTAATAACTACGTACCAAAGCAGCGATAAAATTCACTTCTGAAGTTTTTTTAAAGAGTTGTTGTTTTTCAAATTCGTGTTTTGTGGTTCTGTCATGCACTGCATGCCATTTCTATTGCAACTATAGCGAAAAAAGATGCTATGGGAACGAAGGATGCTGCTTATGCGCAGGATAGTCAAAGTTGTGGATAATTTCTTTTTTACTGTTGCGTTCATAGTGAGTGGTCAGAATGATTTTGAAGACAATGAAGACGTAGTAAAGAAAAGACAGTTATTTCCTGGACTTTGTATGGCTGACAACGAACTAGATGTAGACTCCCAAAGTAAAGTAAGTCAACTTTGGTAAACTCAAGTAAAATCTATCTTGACATATGCAGTTCTTGAAAATATTTACGCCAAGGAGAAGCAGCAGGACTGAATAGTCGACAAGTGTTCTTGAGTTTTTTAAACGCCAGGATTCGCCACCCCGGTACAAAAGTAGTCTCCTTCGCAGCCGTCAGTTCGGGTTCGTTCTCACTCCCCCCAACTACCGGCTGCTTACCCGAGCAGCAAATTCCTTTCCAACTGTTGACCAATCAGAGTCAGACTTCCAATATCTGGCAACCTGACCTCCGACCTAGAGACCTTGAGGGGTAGGGTGACCCTTCCAGTAGGGACAACTCTCGTCCATGTAAACGGGACCTAAGTCCCCCATGTACATGTATATAAGCTCACCAAAAAATGCTTATGAACGAATATAAGCTATAAGGGTTTTGATTACAGTATATGGCTGAGCTTGTTTTCGGGTCATTACGCCAAACGGCGCACGCTGATTGGTTGCTGAGAGGTCCAGAAAAAGCCGTAATGCCCTCTCGGCATCCTCTCAGCACTGTGAGAGGGCATTGCGTCATTTTTAATGGCTTGCACGTTTTGGCGGGAAAATTACTGAGTTGATTTGAATGAAAATAAAAGCGAATTAGATATATTCGCTGGAAAATTTTGAGCAATAGTACGTCCTGAAACATTAGTGTTTCTTTTTATAAAAATTTCTTATTTAAGTTAAAAGCGCGAAAAATAAAAGCCTAACAGGTGTAAACATGAAGCGAAACGAACAAGCTCAAAGGTAAGAACTACGGTGAACAGCGACATCTGATCAAGACAAACGTAGAACTAAAAACAGATAAGAAAACAAACCAAAAGCCATATAATAAAAGGCTTATTATCCTCGTTTTCTCGGTCTGTACGGGAAAGTATTTGCCCTTGATTTTATCGCACAAACCTCGCTCCTTCGTCGCTCGGTCTGTACGAACACCTCAGGCGAATACTTTCCCGTACAGACCTCGAACTCGGTTAATAAGCCTTTAATATTCGAAAGTTTGCAGTATCAAGTTTAGAAATTCTTGTTCAATTGCCAATTAGGATGACAATTTTATATAACTTTCTCTGTTCATTGTATTTTTTATGTAAAATTTGTATCCACAGAAGAAGGAAGATGGTGATAAGGACGAAGCCGTAGTTTCCCAAGCCATGGATGAGGTAAAGAAAGCCGTTTTTGCACGTCTGCAAAGTGTTTAAAAAATTAATTATAATTTTAATTTTTAGCTTGAAGCTTTAATGACAAAAGCAAAAGATGACGAACGCAAACCTCAGAGGTATGTTCCTGTTCCAAAACTTGAGTGTAGGAGCCCTGGGGCACGTACCCTGATCTATCTGACGGTGCATGTGCCTTCCTTCGTATGAGATCTAACCACGATATCACAAATTATAAGAATCGAGCCTACAACTTTATAATGACCGCAGTTAGACGCTCTGACCATTGAACTATATACTACTGTAATGCTCAAAGCTCCCTGCCGGCATGCAGAGGTCTCTACAGGAAAGAGACCTCTGCAAACATCCGACACTTTGTTTGATATAGCCGCCGTCCACGATATTGGACGTGTCAAACCAGTTTTAAAAACATGTTCGGTGCAACACACATTCTGATTGGCTACTGAGTGTTCTTACGCAATGACCAACGAGTTGTTTACGTGGTGGCGCTAACACCGCTGCCAAACGTTTGCGCATGTGTGAATTCGCTGAGTAAACATTGCAAGAGAAGTGGGAACTAGCCGTGGCGACAACCAGACAGTGAAGACCAAGTAAGACTCGACTATTCATTTGTGTTTTAAAAAAAGGGTAAAGAAAATTACGAAGGGGTAAATTCAGAATATG
The DNA here is from genome assembly GCA_964035015.1 of Corallium rubrum. Classification (NCBI taxonomy): domain Eukaryota; kingdom Metazoa; phylum Cnidaria; class Anthozoa; order Scleralcyonacea; family Coralliidae; genus Corallium; species Corallium rubrum. The sequence continues at coordinate 33,461,837 of OZ035998.1, forward strand.
TTACAATATTGACAAGGAAGCCATGTACAAATTACCTACCTTATCTTTTTGGTAGTATGCTTATAATTTTAACTTTTGTGTCGGACTCTTGGACAAATCCAAATATTTCAGTGTTTTCCCGCTCTTTTTCGGAGGACGAGCCTGGCAGCGGTGTTGGTGGCGCTAGAGTGAAAAATTTAACGTTCCTGAGCCAGTTGAGCTTCTGTAACCTTGTTTTTATCTCTGAACTTCGTTGTCATGGTAACTTCGCCCATGCGCGACAGGAAAAGTGTTGGATGTTTGCAGAGGTTTCTTTACTGCACAGGGAGCCCATGGGCACCTGTGGCGGACTCGAAAGACGCGCGGGGGACTGTGGCACACTCAGTCGTGGTGTGCAAATGAAAATAATAAAGGGATGAAACACGAATTCTTCCTTGTTTTGAACATCGTTTTAAGCGCCTATAGGTACTAAAATTTTTGAGACAATTGAGCGAAGTAGTTGTGATAATGATTAATTTATCGAAATATAAATCAAAATGATGCAAAACCTCAACTTTTAGCCGTGATTTTGTAGCTAAATTACATATCGTATTTTCGGGAGATGCGTTCCGCAAGTAGCTAGGACACTACATCATCGTTGACACTTCGGATAGCTACGAAATCCTACGATAAGCTTTTCGGATAAAGCGAGAAGTCTCAGGATTATTGATTTATTGTACATTCATCTGTCTCTGAGTTTCAGTCGGTTTCAGTATTCTAACGGTGGCTCCACGTTGAACGTTTGGTGCTTCATCCCTTATATTTTTTCCTCTCCCTCCCCCCTTCCCCCCGTTTTTTCCCTTTTTCCACCTTTTGTCCCGCTTCCGGTAACTGTTTTACGATTTTTTTAAATCCCCTGCCACAGTCCCCCGCGCGTCTTTCGAGTCCGCCACAGTTGCCCACGCGCTTTTTGGCATGACGAATTGCCAAGGCTGGGCTCCCTGTGTTTCTTGTAGAGCCCTCTGCCAACAGGGAATGCTCAAAGAGTCTCAGTAGCTCAATGATTAGTAGTAGTAGCACATCTAACCGTTCATTAAAAAAAGTTGCAGGTTTGACTCTTGTTTGGGGCTCAGAATTTTTTGTCTTAGAACGTTCAGTAAACGTCTGTTATGCAATGTTGTTATATATCAAGTGTCAAAGTCCGTTTTTCTAGCTCTCTGATTGGGCGAGCGGTCCTCGCGTGGCGGTCCGAAAATCGTGATGTTTCCCGCGTAACCCATGGCAGCGGGTATCATTACATTTATTTTTCTCTAGGGAAAAATATCAAAACCGGAAGTAGATGGTCAGGTTCAGTTTGTCTTTGTTTTCTCTAATTTTCTTTCATTAAAAACAATGTCTGAAGATTTTAATCAACATTTTTGTTGTCATTTGACACTTGATATATAACAAAACACTTATTTACTGGTACCTCGGGAAAACAGTGATGTTTTGTGGCCCCTCGACTGCTCGTTGTTGCGCTCGGCTTCGTCTCGGGAAACAACGGCAGTCTCGGGTCCACAGAACACACTGTATCCCTCGGCACCAGTAAATAAGTGTTTATTATAATATGTTTTGCAGTAAGAAAACAAAACGAGAGAAAAGCCGCAGTCCACGTAGGCATCGACGACGATCTCGAAGTAGGTCAAGAAGCAAGGAACGGAAGGATAGGCGGTAAGACTAATTCTTATGAAAAAGTAATTAACATGTTGTTTCACACGTGAAAATTATTTTTCACACATAAGATTGAAGCATGCTAACATTTCAATATTTATCTATTATCCACGTCTTTTAAATCTTGCACGTTGTCAACCTCGTTCCCAGGGCCTTTTTGAAATTAGGAGGGCGGGAAAAGGCCCTGGCATCGGCTGGTGGACTCTGCATTTTAAGTGGTTGATTGCTTTTCCTAAACATTCCTCAGGAAACGTAATTATGCATAGTTTTGTGCCAGTTGTAGTCAAATAGCTTCAACGGAACCGCCAACGCCAGGACCAATGAGACAGCCGGCCCATTACTATGAACTTCTCCCACGGGATCGCCATTACTCCAAATGATTTTTTATAGTATTTTTGGGTGCGGTGATCAGTCGATACCGGGGCCTTTTCCCGCCCTCCCAGTTCTGCCTCCCCCGCAGGCCCTCGTTGCATCATGGACAGGTCACACACGCCGAATTTAGGGCCTGCAAGATCCTGTAAAAAAATTGGCAAAACGTGGCACGGAATAAATGTGCATAATTAACTACCATTGTCAATAGCCATGGCTATTTCCGAAGATGTTGAAGGCTATTGAAGACTTATGACATACGAATCCTAGCTTAAAAATGAAGGAATTGTTGAAAAAAGCAATTACGGTTGAACTTTGTCAACTTTCGGCCAGAATAATAAACGAAAGTGCACTTCAGTCTACCCAGAGACTCTTGGGTTTATACTTTTTCGGTTTCCACAACAACTGAAACTTGAATTACGCTACACTATAGCCTACAATTTAACAAAATTAAATCTCATTAACTCTTGGTCACTCAGTTGACAATCTTTGATAGCTAGATAAACCAAAAAAACAATAAGGAAAACCTGTACTTTCCTGACCGTCGAATTTGCTTTTGTTCGGCAGATATTTTTTCCTTCAATTCCTTTTTGTCGCTAAAAATATTATTGGCAGAAGGTTGGTAATTCTAAAACATATTGGTTTCTTCATTGTCATGATCTGTAAGAAAGTTTAGACCGAACTTCCTGGTGGGTCACTGTGTTAAAAGAACTTGGACGTACGTTTGTCGAACAGCGGCCGGAAAAAAATTGCAGGCCCTCTCAAAACTATCGTCTCTAGGGCCTAGTCTCGCTGTACATAATGGGATCGGTCACCATTTTGTTTACAGGATCTGGCAGGCCCTCTCAACAGTGTGACCTGTCCATGATGCAACAAGGGCCTGCGGAGGAGGCAGTTCCCAGTTTTAAAAAGGCCCTGGGAACGAGGTTATCACGTTGTTCAACGAACGAATGGATGACTGGATTAATGAATGATGAGAGGTGACACTTAATGGTGCATGACAGTAAGGAACTCGTGTTACGCTATATTTTGTGAACGATGCCTTTTATGGCATTGAAGTGACAATATCCTGCGGAAGATTTTCCTCGGTGGAAACTAGCCTTAATACCAACCCATACCCTAGCTAATTCTAACTCAAAACTATAATCCTAAAATAGTAAAGAAAGAAAGGAAGGAAAAATTAAGAAAAATACAACAAACTAAGGGGGCGATTACATGGACCGGGCTGGCCCGGTTAACTGGGATGAGTTTACGAAACGATTACATGGAGCGGGCTAGCTATGTAAGCCGGGATGATTTCAGGCCGAAATTCGCAGTCATCAAGTAAATAAGGGCAAAGTTACGTTAGCTTTCAGTTCAGTTTTACACTAATTAGTCTATTATTTATTTTGTAAGCCCATCGTTAATAAAAAGATTGCTAAAGTCTTAGCTAACCCAGGAAAGCGTCTTCAGGAAGACTAATTAATTTATTAAATCTTCGCTTTGATCACGAAACACACAAACAACGTTGATGTTCTATTTCAGTTTCTTTCAGCACTATTTATTCGCACAGTCAAGCAAACGAACACTTATCGAAGCGAGTTCAACAGTTTTTCAGCCCGGTTTGCCGGGATGAAAACGATTACATGGACATTTTCATCCCGGTTAACCAGGCTAGCCCGGTTGAACCAACGACGTTTCGCGCCATAAGCTGTTGGGCCCTGTTTACATTAAGCGCATTGACAGTCCAATCGGATCGAAAAACGCGAGTGAAGTCAATCCGGGCATATGTTTACATGGAGAATCCAATTTGCTTGGAACATTGTTTTCGGGTTTGGAACACTATTTTCTGTGCTTCCCTCAATGTCTGCCATTTAGCACGACACGCACCAACTTCACTCATGCGTATCAAGTCATTTTCAAGTCAAACCGTGTTTAGATGAATCAGATTGGAGACATTCAAGTCGATCCTTGCACGAATCTCAAGTCAATCCACTCTACTGCGTGGACTGACTTCAGCCATTTGTTTCGATCAGATCGAAAACTTTCAATCTTCTTCATGTAAACACGACAAGGAGAAACAACATGCGAGATTTGACTTGAACACTCAATCCGCTTCATGTAAACAGGGCCGTATGCTAACTACTACACTACGTAACATACTGCACCAATGCGGCTTTCAAACAATCTCACACCTGATTGGCCAGATCCTTTCCCGCCTAGCAACGGGGTAGCACCGGGAAAATCAAATTGGAAAAAATAATTTTCATCTTAGATGTTGACATCCCTAGTTTGTTTTTGTCAAGAACTCAAACGAAAATGTTGGAAAATACGTTTTATCAACACTGAGTACAGGTCATTTGACCTTTATTCTAGTTTCTGGCCTTTCTATGCCACCGTCCAAGAAAAGGTTTACTGTTTTAACACCATAAAATGGGGGGAAAAGAACCAGTGGAAGTCATAACATTGAGCGGGATGTTAAAATTTTTCAAAGACGACCAAAACAGTATGGAAAAAGGGGAACAAAAATTCAAGTCTGGTTTTGTTGTTGAAGTTAAAATGAGAGAACATACGATAAATGCGAAGGTAAGAGCGTCCATGAAAGACAAATGTTATGCAGTGTCATTGCAAGTCAACGGCGATGGAAACATAACAAGTAGTTCGTGCGAGTAAGAAAGGGCCATAACAAGTGGTTCGTGTACTATCTGTTAGCACCCATTGGAGAAACCCCTTCAAGAGATATATCCTCATCTTCATGCAGCTCAACGGAAACGTCATTGACATTGTCATTCTGCTGGTTGTCGTTGGTTGCTTGAACGTGGACCGAGCTTTTATGGATGTACGAGAATTTCGCCGAGGAATTCTCTCATCGGTAACTTCGCCGCGCAAGTTCCAAGCAGATACACTGCCTGGTTTGAGGGTAACTTTCCTAAATTTGGCTGGAGAGTCCTTGTTCGGCTGTCTGAAGTCCTCCTCTGTATATAAAGTGGTACGAGCAGACGTGCGAGTACTCGCTTGCCTGGAAATTTTCCCTTCGAATTCTGTTTACCCAAGCAGCTCGTAGTTTAGAATCTCGCGGATATTGATGAAAACTTCTATCGGGAGCGTTTTCTGATGTAGATTTGCAGTTATAAACCGAACAACACTTGGGCATTTCCTTCATTTATAACAGAGAATGGAATAGCTTTCATTCTATTCCTGGTTGCTACCCCGTTGCTAGGGAGGAGATGGATTGACCAATCAGGTGCTAGATTGGTTGAAATCCGTATATCGAACAAAAAAAGGGTTTAACTCGTCTTTTGAATAGATTAAGCAGCATGAATGCCGATGAAATAGCGTTGAAAAACAATTCGTTGTGACCGTTTAAGAAATACTAATTCGTCTCAGACTGGAACGAATTTCTTGTACCTGACAAACCGGTCTACTCCTCATTGTCGACCTTTAAATAGTGTCGGATCCCTTGAATTGTCTGGCAAGAATTTAGTTATAATATTGTTAAATTAATTTCTTTAGATCGAGATCTCGTTCTCCTAGTCGCGACAGGGATCGAGATAGACGACGACATCGGTCTCGAAGCAGAGAAAGAGAAAGACATCGGGATAGTGGAAGGGATCGGTATGATAGAAGAGACAGAGAGAGGGACGGACGACGTGGTGGCACAACAAGAGTGGAAAAAGCCCCACCTGACAAGCCTGTTGCTAACCAGGTAATCTAATACAGATCGATATACTACCTCGAATATGAGAATTGAGTGGAAATGTTCTTGGAGCTATTGTCCTCAGAAAATTTTCTGACTTCCTAAGCGGGACTCGAACCCACAACTTTCTGATCGCCGATGAGACGCTCTAACCATTGAGTAGCCTGCGAGCCGGTGTCACAGGAAATATGCCCCCCCCCCCCCCTCCAAAAAAAAAATGTGTCCCCCCGGGACAGATTTCCTAGGAAATGTCATTCTCGTACCCAGACCCTCACGTTCCCCCCCTCGCGAAGGCTCTGGAAAACCCTGGATCTCTGCGTCGGATTCCCGACGCAGTGACGTCAGGCGCATTCCAAACATTCCAAACTCTCGTGCCCAGACTCATGGTATAAACGGCTTGTCATTTCCCCTCCTCTGCCAATCTCGTACCCAGAGCCAGTACGAGATTGCTCCTCGGCAACAAATCTCGTGTATAAATCTCGTGTAAATCGTATCGTATCCATCATGAATCGCGAGGTAAACGAAGCTTTTCGTTGGAAAGAACGGGACAATCTAGTTTAGTGTTCAAGAGAGAACAGAAAGGTGCCATAACAGCCATCGTTCGACGTTCGCGGAGTCGAAGACATCACAGCTGTATTGCCAAGCGCATTTGGCAAATTCAATATTTATCAACTTCTTCCCCTTTTCTCATTAATTACTCATGAGTTTGAGAAGAGAGTAATAAGGTCTCCTCACTAATTTTTCCAGAAATGAAAAGTTGCTGAAACTCTCCAGTATTAAAATTTATGATATGTTCATTGTAATTATTAGTTTAAAAAGTTGGAGTCACCGAACTCGTTTAGAAAATACAGCTGCCAGTAAACCACGATGTTTTCCCAATTTGTAGCCATTTTGGCTAACTCTTAGCGAGTTTACCGCCGTTTCCGGCAAGCGAGTTTCTGAAGATAACATGGGGACCACTGTGCCCAGTTGCATAAACGCTAACGTCCAGCCTAAGTTCTAACGTCCGACGTTAAATCTATTCAGATGCATTGCCTTTGGCAGGACATTAGTGTTTATGCAACTGGCCCTGATCTCTAAAAAAGAAATGGATGGAGGAACCATTCTTTGGAAAATGAAGTTGGAATCCGCCATTTCTAAGGGACGGACCGCATGTGTTAACTCTCGCCATAGAGCTTTTTCCCGTTCTTTTTCTTTTTTCCCCAAAAACACAGCATTGTGCGCTGTAGTATCTAACTTCGTATTGATCTACCTACATAGTTGCTTGATCGGCAATCTTCAAATTTAACGTGCTTCACTTTCTGATTTCGACGAACAATGTGAATGAGTTACTCGATCCAGTCTTCTTTTAGAGATCAGTGAGACGGAAAACTGCTGCTCAATTAGAAGAAAAACCGCTAGCCAATGAGAACGTCATTAAAGCCTCGGAAATGAGTTCTTATTTAAAAACTTATTTGTGTCATTTGTTACAAGGAAATCGCACTACTTATCACTTTTTTTATAACAACAACAAGATATATCTTCAAACATACGATATCTTCTTAACTATAGATTTACGATGGTCGGATTACAGGAATTATGCAGTTTGGATGTTTTGTTCAGCTTGAAGGACTTCGAGGAAAACATGAAGGACTTGTTCATATTTCACAGGTAAATATTATGCACTTAATGTCTTCTCCCGAGGGAAACAGTCTTGTTTTCCCGAGAGTCTTGATATAAACTAACTGTTTCCCGAGGGAGGCAGACATTAAGTGATTTGTTATATAGCTTGAGTTTCACTGAATAATTTCGACGTTTATCAATTAGGGAAAGTACACAAAAGACAAACGCTAAGACTTACCAAAACATTTCGCCTGGCTCCGTAATTTCACTTCAACCAAACAAATATAAGTCTCAGAACAAAAGAACAGCAATACATTTCTCCAGTTAATCTTCACACATTGCTTTGAAGACCTATAAATATTCTTTTTTTCGTACCAAACAAGCTTTTGTTTATAGGATACCGTGAGGAGTTCAAAGTTCTAGCGGGCAACAATTGAAAACTTATTGCCCGAGCTGGCAATACGTTCTCAATTATTGCCGGCTCGGTAGACGTTGAAATTTAACTAAGGTCATGTGACCACAAACCAACCAATGACAGTCATCGTTGTATCCAGTGAAACTCTAGCTATATAACAATGCTAGTTACGCACAAGTTCGTTTTTCTTCTTTGATAAATGACAGACAGAGATTTTCTCGTACTGAACGAGCAGGAATGTTTTATGTAATAGATAAGGCATGAGCAGCGATCTGTATCTGAAGCATGTGTCATTGTAAGCATGTTTATGATGAAGACAATTGCCAGCCGCATTACTGATCAACTATAACTCAGTCACTTGCAAAAGGTAAAGCTATTCAAACAAGGAGAAAGCCGTTACTATATATAAACACTACGTATATGTTCTTTGATATACTGTGTCCCTTTCTTGTGTCTATAGCCCTCAACTCAAACTTTATAGGTACTGATGTCAACACAGCGCGCATTTTTTCGCGTCTGTAATAAATTCGTCTATTCTGTCTTCATGGACAAACTTGTCAGCAACATTACTGATAAACTACTCATGAATTCACCAATACCGTCGGAAAACATCTCGTCCCAACTCGATCAAAGGCAAAAAACTCGAAAAAATCGAGCACGCAACATGCCTTACAGTTCCGCAAGGCCTGACGCGACGATGCAATAATGCGATTTTGTGGAACCCCCCCAAAAAAGGAAAAAAACCCCGAAACCTTAGACTCGGCCTACCACAGGTAGCCCGAGTGATTAACAGTTGTAAATCGGTAAGAGAATTGTCTTAATTTACATAAACTTTTTGTTTGATTTTCTCAACTAAAACAATTTTTCTTTTTAAAATAATCGATAAAAATGAAAATTTCTGTGCATCCGTAGTTTTTTTAGTACGATAATGGTAATGTGAGTCTGGAATAGCTTGTTTGATAAACGCCGATAAACTATTAAATAAAGGAGGACTGCATCCGTGGCCCCTAAAACGCTTGGCTCGACTTCCAACCGTCTCCCAGGCCCCGGTATACACACCTCCTCCGAAAGAGACGGCTGGACGCGTGAGCCACAGAACGTGTCTATGACGTTTTGCATAAATTATTTTCACGGTATCAAAAACTGCAGAAGCTGGCTGAGATATAAGTGATTTACCTGATCCTGCAGCCTGAGTGACGGGAACATCTTGGCTATTAGCCAATCTAGAGCTTCCCGTTGTAAATCTTTTAGACAATCAGTTCAATTCAAAGGTCTTTATTAATAAAATCATAGAGTAAAGGAACATATCGTATGTTACAATTTAAAAAAATGTTCAAGGTATCTAAAGCATTATATTATATTTAAAATGTACTCGGTTGATAAAAGTGTTCATAAAACGGCTAGTGTTTATCTTTGGGCGTTGATTTGACTTATTTCTTAACTTGTATTTAGTTAGTTCAACTTGTGGCATTAGACGATAAAGTGGATGATTACTCAGCTTGGATACTTTCTTGATAATCTTTTTATCTTGGTTTTCCATAAAGTTGCATACCATCACACGTTTCGAAGTATATCTGCGTTTATGGCAACGATCTAAGAAGCACTTAATTGTTGTCAATTCAGAATCAGCTGCATCATATACTGATAGGCCATAAGTGATGTTATTCAGTTTCTGTTTGGCTACAACCTTCCTTACGTAATAATCTTAGAATATAAAGACCTCTGTTTGCCTTAGCTAACTTATTTTTTACATGAGAGGTAAACCTACAATCATGCTGAAAGGTAATCAATCTTAAACGTTTCTAAAATGCTATCGCATGCCTCACTCATCAGCACTCTATTGATCGCCATTTTGAATTTATGAGGTAATTCATGCAATATTCCCAATAATATATGCCTGCTGAAAATGTGCAGGCACGTTGTGATTGGTGCGAATCGACAATGAGCAAGCTCACGAGTCCAGCCGTGATTTCGGGGGAGGTAAGTACCGGGGCCCGAGGCACAGCTGGAAATTTAGTCTAATACCGACTAAGGACCTTTTCTGAGAAATGTCTAATATCTAGATTTTTTGACGGATAATTGATATCGTGACTTTTTTGAGCGAGTTGTGGACGCTGTTTTCACGTGCTTTTAACCCTTATAGTATCAGGAGTTTCTTTATTAATTGATGAGTAAGATCATTTGGCGTTAGCCGGAGTAGGATACTAGTAAGAGTAAGTTCTTGGTACTGAAAGGGTTAAGATCTGTAATTCCGGAGGATCCCCCTAGGTTACAGGCTGTGCATGTGAGTGAACTGTTTAGTGTTAGCTATAGTGAAGCCTAGCTGTAATACTCTTTGGAGATAATGTCAGTCAGTCAGTCAGTCAGTCAGTCAGTCAGTCAGTCAGTCAGTCAGTCAGTCAGTCAGTCAGTCAGTCAGTCAGTCAGTCAGTCAGTCAGTCAGTCAGTCAGTCAGTCAGCCAGCCAGTCAGTCAGTCAGTCAGTCAGTCAGTCAGTTAGTCATGCAGACAGACAGACAGACAGACAGACAGACAGACAGACAGACAGACAGACAGACAGACAGACAGACAGACAGACAGACAGACAGACAGACAGACAGACAGACAGACAGACAGACAGACAGACAGACAGACAGACAGACAGACAAACAAACAAACAAACAACAGACAGACAGACAGACAGACAGACAGACAGACAGACAGACAGACAGACAGACAGACAGACAGACAGACAGATTTACCGACCATGCAATTGGTTAATTTATCGATCAGGCATCCAAACTTCTTTTTTATATTTTGGCAGCTTCGTCAAGAAGGGCGAGTCGCTAACGTCGCTGACGTTGTAAACAGAGGTCAAAAGGTCAAGGTGAAGGTTTTATCCATGACCGGTAGCAAGATCAGTTTGAGTATTAAGGTAAGTGCTACATAGTCCCTAGATCGATTGTAAATTGTCCATGCCTTGACCGCAGGTGTGGGTAGCTCTTCAAACCTTCCCGCCACATGCAATGACCATATCCAGTTTTGTGTCTGGTTGCGCATACGCAAGCATATACTGAAATATGTTAACACAACAACCCCTCGCCAACATTTAATTGAGTAAATAAATGTACAGCGATTGTCACGAAGAAAGTTGAAAAACGGTCTGCAGTATATACTCAAAGGGGTTTTTTTCAGTTATTTTTTTCATTATTTTTTTTTGGGTTAGGTTTAGTCGAAGTGTTACAATTAGTATAGTAGTTACGTTTAGCGTACGAAGTAGACGACAAACTCGCTAGTGGGTCGGTTAACGTATCAGCTAAGCGATAAACTCGGTTTCTGACTAGGGTTAGAGTTTTTAGTAGGGTTAGGTAACATAGGTAATTTAGGCTTGCGGTTAAAATCAAGAAAAACACACCTAAAAGACGAAATTCATTATTTTTAGTTAATAAATTTGCCATTTTTGTTAATCCGTCTGGATTTAGTCAGGGTGCTAAGGGTACACTTGGGGAAAACAAGGGAAATGGGATGGCCAAGACCGTTTACAAAAGAAAGCAATTCAGCGCTGAAACGTCACTTTGGGGGTGCAGGTCCTGCAGGAACTTTGGGAAAGAAAATTTGACACTGCATGGGTTCATGAATGAGGACAACAACGGTAAATCAAAATGATGGCAATATTACGACCGTTCACGAACTGGCAAACAGTCGCGGCGACTATATACAGTTTGACAGCTGATTTGCATTAGCCACTTCAGAAACTGCAGGGACTGGGGACGAATTAGCAGCTCGCGTGGAATTATAGGACTGTTTTGGGGGACGTTTTATATATTGAACTCACTACTGATTTTGCCATTTGGCCCTGTTTAAATTTGTAATATTTTCAAATTGATTGTGAAATTCACTCTTGTTCGTAAGAATTCAACTCCAATATGAATTTTATTATAAATATAAGTGTTATATAATAATAAATATTTATTATTGTGCCGTCTTTAACATGCTACAATTTATCCGTTTGTTCTTGCGGCCTGTAATTTCTAACCGGTACGAATTTGGCCGCTTTGAGTTCAAAACAGTTCAGATCGCTACAAATTTTGTCGAATGTATTTGCTATATTTTCAACTCGCAATGTACTTCAACTCGTTATTGACTTCGCTATATTTAACTCGCTACGGAATTTGCTGTTTTTATATGCTATATCTCAACTGATGAGAGCTGGGTCGCTGGCTTTCCAAGTATTTCAGTCTCTAGGTATTTTGTCATTTGGCGTACTTGTAATATTTTTAGCCAGCTGACTGCGAATTTCGCCGTTTGTATATCACTAATATTTCAACTTGAGTTTTGATGCAAATGTTGCAGTTAGTGTTTGCTATATTTTCAACTCCAGCCGCTAGGAATTTTACCATTTGTGTTTGTAGCCAACAGGAATAATAGCGAGTTAACGCAGGTCAAATATAAATGGCAAGATTCATGAAATATTTCGAATTCAAAGTCAGAGAGTGAAATTCGTAGCGAGTTGGAATCATAGCAAATACAACGGCGAAATATGTAGAGACTGTATAGACGAAGGGAGCTAAAAACAAAGAATATACACGAACACGAAAATATCTAGAAAAGGCATAGCGAGCTGAAAGTATTACAGATACAAATGGAAAAATATTGTACTGATAACTTATATATAAGCGGTTATATATTAACCGCTTTCGACGTCTGTGAGGTGATGACTGACTCGAACCAGGCTTACTGGTCATCGTTTTTCAATAGTAAGCATCGTGGAAGAAAAATTAACGTGTTTGACTTACCTTTAAGGATTTTACATATTTGTAATCTATATGGGTTCTTCTGAGCAGAATTGCAATCTTCGCGTTCCAAAATTTCATCTTCACGGACTTTTTCGCTGTCAAAGTTGGTATAATTATACTTACCGAAAGTGACGTCAAAAAAGGAATGAGCCTTTGGCAAAAACAAACAAACAAACAAACAAACAAACAAACAAACAAACAAACAAACAAACAAACAAACAAACAAACAAACAAACAAACAAACAAACAAACAAACAAACAAACAAACAAACAAACAAACAAACAAACAAACAAACAAACAAACAAATGTTGACGACGCTACGCATTTATTTCGCAGTTAATTCTTTTTAATTCTCTTCGTTATTGCGTAAATACAACGAGAGATGTGTAATTATATTGTGAAAACTCTTTCTTTCTAAAAGCTCATTCCTTTATCGACGTCACTTCCGGTAAGTTGTTTTCAACTTTGACAAGCGAAAAAATTCACGAAGATAACATTTTTGAACGACAAGATATATACTGCAATTTAAGGAGGACCCCAAGATTACGAATATGTAAGATAGATGAGATAGACCTTTTAAAGTGTAAGGGCAATAAAAGTCAAAATTTACAATTTCCGTTGTTCTGATTAATAAACATTCTTAGTAAGTATAACATTTGTTTCTGGTAACAACATTTAGGGACGTTCGGTATGAGAAATTTCCGGTATCGGTATACCGGTAAAATTATACCGGTATTACCGGTATACCGCTTTTTGGGCCTTGTGCAAAGTTGCGTTCTATTGGATCTACAGTTAACTAACCATGACAAAATCCCAAACTATTGAACTAATAGTTCAAAACTTGATACCTTAAAACTCTAGATAAATTCTAATCTTTGTGAGTATCAAAATATAGTTATATTACAGTATAATATTGTTCTTCTGTGACTCTTTCGCAAAGGAATTAAGGAATGTGCTTACGCGGGACGCGATATTAAAATATAAATTAAAGATTAGTCAAAATCATATAGCCTCATAAGTGTGCAATGCTATATAAAATTTCGGCATACCGGAAATTTCGGCACATCGGTATGACTGAAAAAGTCATACCGATATACCGATATTGGATTCAATATCGGTATTTTCGGTATATCGGCTTTACCCGGCTTGTGACGTCAGTTGCATATTAAAAAATTGTTCAAGATGGCGGAAAACAAGATTGGTTTTTGTCAAAATTTCCGATGTTGTTGCTGACAAAAATCTTTCATATTACTTAGAGTATATTAGTAAGTATGTCTTTAAATAAAACAGCACGAATTAAAAATTATGATTTTTGTTGCCCTTACCCTTTAATGTCTTGTGGTACCTAAATGACTTTTTAACTATTTCCAACAGCGTTTACGGAAAATGTCCTGTTGAATTCAAACACAGAGCATCTGAATTCCTACTGTTGCATGATGTCCTATGTTTGAATCCTGTCCGGGAGAAATTATTGCTGCGTGTCGTATTTCATCATAACACAATCCTTCTTTCAATTACGTTTATAACTTTTTTAATTGATACCGTAGGATGTAGACCAAGGTACGGGCGAAGACTTAAACCCAACTAGATCGCGACAGACAGGTGGCGAGTCATCTGAAATGACGCGAAATCCTGACAGGTATGGCATTTTCATTGATTATCTTTTTCATACTGACGGATCTTTATCTTACTATAAGTAATATTGGGCATTTCACTCGATTACATAGCATGTTCTAAGGATTTTGGGTGAAGGAAATTCGAGTGTAGAATATATACATTTTAAGACCAAACCGGGACCAGTTGCGAAAAATGCAACTACACAGGCCTTCCGGCAGGAATTGAACCCACGACCTTGCGATTCTAGTGCAATGCTCTGACCACTGAGCCACGGAGGGCGTTGCCGAGAGCTTGATCGCGAGTTCTGTATATATAATAAGGTGGTAATGCCAGGAGAGAATTGGGTATATTATAAGTAATATTGGGCATTTCACTCGATTACATAGCATGTTCTAAGGATTTAGGGTGAAGGAAAATTCGAGTGTAAGAGTGAAACGCGTGAAATGCCCAATATTACTTATAATATGCCCAATTCTCTCCTGGCATTACCACGTTATTATATACAAAACTCGCGATCAAGCTCTCGGCAACGCCCTCCGTGGCTCAGTGGTCAGAGCATTGCACTAGAATCGCAAGGTCGTGGGTTCAATTTCTGCCAGAAGGCCTGTGTAGTTGCATTTTTCGCAACTGGTCCCGGTTTGGTCTTAAAATGTATATATTCTACACTCGAATTCTCTTTATCATACTGACGGATCTTTTTCATACTGACGGATCTTTATCATTCTTTTTATTCTCATCTTACATCATCATAATTATTGTAATTGTTATAATTATGGCCACTATTTCGGCTGATGAGGAATGAGTTTATAACTTGTTATCCACGGTAAATGTTGCGAAGGCATGTGGTTGTGATGGCATAAGTAATAGGATGGTTAAACTTTGTAGTGCAGGTCTTTGTAAAGTATTTACTCGTTTGATAAACTTATCTATAAGGCTCTTTTCCACTCATCGTAGAAGCTAGTTCGCAACTTGCTGCGAGTACTTGTATCTCGTTAAAGGGCATATGACTCGAAAATTAAGTTTGTCTTATTGAAAAGAACATTTAAGATGATAGAATAACATCTTTTGCAGTTTTTGGTTTCCTTGCTTCGTTTTTGAGATATTCCAATTTGTTTGATATGCAAATGACACAACTTTTTACGTCACACGTGCATAATGAGTATTATGAGTTGCCGAGAGAAGGTTACATATCTTTGCTATTGTGAAACGAAATCACTTGGAATTCTACATGTTTGGTGTTGTGGGTAGAAACACGCACATGCTTCCTTTGAGTTAAGCCCTTGTTTTCATAATGGCAAAGATGTGTAACCTTTTCTGATAACTCATTATGCACATGTGACGTAAAAAGTTCAACATTTGCATATCAAACAAGCAATATCTCAAAAACGAAGCAAGGAAACCAAAAACTGCAAAAGATGTTATTTTATCATTTTAAATGTTCTTTCCAATAAGACAAACTTAATTTTCGAGTCATATGCCCTTTAAAAAGAACTCACAACGAGAAAATCATTTAAGAAAATCATGCTTTGTTCATGATGTCATAAATATGACAATTGCATATCAAACAAACCTGAATATCTCAAGAATGAAGCAAGGAAACGAAATTCTACGAAAGATGTTACGTTGTCATTTTAAGTGTTCTTTCAAATGCAATCATAATCTGAGGTGAAATTTCGGTGCCTAGACACTTTAAGCAGTTGCTTTTCGAACATTTCAATTTTTCTCATTGCAATTTCTTGTTTTATCATGTGGATCGCTTACAGTCTAATTTTCATGCTCAAATGAGGCTAAATAATAGCGCTCTTAATTATGATCTTTTTATGAAAAATTGTATTTGCTTTTTCAGCTTGTACTCGATGTGGCGCATATACCGAAGATGTGAAACATTAGAGAGTTTTAGATTGACGTTCTTTTGTATAACCGCAAGCTGCAAACCGCGGTTAGACGTTTGCGGTTAGAAGTTTGACGTTAGCATGTCAAAGAGCATTTAGATTGGCGTTCGTATTTTCACTTGTTGCGAGCCGCCATGTTTGGTTTTCAGTCGTTCATACGTATTCACCAAAAATTGGCATGAGCTTCATTGTTCAATTCAAAAACGTTGTGATTCAAGAACAACATACATGTAAGAGTATAAATGTACACCCCAAACGTGGGTTGGTTGAGTAAAAGTTGCATAAAAACCTTGCCGTAATTCACTTACCTCAAGGAGCCGTTCTAGCAGTACAAACGTGAACCGCAAACGTGTAACCTGACCGCTGGACGTTGGCCACGTGGTTTCTAGCGGTTTGCGGTTATCAAGAAAACACGTCAATCTAAAACTCTCTATTATTTGTTGTCTTGCCCAATTTTTGCTGCTCTGCGTACTGTTCTGCTTACCTCCGCCTTACATTTGTTGGGAAGTAAATGGGCGGTTTGATTATCGTCATGATCAAGATCATTCTCACTATGACTAGCACTATCATTATCGTTGTCATTGTTTGTTTGTTTGTTTGTTTGTTTGTTTGTTTGTTTGTTTGTTTGTTTGTTTGTTTGTTTGTTTGTTTGTTTGTTTGTTTGTTTCGTACTAAGCTGAAGCGTGTGAGAAAGCAAAGACTAATATATATATTGTTATTCTAACAATTGCTCTTTTTTGAAGACCTTCAATGGCATCCGTACCAGTTTACGACGAAGAGGAAAGTAAACACAAAAGAAAGGTCCAACGTGTGACATCTCCAGAGAAATGGGAGATCAAACAGGTAGACAAACATGGTGTTACTGTGGATGTTTCTGTTTCCTCATTTCCTTATATTTGTTCTTATTTGTTGCGATGTTGAAAAAATGGCCAAAATCGGTCAAAAAGTAAAGGCTAACCCTTTACTTGGCTAAAATATGAAAATTTAGCACAAATAGAACATTTTGTTGCTGTAGAAGCTAAAAAAAGCTTTATTTAATCTATATTATCATTTTTTCATCGAATTTCGAAAGTTGAAATAATGGCCAAAATCGGTCAAAAAGTAAAGGCTAACCCCTTTATTTTTTGAGCGATTTTGGCCATTTTTTCAACTTTTGAAATAAGGCTAAAATATGAAAATTTAGCACAAATAAAATACTTTTGTTGCTATATAGAAGCTAAAAAAAGGCTTTATTTGTTGTGTTCGCCAGTACTTTGTTTTCACGATAAACCGTCGATAGGAAAGGTGTATGGGTCCATTCGGGGTTATAATCATCGGTTAAACAGAACATTGGGTGCGGTTTTGAGTAAATGAGAACGAAATTTAAATTCCGACTTAACCCTGGGGTTGGGGGGTGGGGCGTAAAGTGCCCGCGGTCAATATCTCATGCTAATAGACATTCAAAAATATTTGTTGGTGTCACCTGAGATGTTACGTATCTATGACGTAATTGGTGACGTCATACCTAAAAATACAACAAAGTGTAATACAGCCAACTTGTTGACAAGAAAATTCTTAAATTAAAGTTTTTTTGATTATTAATCTAGTGAAAGCCAGTAGCAAGAAGATAAAACTATAAACTTAATAATCTAGGAAGAATTTGGTTTATTTTTGGTTTATGGCCATTAAGGTAGTTGTTATTTATTTTTTTTAAACAACTTTATTGGATACTTTACAATATATATGAAGATATCCAAACGGGAAGAGTGCGAACGGGACTCGAGGACCCATGCGAGGCGCTCCCCCGTAGGAATTAAAACACATAAATATAAAAAACTATTTGATAAGAAAGAAATATAAATATATAAAAAACTATTATGATAAGAAGGTAAATATTGTATTCATTAATCAAGCTCTATTCTATTTCCTATCCTCAGACATCGTTTGAAGTATCCTATGAGCATCCATAACTTTAAAAACAATTTTTCGTTATTATTAAATCGATGACGTCACTATATGACGTCATTGTGCGGCCATCTTGGATTCCGTCATATTGGATCTGTCACGTCATTGGATGAACTTAAATAACACAAAATTCATGGGATTATTTGAAAAATACTAAATATTCAAGCGGAACGCTTCGTTCTCATTTGACTTCGGGAACGTTTTGTTACGATATTCGAAAATAGGAGCGGGCCTAAATTAAGAACAAGTTGTTCCGCACGAGCTAGACCGCTTTAAATAGGAACTCTTTGTTCCTTATTTTAAAGGTTATTTCGTTCCCTTGATTCGTTCTCATTAGAACAAGTATAGTTCCGCATGATCTAGACCGCTTTAAATTGGTCCTCCTTTATTTTAAAGGTTATTTCGTTCCATTTATTTCTTCTCATAGGAACAAGTAAGGAAATTAATATGTTCCGATCTAGCCGTCGGTAGCCGGTCAGTTTAACAAGGTTTTAACTAGTAGCCGGGTAGCCGGTGGTTATGAATACAAATTAAGTTAGGTAGAACTAAATGCCATAGCGTAAAGCCCACTCTTTTAAAGATGTGTAATTTGTGATACGGAAAATTACGAAACTAATCACAAACCCAGGACGTTTGTGGTATGGAACTTTAATAAACTTTAATAAGAATTAACATGCGAATATTTTCTGTATTTTGTATATTTTGTCGTGTCGAATTTTTGGAATTTATTAGACCTCATTAAAACAAGCGAGGTTTAATAAATGCGGTTATGCTGTTTTGTTTTAGCTTATATCTGCTGGGGTTCTTGACAAGGCCGACTATCCTGATTTTGATGAAGATTCTGGAATGTTAGCTCAGGAAGAAGAAGGCTCAGGTATGTCACAATTTATTAACTGAACATTTCGTTTCGTTAAAATCTCATTTTTTTTAGAATTATTCTTCGTCTTCCTCATATATTACTATATATGTATATATACATGTATATATATTTAGTAGAAACTTACTAGTATTCTATTGCTAATGCGGCAATCTGATTGGCTACTCTACTCGATATCTATTCGTCGATATCTATTCGTCGATAGATAGCGAGTAGCAAATTGAGTACCAGTACTCGCAAAACAACATGGAGGGCACAAGGAGTGAAAGGTTTTCACACAGAAACAATGGTTATGCTTCGTTTTTTTAAAATAATCCGGAAGAACTAAGGTACACAAGTTAGTTTCTTCTAAAACAATTAGATGATTCGAGTTCATAAAATAATTGTTATATATATATATATATATATATATATATATATATATATATATATATATATATATATATATATATATATATATATATATATACCCGCTTTTTGTTCGTTGAAAAACTTTCCTTTATTTTATATGACAAAGTTTTGTCAAAAATCTCTGGCGAGTTAATGAAATATTATTTTTAAAAAGATCGCTTTTAAAATCTTCAAAGATCCACTTTCGAAAGCTGTCAGACATTTCTTCAATTTTATTCTAATTAAACTAGATGTTGGCAGTTTAGTAGTTGTGGCGACATATATAATATCACGCTAAGAAGGGTTTCAACTATATTTCTCTGCATTTTTCTTCTTTAATTCTTTATAGATGAAGATGTCGAGATTGAAATGGTGGAAGAAGAACCGCCATTTTTGAGTGGTCAAACGAAATTGAGTGTTGACATGAGCCCGGTTAAGATTGTAAAGGTATAATGTATGAGTTTGTTTTTTGAACCCTTATATAACCATTGGTTTTCCCGTGACTGTTCTGAGTTGAGGTGTAGCCTTTGGCCTCTTTGTTTTACCTACTGAATTTCACCGATCAATTTACCAACAAGTTATCTAATTCTTTGAAAGTTTTCATGGCGATAATGTAATATAAATAAGTTTGTGGAAACACCACGGAAAATATTTCTTTGCTAAGCTTTCGGCCTGTTGACTCAGGCCTTCATCAGAGCAATGACAAAGTTTATAAATGACGTGAGTTTATAAATGAAGTTTATAAAGTTTTCTTTATAAAGTTTATAAAGTTGGGGTTTTTTTAAATAAAGTTAATTTTTTTTCTTTATAAAGTTTTCGAAGTTTATAAATGACGTGAGCCAACAACTTGTTGTCATTGCTCTGATGAAGGCCTGAGTCAACAGGCCGAAAGCTTAGCAAAGAAATATTTTACGTGGTGTTTCCACAAAACATATTTATATTAAGGTGGCTCCACACAGTTTCTTGAAAAATGGAAAATACAATTGAGAGTCCAAAACACGTGCATAAACAATTCGGAAAAAAGAATAAAAGTAAATGTTATGCATAGTTAAACATTCTGACAATCAAAAACTGTTACCAAATAAATAGCAACAGTTGTTGCTATGTCAACAATGACGTTTCAAAATGGCTGCCAATTACCCTTCAAACTAATTTAATTCGAAATTGGTGACCCCCAATTTTATTTTGATTAAAACTTTTCTTGAAGTATGAGTAATCAATAGGCCGATTTAAAAAAAAAATCTGTAGAACGAATAATTTTTTTCCCGGAAAAATCATGTTTGTTAATTTTCAAAAAATTTTGTTCTACAGAATTTTTTTAAAATCGGCCTATTGATTACTCATACTTCAAGAAAAGTTTTAATGAAAAAAAAATGGGGGGTCACCAAAGTTTTTTTCGAATTAAATGAGTTTGAAGGGTAATTGGCAGCCATTTTGAAACGTCATTGTTGCCATAGTAACAACTGTTGCTATTTATTTGGTAACAGTTTTTGATTGTCAGACTGTTTAACTATGCATAACATTTAGTTTTATTCTTTTTCCGAATTGTTTATGCACGTGTTTTGGACTCTCAAACTTGTATTTTCCATTTTTCAAGAAATTGCGTGGAGCCACCTTAAGTTAGTTATCAATACCGACTAGTTTACCGAAAAGTGGGTTGTGACACCTCCCGTGCGGTACACTCCTGTTCTTAACATCACGTCCGGAAGTCTTCCATTCTGCATTTCATTTTACTCCACTTGAATTCGCTTTGCTTCCATTTCATTCCATTCCCTTCTCTCTCTTTCCCTTCCCTGCTCTTTATTTCACTTTACTCCCTCCGCTTTCCTTCATTTCGCTTTACATCGCATCGCTTCACTTTATTTCACTTCACGTTCACTTCGCTTTGCTTTATTAATGGTTCAAGAATTAAAAAAATATTACAAACAATGTCAAAGTTAAAAGGTTCTAAGGCCCCGTTCACACTATACCGGATAGGTTTTCGTGCCGGCACAAAAAATATCCGGTATAGTGTAAACAGATTCGATCGTCACGATATTGTGCCGAAGTAAGTCCCGTTCACACTATACCGGATAGGTTTTCGTGCCGGCACAAAAAATATCCAGTATAGTGTAAACAGATTCGATCGTCACGATATTGTGCCGAAGTAAGTCCCGTTCACACTATACCGCATAGCTTTTGTGCCGGTACGAAAACCTGACGATACAACCAATCACCACGCTCTATTCTATTAATTTACTTCCGCAACGATTTCGAACTCCGTTCACACTGGAGCTGGAACGGCACAAAAAACTATCCGATACAAGATGTACCTCTTTGGAGATCGAAGCGGCGCAGCGGGGTGCCGACACAGAAATTGTGCCGGAGCAGGCGTTTTGTGTGTGAACAGAAGACCTATCCGATATGGTTTTCGTGCCGGCACAAAACCTATCCGGTATAGTGTGAACGGGACCTAATACCTAACTAATTACAACTTTTACTTGGTTTTTATCGATACCGTAAAAAAAACCTATAACATTAAAAAAACTCTAAAATACATCAACAATTCTTGTACTGGTCGAATAAAATTGTAACAGCGTAGAGAATACTTAAATTCTGACCAAGCACCTATATTAGTAATTTTATTTGACAAGTTGTTCTACAGAACTTTTATTTTTGCTATTGTTTGTATATGGAAGAAGTATTGCAAGTTTATTCTCTACATTTCTCGGCGAATAAATTTATTACGTCATCTCTTGCAATAAATTTAGAGTGCAGGTAATCTGGTGCTAGGTGTTTAGGAGATTTTAAAATTGTTACGGCTAAATGCGACAAACGTTGTTAAATTTTTTCAGCCAGGCAATTCAAATGCTGCCTTAGTCAAACTGTACCTTTTTGGAGTTTTTGTAATCTTATCACATAGACTCTGGGTATACTGTAGTTGTTAATATAGTTTATAAAATAAGGTGTCTCCTACGCACGCTCTGATTGGCTGGGCTCCATGCATTTATAAGTGTGTGAAGATCATGAGTGACGTAAAATGGCGTGGAGTGCATGGCGTCACCTGGCGGGAAAGCTAGCGAACTCTCAAAACTATCCAACTTTTAGTTGTTTTGGGGTTTTTTCATATTTTATAAAACAAATAAAACATACCGCTCCTGTGCATACGTACTCTTATAAAGGTACATTTAACGTGATTTGAACACGAAACAAGCGTAAAGGCACTTGGCTATCGCCTCGTGCTTCTACTCAACTTCTTTCGTGTTCAAATGACGTCAAACATGCCTTTATAAGAGTACATATGCACGGAGCTTTATGTTTTATTTGTTAAATAAAATATAGTTAGTTGGTAATATAGTTCGGTCGCAAATATTGTATACGGCTTATCGAATTCACACATCTAATTCTTCAAGTTTATCAACTATCTCTAAGATATAAGCTAAGAAAATCGATTCGAAAGTTGGTGTAAATTAGGGCGTTTATAATGTATATCCATAATCAAACAAAAAATCCTTATATCATACATTATATGTAATCAAACAAAAGCTGTGTTCAAAGGCAACCGCATTAGTCGTTCACTGTTTCTTCTAACGGTTTTCGAAAATGTACGTACGACCCAAAACTTATCATTTAGGCCAAAAATGTAATTCAGGTTTAAATTGTACGTTTGACGTTACCGCGGTTATCTTTATTTAGAATCCAGACGGTTCTCTTCAGCGAGCTGCCATGACTCAAACTGCACTAGCGAAAGAACGACGTGAGTTGAAACAAGCACAAAGAGAAGAGCAATCAGACAACGTACCTAAAGACCTTGGGAAACTTTGGGTTGATCCTGTCCCCAATGGTAAGTTTATAACAATGCTTTGAACCCATCCTAGTATATGATCATACACAAAAGAAAGAAACTGGATGTCTTGAGAAACGCAATGTTTGCAATAGCGTGGACATTATTTGGCTTGTGGCATTTTTGTATCTGCGCAGCAGATATATTGCTATCGTGTTGTGTGTGTGTGTGTGTGTGTGTGTGTGTGTTAACTTTTTGGTGTAACCACTGACCTGTAGTGTGTGCTGTGGTGGAAACTCAACCAATGCGCGACAATTACATCGGGGACAATCGGAGCTCAGAATTTGTAGGCGTCAACGTACGAGTTGTCCGTTTGAACGATGGGAACAAGTATTTAATCCCGATCGTGTTTATACAAATTCGAAGCTGGTCAAAGAGCAACACTATTTTCGAAGAAAGACAATATTGCTGATACAAATGGCAAGTATTTTTAACATGACTTATAGTAAACTTGCAAGTGTGATCTACCACAGTTTTGGCTAAATTGCAGAATACCCGTCCACTAGTCACCTTTCACTGCGCAGCCATACTTTCTGTGGCTACGCGGCTACGCAGTCATGGTCGGCCCAGGCTCTCCTCCTTAACAAAGAACTTTTCGTTCTTAATAAACCTCGCGAAATATCAATATAATATGTTGTTGCTTCGTTCTTAATAAACCTCGCGATATATCAATATAATATGTTGTTGCTTCGTTCTTAATAAACCTCCCGAAATATCAATATAATATGTTGTTGCTTCGTTCTTAATAAACCTCGCGAAATATCAATATAATATGTCGTTGCTTCGTTCTTAATAAACCTCGCGAAATATCAATATAATATGTTGTTGCTTCGTTCTTAATAAACCTCGCGAAATATCAATATAATATGTTGTTGCTTCGTTCTTAATAAAACCGTTCTCTATAAACTTCGTTATACATTTATATCATTGCTTCGTTATTTAATAAACATACCATTACTATGCCATGTTATGTATTGCTCCGTTCTCGAAAAACCTCGTTATACGTATCACTACTTCGTTATTTGAAGATACGACGACTATTAATATTAAAGTCTTCCTTCTCTTCAAAATCTCACTGCGTAGCCGCGTAGCCACCAAAATATATAGCTAGGTAAATAACGTCATTCATTTTCTCAAAGACACTTAGGATTTACTTGGGTTCTTTTCAAAATCTCACTGCGTAGCCGCGTAGCCGCGTAGCCACCAAAACATATAGCTAGGTAAATAACGTCATTCATTTTCTCAAAGACACTTGGGATTTACTTGGGATACCTTTTATATTATCCCTCAATTCTCCTTCTTTTCAAAATCTCACTGCGTAGCCGCGTAGCCACGTAGCCACCAAAACATATAGCTAGGTAAATAACGTCATTCATTTTCTCAAAGACACTTGGGATTTACTTGGGATACCTTTTATATTATCCCTCAATTCTCCTTCTTTTCAAAATCTCACTGCGTAGCCGCGTAGCCACGTAGCCACCAAAACATATAGCTAGGTAAATAACGTCATTCATTTTCTCAAAGACACTTAGGATTTACTTGGGATACCTTTTATATATTATCCCTCAATTCTGCTTCTTTTCAAAATCTCACTGCGTAGCCGCGTAGCCACGTAGCCACCAAAACATATAGCTAGGTAAATAACGTCATTCATTTTCTCAAAGACACTTAGGATTTACTTGGGATACCTTTTATATTATCCCTCAATTCTCCTTCTTTTCAAAATCTCACTGCGTAGCCGCGTAGCCACGTAGCCACAAAAACATATAGCTAGGTAAATAACGTCATTCATTTTCTCAAAGACACTTAGGATTTACTTGGGGGTACCTTTTATATTATCCCTCAATTCTTCCTTCTTTTCAAAATCTCACCGCGTAGCCGTGTGCCGGAAATTAGTGTCTTCAAATATGGCCGGGTATTCTGCAGTCGCTCCACAGTTTTTGTGCGTCATACAGAATGATTGAAGAGTTTAGATTGAAGAGTTTGGGCGATTTATCGAGTCATGCAGGCGACTCAGGCCAACACATGTAAACTGTAACTTTATGAATAGGACCGTCTTCAAGTGACAAACATTACTCTTCGGAAGACAAACAATTCTCTTTGGAGGAAACTTACAAGTATATACTTCACCACCGGTATCGTTTTTTATTTTTAATGCAATCGAGTTTATTAGCAGTATAGTACACACATGTACTCATTGACTGCTCGCTGTATGAAGTATCTAAACAGCCATGATCTGCCCCATGATATCTTTTTAATATCAAGGGATTGATCTTTCATCTCATTCGCTCATTTAATAAATTAACTGAGCTGGATCATAGTTAATAGAAAATATACATGGTTTGGAAGTTCAACAAAAGTCATTGTTTTATATTTTTGGCGCAGATACATGTACGCACAGCGTACCTTTTGTTTGTAACGCATTCGTATCAATAAACCACAAATCCACGACGCATAAGACCCTATTGCCCGGTGCAATTTTGTATGCAAATTGTCTCGGAACACAATTGATGAACCGTTGCAGTGTGTAACATACTGTGCAATGGTCAAGATCATCATTGCGAGACAAGTTGTACGAGCCATTGCGGCGTGTAACATGCTGTGCAGTGGTCAAGATCATTGCGAGACAAGTTGCAAGAACCATTGCAGTGTGTAACATACTGTACAATGGTCGAGATCATTGCGAGGCAAGTTGCACGAGCCATTGCAGTGTGTAACATGCTGTGCAGTGGTCAAGATCATTGCGAGACAAGTTGCAAGAACCATTGCAGTGTGTAACATACTGTACAATGGTCGAGATCATTGCGAGGCAAGTTACACGAGCCATTGCAGTGTGTAAGTTGTGTAACATGCTGTGCAATGTTCAAGATCATTGCGAGACAAGTTGCACGAGCCATTGCGGCGTGTAACATGCTGTGCAATGTTCAAGATCATTACGAGACAAGTACAAGAACCATTGCGGCGTGTAACATGTTGTGCAATATTCAAGATCATTGCGAGACAAGTTGCAAGAACCATTGTGGCGTGTAACATGTTTTGCAATGGTCGAGATCATTGCAAGTCAAGCTACAAAAACATTTCAGTGTGTAACATACTGTACAATGTTCAAGATCATTGCAAGAGAAGTTGCAAGAAATGTTGCGACGTGTAACATGCTGTGCAATAGTCAACTGTTTTAAGTAACCTTTACTTAACTTTCTTCGTGACTAACTTCTTGAACGCTCGGCAAAGCCAATAAACCAGGACTCGTATTGAAACTGACTTGTTTCTGTCAGCAATTGTTTCCATCTGCCAAACTGACATGACGTCATTTTATGTCGTATCAAACGTTGCGGTATCAAGTCAGTTTGGCAGATGGAAACAAGTATTTACTGCAAACACCCGGATGTATGGTATTTAACCCCTAGTAAAACAATTTAAATTTAATACAGATGTCATTAGCCAATCAGGAATGATGAAAATTGATTGAAATATGATATTGAATATAGTCAGATAGTTATGTTGTTTTGTTTTAGTCGAAGGAGATCGGCCACACTTTGCTCAAGAAGTGCGAGGCATTGGTTTATCAGCAAAGGATGATATGCCTGAATGGCGAAAGGCTTCCTTTGGTGGCAAGAAAGTATCTTACGGAAGGAAGACCAATCTGTCGATTTTGGAACAAAGGCAAAGTCTGCCCATTTACAAACTGAGGGATGAACTAGTTAAGGTAAGAATGGCGGTTGGCAAACGGATAGCAGTGAGCTCTATATATAACTGGAGTGATATCTGCTGGTCATTGACCGGGCAAAGATTGAAGCCAAACATGGTGGACACGTAGGCCTGCAGTACGTATAGTTCCAGTCTCCTGCGCCGTAGAAGACTGGAACTATACGTACTTGAGGCCTACACGCCCGGCACCTTGTCCGCCACAAAGATATCACTCCAATTATATATAGAGCTCACTGATGGATTGTTAGAAAGACTTAAACCACATTAGGTATAGACCACTTTCATATAATGGCGACTAATTTGAATATTCTTTTATACACATCTTTCGGTATAAAAGGGGCGAACCCTGGAGTTTTATATGTTCAGTTGTTAATCAACCATAAACGTGTAAACACGTTCACCCAAATATCCTCGTTACATGGCTTCTCTGACAGGTTAGAACTACCAGTAGTGTTTCAACTACCCATGTTTCATATCGTTTCTTCGTGCAACAAAATTATGACAAAATTGACAAGATCTTTCAAGCTCAAATTGTACGGCCATGCGGTGCCAGTTTCTGAGCAGATTTGAATTTTGTCACACGGGACTTTTCTTCTTTTTCGTACTTTTCTAAAAAGTCATTATGCAATGTGATGTCATAAGTATGACATTTGCATATCAAACAAACCTGAATGTCTCAAGAATGAAGCAAGGAAACGAAATTCTACGAAAGATATTACCTTGTCATTTTAAGTGTTCTTTCAAATGCAATCGTAAGAAACTGGGGTGAAATTTCGCTGCATTGGCGCTGAATTTTATAAGTTGTATTAATCCTAAACTTTGAATATACTAGGAGCTTTTTAAACTTGTCAATATCACCCAGGTTGTTATGCTCACGCCATCAAATTTCCTATCCAGTCTTTTTACTATCCATGCTGTAACTCAAAATAATCTTTGCTTCATAACGAGGCCAGGAAGGCTTATTTAGGTCACATAAAAGAATATTTAAATTGTCGGCCATTATGAAAGTGGTCTATCAATTTTATTTGTTTTTGAAAGTTTTAATACATTTTAACCTTTTTGATAATTCAGTTTAACGCGAGAGTTCAGAGTTGTTTTGCACGAAGTCGCTTCTTAATCTCTACTAAACTACAACTCAATGTCGTACCCAAGGTCTTTTGTCGTTCTTTACTCTTCTTATTAGTATTTTTCCGAGGGGTTTTAAATTTTATCTGGCGGATAAACTTGCCAAGAACTAAACCGCATTTTAAACAGCAAGTAATCGTTGGCTTTTGAATGGTTCCAAGAGAAAAAACGGTGAGTAGCAAACGTGCCGTAGCCGAAGTGGCACGGCGGTAATGCGGCATATCATTTTCCCGGGGCATCTTGTCAGTTGTGGAACAAGATGACTAGTAATTTCAAAACTACGCATCATTGTGTATGTATGTTGTTATATGTTGAATGAGCTTTCATTTGATGTATAGTTCAAGATTCTGCGTTTTGTGAAACTTGTTAAAAATTTAAAACCCCTTGAAAAAATACTAGTAAGAAGTGTTTAAAAGTTGAACTCTAGAGCTCCCGGTCCATTATCCACGCACGCGCTCTTCGTAACCGGAGCCATGTTTTTCTGATTCCGGCAATGGATTATCCCGGAGTCTCGCGTTCCGGGCGGAGCCCATAAGGATCTCGGGCTCTGGGAACGAGATTGAGGAAATGACGTATCAGAGACCCGATATAAAGCCTGTTCTCCAATTTTGCGCGTGGAGCGGAAATTTTCTTTGTCTTGTGATTTCTCGGGTGGAACGAATTAGAAAAGATAAAGAAAAATTCCGCTCCGCGCGCAAAATTTCGCCTAGTGGATAACCTAACTGAGTTTGATATGTGTGAAAATGCGCTACCCTGCTATGACGTCAGAGACACGTCATTAGTTTACATATCAAAAAGTTTATATATTTTGAAAACGAAGAAAAATACGGGAAAGTTGCAAAATGTTTACCATTTTGCGAGTTCTTTCAATTTAGACAAACTTAATTTTTTTCTTGCCAGTGCTTTTTAAAATAATATTTTGACCGGCTAGTTAGTTTTTTAGTTGAATAATTGGACAACTCACCTTCGTCGTGCATGAGTGATACAACTTCCATTGCTCCGCTGCTTATTTCCCTTTCGTAAACGGTTTTTGCCATCTCAATTCTTTAGCGTTCTCCAATTTTCCCCTGCACAACAGACTTAGTAATCTGATTAAATACAGTTTTCAACTAGATTGAAGTTAGATTGAGGTGTTATAATTAGAGTTAAAATTCAAATATTCAACTAGTGGGTCCGCTTGGCGCGCAAGATGGACCGGAGGCTCGCTAGTGAATAAAAAAATGGACGTTTTCTTCCTAGGCCGTGCATGACAACCAACTACTAATTGTAATCGGAGAAACTGGAAGTGGTAAAACAACGCAGATGACTCAATACGTCGCTGAGGCCGGCTTTACGTCTGTAGGCAAAATTGGATGTACGCAACCACGTCGAGTGGCCGCCATGTCGGTGGCGAAGCGGGTGTCGGAGGAATTCGGTTGTCGTCTAGGACAGGAGGTCGGCTACACTATTCGTTTCGAAGACTGTACGAGCCCGGAAACGAAGATCAAGTACATGACAGAGGGTATGTTACTCCGGGAGTGTTTAATCGATTCGAATTTGTCACAATACTCGTTAATCATGTTAGACGAGGCTCACGAACGAACAATTCACACGGACGTGCTGTTCGGTTTGATGAAGAAAGCCGTAAAGAAGAGACCCGACCTGAAGTTAATCGTCACCTCAGCTACCCTTGATGCGGTAAAGTTCTCCACGTATTTCTTCGAGGCGCCTATTTTTACCATACCTGGGCGCACTTTTCCAGTCGAGATATTGTACACAAAAGAAGCGGAGACGGACTACCTTGACGCCGCTTTGGTGACGGTCATGCAAATCCACTTGACCGAACCGCCTGGGGACATCTTAGTATTCTTGACGGGTAAGTTGCTTGGGGTGGTAAAGACGTTAAAATGAGGTGAGTGTCGCCTCTTTCGCATCTCGGGTTTTTGTGTCAAGCGAATCTTGGGTAACCCGGACCCGGGTGTGCGACGACAGATAGAACTCGATCCTAGTCCTCTCACAAGAGAATTAAATTAAATTTTAAATTACATTACATTACATTACATTACATTACATTACATTACATTACACTGCACTGCATTGCATTGCATTACATTGCATTACATTGCATTGCATTGCATTGCATTGCATTGCATTGCATTGCATTGCATTGCATTGCATTGCATTGCATTGCATTTAAGGAATAGAAAATGGCCGCCAGTGTTTCATGTAGCCTGATGCAAACACGAGACTGAGTTGGGGGAATTCAAAAGTTTATGTGAACTCGAACCATAGGCGAGGGTTTATAAGTACGAATTTTTTCGAGTGTTTACATCAAGCTATACAACCACAGGGTGGCCATTTTCTATTTTGTTTGTGAAATAAGACTAAGAAATGTACCGTGATGTCACAACCGTGTTTGCCTAGCCTGATATAAACACACTAAGACGCAACTTACATTATATTGCATCGCATCGCATCACATCACATCACATCACATCGCATCGCATCACATCTCATCTCATCTCATCGCATCGCATCGCATTGCGCATTGCATTGCATTGTGCATTGCATTGCATTGTGCATTGCATTGCATTGTGCATTGCATTGCATTGTGCATTGCATTGCATTGCATTGCATTGCATTGCATTGCATTGCATTGCGGATTGCGTTGCGTTGCGTTGCGTTGCGTTGCGTTGCGTTGCGTTGCGTTGCGTTGCATTACTTTACTTTACTTTAATTCGCTTCGCTTCACGTCACTTCACTTCACTTCGCTTCGCTTTGCTTTGCTTTGCTTTACATTGCCTTGCTTTGCATCGCATCGCATCGCATTGCATTGCATTGCATTAAAGTGTTTATGAAGCGAAAATTAAGTCTGCGTTTTCGTTTGAAAATCGTAAACATATTCACCTTTTTACATCACACCTTTTTACCGAGTAAAACTCCTAAAGTCTGTCCTAATTAGAGTTTTGGTCATGATATTTGGAATTTACTGAAATGAACTTTTGGGGCGTGTTGACAAATTGGTTTTCTACAACAATGCTAGCTTTTTCTCGGACCAGTTTAACATCGGAATGGATTGTTTTTGCAGGTCAGGAAGAGATCGACACTTCGTGTGAAATACTGTACGAACGTATGAAGTCTTTAGGACCTGATGTACCAGAGTTAATAATTCTGCCAGTTTACAGCGCTCTCCCCAGTGAAATGCAGACTAGAATATTTGAGCCTGCGCCTCCGGGAAGTAGGAAGGTTAGTATACCATCGTCTTCGTCATCAGCATCACCATCATCTTCCTCATTATCCTCATCATCTTTATACCCATTATATTCATCAAACATGGATTGCGAATCTCGACTGCGCATCAGAATGATGCGTTCTGAGTCGGGATAAAACTTATTTCAATTTATAACATTAGGCTGAGGAATTCAGTACAATGAGTTCAGAAATGTAAATCAAAATGCAAATGAAAACTGCAGCTTTAGCCTGATGTTATAAAGTTAACTAAGGTTTATCCCGACTCAGAACGCGTCATCCTGATGTGCAGTCGAGATTCGCGATCTATGTATTATCGTCCTCGTTTTCATCATCTGGATTATAACGTATTTTTGGATTAAGACGTCTTTACTTGTTTCATTGTTAAACTAAAACACTCGGTACTGTACAACCGACACCTGTACAACGGACATTGTATATCCGATTCCATGCAAGGATTTTCAAACTTCTATTATGAAAGTCTCTAGACAGTGGGCACCTCCAAACAACGGACAGCAAGCTTCTGTCCCGAGGTGACCGTTATATATAGTGGATCCACTCTACGTAATTTACAGATCGTTTAAAAGTCCAACCTTGCTTTCTAGGTTGTCATAGCTACAAACATTGCTGAAACATCGTTAACTATTGATGGCGTTTACTATGTCGTTGATCCAGGATTTGTAAAGCAAAAGGTTTATAATTCTAAAAGTGGTATGGACGCTTTGGTTGTAACTCCAATTTCACAGGTAAAGCTATCGATAACACTTTTTCGCTCATCTGTCACGTCAACATTTTGGACATGTTCTAGAGGGATTTTTAATGAAGGAAAATTTCGGGTGAATGAACATATACTTTTTAAGACCAAACTGCGATCAGTTGCACAAATGCAACATTAAGGCTTTCCGGATGGAATCGAACTTGCGATTCTAGAGCAGTGCTTTTTTTAAAAAAACAACTTTATTGGATATTTTACAATATATATGAAGATATCCAAACGGGAAGAGCGCGAATGGGACTCGAGGACCTATGCGAGGCGCTCCCC
Organism: Corallium rubrum; assembly: GCA_964035015.1. Classification (NCBI taxonomy): domain Eukaryota; kingdom Metazoa; phylum Cnidaria; class Anthozoa; order Scleralcyonacea; family Coralliidae; genus Corallium; species Corallium rubrum. The sequence continues at coordinate 33,493,988 of OZ035998.1, forward strand.
CGTAGGAATTAAAATACATAAATATAAAAAACTAGAAATAGACCAACTACATAAATTCGTTTGAAATTTATCGGCATCGTAGATTGAAGGATTTCAAGGCATAATATGTGCAGCTTATTTAGTTTCAGAAATTTTTTCCAGGTTAATTAAATAACCCAAGAATAATAGCTTTACTTTACTTTACTTTACTTTACTTTACTTTACTTTACTTTACTTTACTTTACTTTACTTTACTTTACTTTACTTTACTTTACTTTACTTTACTTTACTTTACTTTACTTTACTTTACTTTACTTTACTTTACTTTACTTTACTTTACTTTAATAGTTATCGGTAGATTCACCAGTAGTTAGTTTTGAAAGAGTTTGTTGCTGCAGAAATATCGGGAGAAATAAAAATAGGAAAACAAGTAGAAGGCCAACAGGAGGAGACAATGCTCTAACCATTGCTGCGGGTCGCTATATGTCGCGGGTTCATTTCCTGCCTGAAGGTTTTGGTGAAAGTTTTAGGGGGCGGTACATGAGGCACACTTTCTCATTTCTGACACCACATGACCATAAGTCATTAAATCGGAGGCTTAATTATTAGGAATTAAATATACAGTATTACTTTAATTATCTCCCCAGACTTCCTTATCTAAAGCAAGCTTGCTTTGTGCTAAATTAAAAGTGGCAGGAAAAAAACATTTTTAACCTTAAAATTTTGTAATTTTGTCATGCAAGTCCCTATGGAATGGCTGTAAGGCAATACTATTTTTATTAACGATTCTTACAAAAATTATATCGACATATTAAAAGTACATTGTAAAAGTGCAGTAAAAGTAACTTGGTCAAAGCAACATTTACTTGATATTTTCGAATTTCGGGCTGAAATCATCGACGTCAACTCAAAACTCGTCCCGCCCTATACCGGGCTAGCCCGCTCAACGTAGTTGCAACTTAAAACTCATTCCAGCTTACCGGCGATCTCGATTTGCACGCAATCACTCCAGCCATTTTTTAATGGGGGCCAGGCATTTTATTTGGGGCCGTTTACATGAATCCGGATTAAGTTTCAATCCGGATTGAAAAGTCATTCCGTGTTTACATGGGAATTGGGTTTGTGGATTGAAATCCGCCTGAAATCTGAAATCCGTAAATATTAGAAAACACGCATGCATTGTTTGTTCTAGTCGTCTCTGTCACGTTTTTCATTCCGGAATGAAACTCGCACCGCGTTTACATGATTCTGGAACGAAATTTCAATCCGGAATGAGATTTCAATCCGGATTGAGAAACGGATTGAACTCAATTTGACTCTACCAAACATCGCAGGTTTCCTCCGGGTACTCCGGTTTCCTCCTGTAGAAACACTGGACCAATGAAGGATAGCCCTTACTGGACCTTAGGGAGAACAGTTAGCTATTAACTGATAGAGCTATCCAGCATTAGTTTAGTGAAAAATATGAGATTGGAATTTTTCGCTTAATAGACGATACAATAACCAACATGTATTGAATCTGAGAAGTAATATATCCAACACCAGTCAGATTTCTTCCTCGGTTACTAAATACAGCCAAGCAGGTTGAAAATACGAGTCGGAGCCGAGTCCTCTTAAGGTGGCTCCATACAGTTTCTTGAAAAATGGAAAATACAAGTTTGAGAGTCCAAAACACGTGATTAAACAATTCGGGAAAAGAATAAAACTAAATGTTATGCATAGTTAAACAGTCTGACAATCAAAAACTGTTACCAAATAAATACCAACAGTTGTTGCTATGGCAACAGTGACGTTTCAAAATGGCTGCCAATTACCCTTCAAACTAATTTAATTCGGAAAAAACTTTGGTGACCCCCAATTTTTTTTTCATTAAAACTTTTCTTGAAGTATGAATAATCAATTGACCGATTTTAAAAAAATTCTGTAGAACGAATAATTTTTTTTCCGGAAAAATCATGTTTGTTAATTTTTAAAAAATTTCGTTCTACAGAATTTTTTTTAAATCGGCCTATTGATTACTCGTACTTCAAGAAAAGTTTTAATGAAAAAAAAATATTGGGGTCACCAAAGTATTTTTCGAATTAAATTAGTTTGAAGGGTAATTGGCAGCCATTTTGAAACGTCGTTGTTGCCATAGCAACAACTGTTGCTATTTATTTGGTAACAGGTTAATTAAATAACCCAAGAATAATAGCTTTACTTTACTTTACTTTACTTTACTTTACTTTACTTTACTTTACTTTACTTTACTTTACTTTACTTTACTTTACTTTACTTTACTTTACTTTACTTTACTTTACTTTACTTTACTTTACTTTACTTTACTTTACTTTAATAGTTATCGGTAGATTCACCAGTAGTTAGTTTTGAAAGAGTTTGTTGCTGCAGAAATATCGGGAGAAATAAAAACAGGAAAACAAGTAGAAAGACCAACAGGAGGAGACAATGCTCTAACCATTGCCGCGGGTCGCTATATGTCACGGGTTCATTTCCTGCCTGAAGGTTTTGGTGTTTCATTTACACGCAACTGCTCCCGTTTTAGTTTTAGGGGGCGGTACATGAGGCAAACTTTCTCATTTCTGACATCACATGACCATAAGTCATTAAATCGGAGGCTTAATTATTAGGAATTAAATATATTACTTTAAATATCTCCCCAGACTTCCTTATCTAAAGCAAGCTTGCTTTGTGCTAAATTGAAAGTTGCAGGAAAAACCCCTTTTTAACTTTACAATTTTGTGACTTTGTCATGCGAGTCCCTATGGAATGGCTGTAAGGCAATACTATTTTTATTAACGATTCTTACAAAAATTATATCGACGTATTAAAAGTACATTGTAAAAGTGCAGTAAAAGTAACTTTGCCCAAATGAAGCAACATTTACTTGATGTTTTCGAATTTCGGGCTGAAATCATCGACGTCAACTCAAAACTCGTCCCGCCCTACCGGGCTAGCCCGCTCAACGTAGTTGCAACTTAAAACTCCTGGCTTAACGGGCGATCTCGATTTGCACGCAATCACTCCAGCCATTTTTTAATGGGGGCCAGGCATTTTATTTGGGGCCGTTTACATGAATCCGGATTAAGTTTCAATCCGGATTGAAAAGTCAATCCATGTTTACATGGGAATTGGGTTTGTGGATTGAAATCCGCCTGAAATCTGAAATCCGTAAATATTAGAAAACACGCATGCATTGTTTGTTCTAGTCGTCTCTGTCACGTTTTTCATTCCGAAATGAAACTCGCACCGCGTTTACATGATTCTGGAACGAAATTTCAATCCGGAATGAGATTTCAATCCGGATTGAGAAACGGATTGAACTCAATTTGACTCTACCAAACATCGCAGGTTTCCTCCGGGTACTCCGGTTTCCTCCTGTAGAAACACTGGACCAATGAAGGATAGCCCTTACTGGACCTCTAGGGAGAACAGTTAGCTATTAACTGCTAGAGCTATCCAGCATTAGTTTAGTGAAAAATATGAGATTGGAATTTTTCGCTTAATAGACGATACAATAACCAACATGTATTGAATCTGAGAAGTAATATATCCAACACCAGTCAGATTTCTTCCTCGGTTACTAAATACAGCCAAGCAGGTTGAAAATACGAGTCGGAGCCGAGTCCTCTTAAGGTGGCTCCATACAGTTTCTTGAAAAATGGAAAATACAAGTTTGAGAGTCCAAAACACGTGATTAAACAATTCGGGAAAAGAATAAAACTAAATGTTATGCATAGTTAAACAGTCTGACAATCAAAAACTGTTACCAAAGAAATACCAACAGTTGTTGCTATGGCAACAATGACGTTTCAAAATGGCTGCCAATTACCCTTCAAACTAATTTAATTCGGAAAAAACTTTGGTGACCCCCAATTTTTTTTTTATTAAAACTTTTCTTGAACTATGAATAATCAATTGACCGATTTTAAAAAAATTCTGTAGAACGAATAATTTTTTTTCCGGAAAAATCATGTTTGTTAATTTTTAAAAAATTTCGTTCTACAGAATTTTTTTTAAATCGGCCTATTGATTACTCGTACTTCAAGAAAAGTTTTCATGAAAAAAAAAATTGGGGTCACCAAAGTTTTTTTCGAATTAAATTAGTTTGAAGGGTAATTGGCAGCCCTTTTGAAACGTCGTTGTTGCCATAGCAACAACTGTTGCTATTTATTTGGTAACAGTTTTTAATTGTGAGAATGTTTAACTATGCCTAACATTTAGTTTCATTCTTTTTCCGAATTGTTTAATCGCGTATTCTGTACTCTCAAACTTGTATTTTCCATTTTTCAAGAAACTGTATGGAGCCACCTTAACCAGCTTGGCTGTGTTTAGGCATCGGAGGATTAACACTGACGAGTGTTGAATATAGCTTCTCAAACGAATCAATATTTTAAGTAATATTTAAAACATGAGCAGCAGTGTTTTATCATATTTAAAACACGAGGCGATAGCCAAGTGTTTTAGATCTGATAAAACACGTACTGCGAATGTTTTAAATAGCTTAAAGAACGACCCATTTGGTAACTTCATTGGCGTAGTGAGTTTTAAAATAATGTTGTCTAAGCCGAGAAAATCAAAGCTAAAGTTTATGTAAATCAGGAGGGTTTTTTATCAGATATAAAACCACGGACATGGTAGTGATTTCCTTTGTGTTTTCCTCATGAATTATTAATGCTTTTTGAAGAGAAAATCGACTTCAAAGTTTCCTTAGGCCGCGTCCACACTTATACGTTTTCCTAGCGTTTTCATATTGTTTCAGGTACCGAGAACAATATAAAAACGCTATGAAAACGCATTCGTGTGGACATGGCCTTGACTGTAATCTTCCTCCGATTTCTAAATACTGATTAAATATTGATTTCTTTGGAATTTTCCTCATGAATTATTAACGATTTGAGAATTCATTTCTAGGCTCAGGCGAAGCAAAGATCAGGCCGTGCTGGCCGAACTGGTCCAGGTAAATGCTACAGGTAATACAAGATCTTGCATGGCAAGAGATTAATGATAACGTCTGAAAGACCACGTTTAGTATTTTGTTACCACGCCTTCCACAGTTTTTTCGTGAGTTTCCTCGGTAAACTTACCTGAAATTTTTACCATGGAATTCTTTATATTTTTCAATTTTTAAAGTAGTTCGACAGTCTAAATCATGAGAAATTACGTATTTTCTTGATAAAACGTTTGGCACAGGTCCCATGAGCTTCATTTTAGTTCATTGCGTAGCTCTAGTGGTGGTCTTGATTATTGAAAAGAGTTATACTTGTAGCGCGTGCGTGTATCTAGAGAATTTGTGTTTGTGGTAAGCGACAGGTTTAGACCCCGTTTACACGATGCCGGTACAATTTGAAAACGGAACAAAATCATGCCGTTTAGGCCTTGCCTTTACACGATACCAGCAAATGTAACCGGGGCCTTAATGCCAATTAGGTTTTCTGCATTTACTGGAAACACGATTTCTTCACTTAGGTAAACTCTGAGGGTATCAAACCTTTCAATAATCAAGACCATGCCTAGAGCTATGCAATGAACTAAACTGAAGCTCATCAAGAAAATACGTTATTTCTCATTATTTAGACTGTCGAGCACCTTAATAAAAAGTGTGGTGTGGAAATTTCTTGACAAAATTTTCTGTTTGAAATAAATTACACCACAGATTTTGATTGAAAATCAGTGACAACAGCTAGAGATCATTCAGTTCGAAATTAAAAGATAGATCACCATGCAGCTTCGTTTTGACGTTACAGTAGATTTTAAGTAATTTTTAAGGTCATTAGGAGCTGTCGGTATGTTGTTATCGCAACAATTATGTAAATAGATGAATAAAGAATGTTGAAAATATCGCTAATAAGTGCTTGAATTCCACGGTAAAAGCGAGTAAATAGGGGGTAATAATATAGCCTGCGAAGCAGACGGTTGTTTTGGGGGGAGGGTTTATATTTGGGGTCGTGGAATATAGGAGGCGGAAAACCCGCAAAGGCAGAATTACCCGCACGCGAGGCGGAAAACCCGCGGGTTTTCCGCCTGGCGGGTAATTCCGCCTATGCGGGTTTTCCGCCTCCGGTATTCCACGCCCCCAAATATAAACCCACCCCCAAAACAACCGTCTGCTTCGCAGGCTAGTAATAATATGGATTAAAGCACTCGCGTGAGTGTGTTATCGGGATTTACATTCACGAGGTTGACCACTAACAATGAACGAGAAATTAAACACTGCTCGAGGCGAAGTCGAGTGCAGTATTCAATTTCGAGTTCCCCGTTAGTGAACGAGTGGATGTAAATCACGAACAAAGAGTGTTTTAAACCTTTTAATATTCAACTTGCGTGCACTGGATATGAAATTTACGGTTACGAAATGAGAGACAATCTTGCTGAACATTTACAAGGCATGTTTGGTTTAATTTGATCGTTTAATCGGCTTGTCTCTAAACTACTTGTTAGTTTAAGAAATTGTAATATTCCAAAGTGTTCAATCTTTTTTCAAAAATTTAACAACCGTTCTTTATTATGCACGTGTTATTAAACTTACTGCATGATTAATAAAGCATGGCTGAGCGTTGCCACTACATAACAGGATGTTTCGTGATGCAAATTATTCAATCAGAACTCACAAAATACATCAATGTACGAACATGGAATAGTAATCCTTTAAATAAGAACTCTTTTCAGCAACAGTCATAATAAGCCAAATATACGTTTTAGTATACAATTATTTATTATATTAACTTATGCTATCTAATTAATATTTATATATTGTTCTGATTTCATAATGTATCTTTTAAGATAGCTCTTAGACAATTTTTCTTTGAAAAGTATTCAAACCTAGATAATTTTGAACTCTTAATATAACTTTTACTAGTCATGTTTTATTCTATTTTCTTATTTCATTTCATTTTATTTTATTAATTGTCATTTATTTTATGCATGTAAATATATACTTTAATTAAGTTTTCATATTAGAGGGCCACAAGTTTATCAGTTTACTACCAAACTGTTATGTGTTATTACCCTCATTAAATAAAGTTGTTTATGTTATTATGTTATGTCCTTCGTTGATAGCAGACTTCTTTTATGCCTGAAGAAGTTAACCTGCATAAATATGTTAAATAATAATAATAAAACTGTAGGGAGCCCGTGCCCAGTCCATTTGCCGAACTAATGTATACCCGACCAAGATTTTTAAAAATTCAACCATCTGGTTTTCTGTGTGCAATATTGCGTGATCCGATGTACATGCAGCCGAGCAGGAGGCAGGGAGCATGGGTATAGTAAGCTGTATTTCAGAATGATTCGAGCATGCAGTTTGAACAAACGTTAAGAACAAAACATTATTGTTTTAGTTGCTTGAACAGTACATGTTTTTTAATGGCACTAGTGTTTTTTGTGGCTAGTCTCGAGGAAGGCAGTGTTCTTTATGAGTTTATCCGCACAGCAACCTTGCCTTTCGTAAACGGTCTTTGCGGCTCGGTCCGTACTGTCAAGACCTTGCTCTGATATTTTCCCGTACATACTTGCAAAATTGCATTATTTCGTTTGTTTTATCACCAGGCTCTACACTGAAAGGGCATACCGCGATGAAATGCTTCCTACCGCTGTACCAGAAATCCAGCGCACGAATCTCACAAGCACCATCTTGTCGCTGAAAGCCATGGGAATTAACGACTTGCTGGCCTTTGACTTCATGGATCCTCCACCGATGGAGGTAAGTGTATTAGTTTTGATTAGGGACCGGTGTTTTTTATACCTGCAGGTATAGCACTTACTTTCGTAGCAACAAAGTCTATGGGGGTATTAAAAGGACCAGTCTAGCCCGCGTTCTATATGAATTGCATGTTGTTCTTTAACATTTTCATTACATGGCAAGCAGGCTAGCCCGGTTTAATTGCCGGGACGGCCTAATTGTCGCAACCAGACTTGTCTGGTTAACCGGAATAAAAACATCCAATGTAATCGTTTCGTCTCGGTGAAGATGACTGAAAAACTGTTTATCTCGTTCCGATACGCGTTTGTTTACTTGACTGTGTGAATAAATAAGGCTGAAAGAAACTAAAATAAATCATGAATGAAAACGTTGTTTGTGTGTTTCGTGATCGTAGCGACGACTTAGTCTTCGTGAAGACGTTTTGTTGGGTTATCTAAGGCAATAACGATATTTTTATTAACGATACTTACAAGAAATTACATTGACATAAATCACAATGTAAACTGCAGTAAGAGATTCAATTGTAACAACAGCCATTTGAAACTATAGTATATGAAGTTAATACAAAGCTTGCTATGTAAAAAGAATGATTTTTTTTTTAAACAAACGTCAAGTCTGGAAAGAATTATCTTGTCCTGGCGATCAGAAGATTTAACGATATTTTTTCAGTTTCGTACTTGATCTTTCAAGATTTTATTCATTAATCTTAAAGATGCACAAGATTTTTCAAAATGTTAGAATATTATGTGAACAATTTGCTGTCATTTACTGTTTCAACCCTGAAAAGTGTGCATGGATACTTCATAAAAGAATGAAACTAAAGTTATGCACAGAATAACGTTCAGGGCATCAAATACTGTTAACAGATAAAGTATTCCATCCGTTGCTATGACAACGTAAAACTATAAATATTGAAAATCTTAATATTAACTTACTCGAAGATCAATTTTTAGACGATTCTGATAAATTCATGTTCACGTATATAGCTATTTAAAGTTCTTACTTTAGCTCAAAACCTTTCTTTGAGAAAAAGCCGTGCGAAGAAACCGCTTGTCACTTATTCACACAAAGAACGTAATGCGCTTTTTTCCTTGTAAGAGGTCCTCCATTACAATTTCCCAAGTTGTTTAAAATTAGACAAACATGCTGTATATTACCAATTCTTCTTATTCTTCATTCTTATTTTATTTATTTATTTATTTATTTATTTATTTATTTATTTATTTATTTATTTATTTATTTAAAGACCATGATCACAGCTATGGAACAGCTTCATTCACTGGGCTCGTTGGATGACGAGGGGCTCCTGACTCGTCTTGGTCGACGAATGGCTGAGTTTCCTTTAGAACCACAACTATCGAAAATGCTTATTCAATCGGTACATCTTGGCTGCAGTGACGAAGTATTGACCATTGTTTCAATGCTTTCGGTGCAAAATGTCTTTTACCGACCAAAGGTATAGTGCTAGAGATGAGCCCATTACTAAAATTTTTGATTATTTGATTCCGATTTATGAGAGTAACTGTAATTTAGTCAAAGTTACCAGCGATCCTTTGCGTACTTGCCTGAAGAATCTTGCGCTTTGTGATTTAGATGGTCCGCCACGAGGGTATCTATAGGTTCCTAGTACTGTAGTGCAAGACTATAGCTGTGATTAAGACTAAAGATATTAGGATATTAGCTGTGACGGTGCGTCACGTCTTTCGATGCGTCACAATTGCATGCTGAGCCACTTGAAGAGTTGCTGTTACCACGACTCGGCTGTGAGTCTGGTGCAAATATCTGTGACGGTGCGTTACATTTGCTGTGGGTTGGCGTGGTGCATTGAAGAGTCATATAGCTTCCAAAAGACTTGCCATGGCTATTGGCCGAGTTTTTGTGTGACGAGACTGGCGAAGATAGGGGTGACGTTGCGTCACGTTTGCTGTTTGCTGGATATACGTCATAGCCCGATGAGCCATCGGCACATTTGCGTCGCGTGTTTGCCATGCTGAGTTTCGCGTGAAAGTAATTACGAGAAGTTAAGCACAGATTAATTGGAGGGTGTAACATCCTTTGAATCCTTGCGCGCGTGGAACATTTGGCGTTGTTGTCTTTGAGAGACGGTCATTTAATTGTACTTCTGGTAAGTTGTGGGAATTTGAAGAGTCAGTTGTTTCTCAGTCCAAGAACGTTAAATTATATTGGGTTGTAAACATCCACCGAGGCTAAATTGGCCCTAATTTTAAACGTGATCGTAGTTTAGAGTTAGGGATTGAGACCAGGATTAGGAGTGTGGTAAATTGATCTTTGGTGGGTTGCCTCTATAGCGGCCATCCATTGAGTTAACGTCTGCCGGTTAATTATATATATATATTATATATATATATATATATATATATATATATATATATATATATATATATATATATATATATTATATATTATATATTATATATTATATATTATATATATTATATATATTATATATATTATATATATATATATATATATATATATATATATATATAATATATATAATATATATATTATATATTAGCTTTAACTCAAGTTTCCGTTGTGGAAATGCTAAATCTGACATTTTTCGATACGAAAAGTAATTCCAGAGCTGTAATAACACACGGTAAAGTGCATTTTGTTGTTTTTTTCGTACTGAAAATTGAGAAATTTAAAACCCAACTGTTTTTATAAACATCCTCTTCATTTTAAACCTGGGTTTCATATGTATTTTCTTTATATTTATCCAAACCAATGGCAATTTTGTTTGCGTATTGTTGACTTTCATTTGAGAGTTTATATTTTTACTGTTTTCCTTGTTTTTACTCGTCATGTCAGTGTTCACCTACTTACTCTATGGTATATTGGAATTTGATTTAAGCCTAAAAGTGGTTAACAAGTTTAGTTTTTCTTTGATTTCAAGCTGTTTTTGCAACCCAGTTCACCAAATTCAGCTTCATTTTCTCTCGGTTATACAGTAAAAGAGACTGGGGTTGACGTGCATGGCGGCCCCCATGTTGGCTTCAAAACGTGCAAGAGAGTTAGCGTTCCAGTTTATTTAGAGTTCAGTGAGGTAAACCGATATCACGCTCTCACAAAGCGAGATCTCTGCTAGGCGGGCTGGCTCGGCCCTCATATAAACACAAGATAAAAATTAACAAGAAATTATAGCACAAGCACGATCCCACGGCAAAGCGGGCTAGCCCGCGGGTACCCGGGTTTCGCTTCGTAGCTTTGAAAAGAGGCTACTCAGTCAAAATGGACATAGACCTTATATCATTGATTGTTAATCATATAGGAGAAACAAGCTCTTGCGGACCAGAAAAAGGCAAAGTTCCATCAAGGCGAAGGTGATCATATTACTCTTTTAGCTGTGTACAATTCGTGGAAAAGCAACAAATTTTCAAACCCGTGGTGTTTCGAAAACTTTATCCAGGCAAGGTCTTTGCGAAGAGCTCAGGATATTCGGAAACAGATGCTTGGGATAATGGACAGGTTTGTGAACGGCATTGTTTTATTCGTATAGATAATAGCATGGTTTTGAGTACAATTTGGAAAAACATGCACGAGTGAGTTTTTTAAAGATTATCACAAGATTGAAAACCTCACGAGTGCATGTTTTTCCAAATTGCACGAAAAACCATGCTATTACTTATTAATAGTACACATGGGGAAAAAATGTTCAAGTCAACTGTACTTACATTTACGTACTGCAGTTCCCTTTCGCAGGGTCCACTCCTCGTATATTTGGTTGCTTAAAAACGCTTCTTCTACCACTACTCGAAAAAGTTTACTTAAAGCTCTAAAAATCCTCTAGTTTGCTTGCAGGAATAATTAGCTTCAATTTTCCTTTATTCCAAATGTTGGCCGCCATCTTTGTTTATTTCGTGCAGGAACAGCCTGGGTACGAGATTGAAAAATGTCATCCGTCAAAATCTGCTGTAGAATGTGCATGATTGGCTTATTTCAATTTTTATTGTTTTTCCCGAGTCACAGTTTACAGAGTGGTTATATGGGGGAAAGTTGTTTCTATTAACCGGGGTGACCTTTGATTGTCCCAAAAGGAAAACCAACTTTTAACCAATCACGTTAAAGGTTCCTCTGAAGTTGTCTCGCGTAGCTGACTGAAACTGTTTACACTTTACACTTTACACTTTACACTTTACACTTTACACTTTACACTTTACACTAGAGAAAGTTGTCTCGCCTTCAAGGGTTACCCTACCTTGCAAAGAGGGTGATTCTACCATATGGTGCATGACCTTGCTACCCCCTGACAAGTGTGAAACTCACCATGTAAACGCTCGCTGACGAGATTAAATAAAACTAGAGGGCAGTCAGAGACTGCATATACCTCCGTCATCGGGTTATTAGAGATGTTTAAAAAGAAAACAAGCCATCCCGCTAACCAGGCTAGCCTACGAGACCAAGACATGCATGCATGAATAAAATGCTTGATTGCATT